>CM029018.1:150702244-151152244 GCA_016801055.1 Panax notoginseng | reverse complement strand
AAAATCCATGGTAATGTGCTCCCACTTCCATTCTGGGATTTCAAGTGGTTGCAATGGACCTTTTGGTACTTGATGCTCCGCCTTGACTTGTTGACAAGTTAGACACCTTGAGATAAACAGTGCTATCTCTCTCTTCATATTGCTCCACCAAAATGTATGTCGAAGATCATGATACATTTTGGTACTCCTAGGATGGATTGCAAACGGTGTATTGTGCGCTTCCATCATGATTTTATACTTTAAATCAGGGTCGTTAGGAACACAAAGTCTGGAGTTGACTCGAAGTATTCCTTCTTCATCGATTCTTACTTCCGGTATAACACCTTCTTGCACTTTCTTCCTCATACGTATTAGCTCCAGGTCTGTAGCTTGAGCAGTTTTAACTTTATCAATTAAAGTCGATTCTACTCATATATTCGCCATCATCACATGGGTCCCTGGAGTCTTTAACATCTCCATCCTTTGCAAGTCACACAAAATGGGCCTTTGCGTTGACAATATCGCATTCGCACTTGCATATGATCTTCTACTCAATGCATCAGCTACCAAGTTCGCTTTTCCAGGATGGTATTGGATGGTATGATCATAATCTTTCAACAGTTCAAGCCAACGTCGTTGTCACATGTTGAGTTCCTTTTGAGTGAAGAAATATTTGAGACTTTTATGATCCGTAAAGATCTCCACTTTCTCCCCATACAAGTAATGCCTCTAAATCTTTAGTGCGAAAACAACAGCTGCCAACTCTTGATCATGAGTAGGATAATTCCTCTCATATTCTTTGAGTTGTCGTGAGGCATAGGCTATGACTTTCCCATGTTGCATGAGAACACATCCTAATCCTTTGCCCGAAGCATCACTGTAGATGACAAATCCCTCCGAGCCAGATGGTATTGTCAGAACATGTGCTGAAATGAGTCTCCTCTTGAGTTCTTGAAAACTCTTCTCACATTCCTCGCTCCAACCGAACTTTATATCTTTTCGAGTCAGCTGAGTTAATGGAGTAGCGATTCGAGAAAATCCTTCCACGAATCTCCGATAATAACCAGCTAAACCGAGAAAGCTACGTACTTCAGTCACTGATTTAGGTTGCTCCCAGCTTTGAATTGCTTCAATCTTTGCTGGGTCAACAGATATTCCATGACTTGATACCACGTGCCCAAGGAATGCTACTTCCTCAAGCCAGAACTCGCATTTCTTTAACTTGGCATAAAGCTTGTATTCACGAAGCTTTTGGAGTATCAGCCTCAAGTGTTACTCATGATCTTCACGGCTTTTGGAATAAATAAGGATGTCATCAATAAAGACGACCACAAAGTGATCCAAATATTCCTTGAATACTCGGTTCATCATATCCATGAAGGCAACAAGAGCATTAGTCAATCCAAAGGACATGACTAGGAATTCATAATGCCCGTACCGAGTTCTGAGAGCCGTCTTTGGAATGTCATCGGTCCTAATCGTCAATTGGTGATATTCGGAACGAAGATCAATCTTTGAAAAGAATTTGGCTCCTTGCAACTGGTCAAACAGGTCATCAATACGTGACAATGGGTACCTATTTTTGATGGTGACATGATTCAACTCCGGATAATCAATACAAAGTCGCATACTCCCATCTTTCTTCTTCACGAATAGAACAGGAGCACCCCAAGGAGAAGTACTAGGACGAATAAAGCCAATGTCTAACAATTCCTGCAGTTGGGTCTTTAACTCCTGAAGTTCAATAGGAGCCATTCGATAAGGGGCTTTGGAAATAGGTTTTGTACCGAGTTCAAGGTCGATATAAAATTCAATTTCATGCTCTGCGGGTAGGCTAGGAAGTTCTTCGGGGAATACGTCAAGAAATTTATTAACAACAGAAATATCATTCAAAACTGACGTATTTTTGTTTAGATCCGTGACATGAGCTAAGAAAGTTTGACATCCGTTTTTCAATAAACGAATAGCTTTATGGCTTGAAATGATATTGATTGATTTTAATGGTTTAGTTGCTTGAATTCGCATAATAGGTTGGTTAGGAATATGAAAACTAACAACCTTACGAAAACAATCGATTTTTACATGATGAGTAGTTAACCAATCAATCCCTAGAATCACGTTAAATACAAGTATTTTCAATGAAATAAGATCGACAGGTAATGTGAGGGTACCAATTTGAACCAAACAGGATTTATAAACAGTGGATGTAATGAAGGTTTCTCCCAACGAAGTTTCCATAGATAAGTCAAAGTCTAATTTCTCCAGAGTCAAATTTAATCGTTGAGCGCAAGTAGGAGAAATAAAAGAATGGGTAGAACCGGTATTAAATAAGGTATAGACTTCGCTAGAGTTTATGATAAGCTTACCCGTGATGACCACGTTCGGGTTCTTTTCTTTCTGGGAGGTCACAACAAACGCTCTCCCTTGCACTACCGGCTTTGATTTTTTTTGGACGGCCTTTGGTGCCTCCATCCTAACTGAACTTGTCTTCGATAAATGACAAAATCGAGATAAGTGACCTTCTCTTCCACAATTATAACATGCTTTGGAAGACATTGCGCAGTTTGGACTGATGTGTCCCTCCCCTCCATATTTGAAGTATATGATAGGTGGTCGTTCTCCTTCCTTAACAATGGGTGCTGGTGCTGACGTCTTTCTATCATTGTTGAATCTCCACTTCCTGAAATATCCATTCTTATTGTTTTGGCCCTGATTACCATTGAAGTGGTTACCATTTCTGGCCTGTTGATTCCCTCCACGCTTATTGTCACCGCTTCGATGACTGCTCTCACTGGTATTATCATTTTGCCGACTGCTCTCTTTTGGTTGCGTTGACTCGTTATCGCGCTCCACTAACTGAGCCCTATTCACAACATCTGAATACAAGCACAGTTTATGAGAAATAAGATGTTGACGTATCACCGGCTTCAAACCTCTTAAAAACATCCGCGTCATTCTCTCGTCATTATCCACTTAGTGGGACGTAAACCGAGACAACTCAGCAAACTTAGCTTCGTACTGCGACACGGTCATATTATTCTGCTCTAACTTGATGAACTCTACCTCCTTCATATAACGAATACTTTCGGGAAAGTACTTGTCAATAAACAGTTCTTGGAACTTCTCCCAAGACATCTTCAGTGCGGCAGGTTGAGTACGCTTTACCGATTCCCACCAGTAATTAGCCTCTCCTCGCAACATAAAGGTGGCAAAGGGAACCTTTTGCTCCTCGGAGCATCCCAAGAAATCAAATATCTTGGTGATCTGCTTTATCCACGTTTCCGCCTTAAGTGGTTTTGGCTCTCCAATAAACTCCGGGGATCCCAGCTCCTTGAACTGTTTAGTGGTGACCGTCCGAGAGTTGCCAATGTTTCCACCTACATTTTGGACAGGTGCCACTCTCGCCTGATGTTGCATGAATTGCATAAAGCCTCTGAACAATCCATCATTCATTATTTGGTCAGTGTTGTTGTTCACCTGAGGATTGTCGCCTTCCTGATGCACATTATCTTGATTATTGATATGTGGAGACTCAACGGTCTCCTATGCTCCATTGATATGTGGATACTGCCACTAAACAAGGGTTAGTTGACATGTAACATATTATCTCTATACTCTGACAAACCAATTAAATACCAAATAAAATTAGGTAGGTCATACTAGTGAAGGAATTCCCCGTCTCTCCCCTCCTAGTTCTAGTCTCACATCTTAGCCAGGGATCATATCCCTAGGCTTTGATACCAACTGTGACGCCCCCAAAATAGGTATACATCACCTATTCCGAGTCGCCAAATACATAGTACAGAATACAAATACAATCTTTAATATACCACAAGAGAGATGTGAGTTTCAATACAAATACTGTCTTCTAGACAATATCCACTCTCAGAATAAGTCCTCATTACATTTATTGTCACACTATTTAACAGAATAGTGAGGACTACTAATACTATCATCTGATCCATCACTCCGTTCCCCGACTCGTCCCAGCTAAATTCTCATTTCCTGAAGAGAACAGTGAAAGAAAGGGTGAGCTCAACTAACCCAGTAAGAAATATTATGACTAAGATAATGCAAAATAAATTATCGTTAGTCTTCAACAATGTTAAACTGATAAAATACAATAGACATCAAGTTTAACTGCAGCGGATCAAGCAATCCATTAAAAGAGTCAAGTAGAGAATAAAATCTACTATCTTTTATGATTTAAAAGGTTTTTCATGACTTTTATCACTGAGACTCAGCTAAAAAAATAATCCACCTCATCCCTGTACTACGACCAAGGATATTCATTAGTATCACAACTAAAAATTATCCATGCATCACAGCCAAGGATATTCGTGTATTCATTAATGGTCATGATCATGCCAACAACTGTCCATCAATGCACTACGAGCCAATGAGGACTTTTACCACATCATTTGTAACATTACGGTCATGATTATACCGAATAATCCCTGGTCATAATCATACCAAGTCCATCTATGCACTACAGGCCACAGATGACTTTCAACATAATATAAACATGAGGATGATGACAATGATATAAGAATTCAATAAAACAAGTTCAAGAATTAATTTATCTAGGAACTAATAACGTCCAAATTGTCAACATGATACTGCTTTGTAGAGTAAAATTCAAGAATGCTCAGAAGAATATTTTCATGAAAAGATACTGGATGAAGCGCAAACATCAAGGATATTCCACTAATTTTATGGAGTATAGAAGTCAAAACTTTAATCAACTGAGTATAATAACGAATGGAATAACAAAAGAATTCACTATACATGCGGTACTTCACATAAACAGGTTATTCCAACAGAATAATAAGTAATGGAACCAGGTCAGGAGAAATTCACACCGACAGGATGTTTCAACAGAATAATAAAGACGGAATCAGGTCCGGCGTAAAATGCACAGACATGATATTCCAACAGAATAATAATAAAGTCGAAACCAGGTCTGGCGTAAAACGCACAGATAGGATATTTCATCAGAATAATAATAAAGACGGAACCAGGTCTGGCGTAAAACGCACAGACATGATATTCCAATAGAATAATAATAAAGACGAAATAATAGAAGAATGTCACCAAGTATAGGGTAGTCCGCGTATACTGGTTATTCCCGCAGAATAATAAAGAATAGAATAACAGAAGTTCTCTTCATGAATACAAAAGAAATAATACCCCTTACCGTAAAAGAAACTGGATATAAGAGTAGGAAAGTAGCAGAATACTTTTCTTCTTTCTCTCTATAATTTTCTCTCTTAAGAGTTTCGGTGAATTCGTAGAAAATAATGAAGGAATGAGCTTCTATTTATAGAAGCATGGACTGCATAGTAACTAATTCATGAACGGTCCAGAATGATTTACTTTTAATCGGACGGTCCAGATTTAAAGCAAAATCTTTTAAATAAAATATAATATAATATATATATATATATATATATAATATAATATAACACATGCTATGTTAGAAATAATCCTACCCACCTGTGAATCATTTGTCAAGGTACTGGCCAATGAGAAAAATAACTAACACATGCAAATCTTGGAGTTTTAATCAATTAGGAAGCATACTAGGTCACAAGTTATTAATATAATGGATGATTTGAAAAGTTTAGCAAATAAGTCCAAGTTTGAAAAGAAAACTTTGCATCCTGCCAATTTACTTCATCTACCAAGACCACTAGCACTCACCCACCCACTTGTTATATATATATATATATATATATATATATATATATATATATATATATATATATATATATATAATATATATATTATAATTTCCTTTTCGATAATTTTGAAAAATAGGAAAATAGGAATCCAAATAATAAACAAAACTGAGTGACTTCTCACGTAAGCATCAATAATCAATACCGTGTACTACTATGCAACCACGTGTATTACTGTACTTTTACTACCGAGTAGTTTAACAGTATTAACGGTAAAACTTCCGCCGTTATTTTTAATAAAATATTTTTGTCATTTTCTCAATTCGATAATAATTCTGTTGTGAGGTCCACCAATGATTGTATCATCGTATGAATATTTCTTGTTAAAACGAATATTCTCCGACCAATCGAATATTATATAACAACTTGCGTATTTTACAAAATTTTTAAATATTATCCACAACTATTATATTAAATTTACTCCATAATATTCAAAAATGATATTTATAGAAAATTCATCTTTATTCAAAAAGTTGGGGTTTTACACGAGTAGTCTAGCCGAATTAAATATGGCATCGACCCTTTCTTTAAAATCAGTCATGCAATTCAGTGCGATGAATCACATAAAACTTGGCTAACTTGAAAGTCAGACAAGTGTTAAGAAACTTGCCTTCCAGCTTCTTCAAATAACTTAATCGACTGACCACAACCTTTACAGAATCTACATGATACATTCACATAGCACACTATAATTAGCTAGCAAACAATTGTTCACATTGTTCCTACCAACTTCTTTCTCTTCTATGTCTTTGTTAACTTAATATCATTAATAAAGTCAACTCGACTTATTACCCTTCATCCCGGTTTATTAATCAACTTACGTTATTAACTGGACTCTAACATTGTTGATAAGGTACCAACTTTGTTCATCATTCATAACTTATTAACATACATTCAATTCCTAAGTTCAATACTATATACATTAGTATAGGTAGTATAGGATTAGTCTTAGTACATTTATTGAGTATATAAACTTAACTCATGTAGGTCTCGGAACAACTGAAGTTTAAAACTTAAGTTTTTCTAACAAAATCCCCCTGACTCGGCGCTGCGGCGCCAGTTTCCAGTACCTAAGTCCCGGTCTCGGCGCGAGACTTCCTTCTATTAGTGGCGCTGCGGCGCCACTTTCTAGTAGCCACTGACACTGTGCCGGAGCTGCGGCGCGACACTTAACACACGATCTGGCACCGCGGCGCCAGACCTCAGCACCAGAAAATTTCAACAGATAAAAATTTTTGTGAGATTCTTGGAGCCATAATTTCTTCGTTATAAGTCCGATTTGGTCCGTTCAAAAGCCTACACGTCATAAAGGACATACTCTACGCGTTCATATAAGAATTCGACACTTTCAAATCCGTTAACTCAAAATTCACTATTGAGTTCATTTTCTAAGCGTTCGTAAACGTTAATGAGCATTAAATTCCCATTTTCTTCGTTTTAAGTCGGAATCCGATGATTCTCGAACCCACAACTCTTAATTACCCTATCTCACACGTTGACATTGAAAAATAACACTTTAAAGTCTCACGGCCACATTCGACGACCAATCCAGAATTTCAACGTTTTCAACGTTTAACGTCTATTTTCGTGAAATTCGCCATAACTTCGTTACTAATGTTCTTTAAGCCAAATCACATGGAATACTCCATGGACTTCATATCTACATCCTAACCAAACAAGATGTAGATATTAACGTATTGATGGAGTTCAATTGTTTATCAACAATCAATCTCAACAATTAATATTTTCATAGTTTAAAACTATACCAAACTTTATGATTTCTATGATTACATGACTTATAGAGATTAAATTTATGGTAAAAGTCACTCTCATTCCACCATACCAGCCATACCCCACCCATCTAAGATTCTCCATGATAAAAGAAAACCAAAAGAGATGAAAGTAGAATTAAGGAGTATTACCTTTAAAAACTCTTTATGAAATCTCTTGGAAAACTCTAAGTCAAAGCTTCTAAAATGTATGATTGGATGAGTCTATCTCTCTTTCTCTCTCAAATAATCTAGGTTGAGCAATTGAAAAACTCTCAAATGACCAACCTTGGCTTTCTATTTATAGAAAATGAAATGGAGGGCAATCTAGACATTATACCTTTCCACCTCCTTACTATTCACACTTGGTCACCAAGTAAAATGCTTGGTGACCAAGCATTATGCTTGGCTTGCACACCAAGGGGCCAGCCCACCCTTGCCCATGAGTAATCCCCATGGGTTATACCCATTCAGTGACCCACCGGTTCGATCCACGATTCAGTTTTCTTGCATTGGGCTTAACCAATCTACTATTGGGCCTTGACTTGGTCTTAACCCATTAATCCTTTGGGCTTACTCCTTCAATTAATTGGATATAACATAATCCAACTCAAATGAATTAACCTTAAGTCTTAACTTAATTCTACATTACGAATCGTATTCTATACGTACAATTCACGTATTCCTTTCGTATAATACCCATACAATAATTGTATTGTACTTCTTATTAACTCATTGTATTCTACATAGATACTAAATAGTATCAAATTTGTATAACACACTCTTTAACCATAACTCAATTCCTTCTACGCATATCATTTCCTTTTCAGAAATCAATATACTCAACACTTAGGTTTTAAGTCCGCAGGCGAAAACTTCGTTTGCCATAAATGAAATATTATCAGATATTTCATCTTATCTCGATATTTTATCATTATGCATTTCTCGGTATTTCAAAATAATTCCCCGAACAGAAACGGATGAATAGTATTTTTACGAAAATTTCTCGAAAATCATTTATTTTCGTCTCGAAAATTCTTAACAATTAATTCTAGCACGTAGCCAGATTACTAACCATATAAACACATTCTAGGTCATAGAACGACCTTCACATAACTTACTCACAAAATAAATCAATTAAATTCATTTAATTCACATAATCAAATAAAAATTTAATTGTCATAAAAATTTGATTTTCTCTGGCGTTACACATACTGAACACATAACTGACCATATACACATAACATATTCACGTATACACTTAATCCTGCATAATTCACCTAAATTCTTAACAGAATTTTGAAATCCTCAAAATTCCTTCCCAAAAATAACAAACGCATACACTTATTTTCTGTCTAGGTTCTAATATTGAACCTTAAATTAATTAATTTAAAATAAAAAAATTCTAAATTCTCGGGTTGTGACACTTACTGTCAGAAATCGGGTAGATGATACCGGCATTCAACAATTTTAGAATTTGTTTCTTTACCACTTCCTTCATAATTGGGTTAAGTCGTTGTTACTCCACCGTCGGTTTTGCATCATCTTCCATCAGAATCTTGTGCATGCAAAACGAAGGGCTGATTCCCTTGATATCAGCTATCATCCATCCTATCGCTGAATTATGTTCCCTAAGCACCCTCAACAACTTTTCTTCCTACAAATCGTTAAGTGCAGCAGAAATAATCACAGGTAAAGAATTTGAATTGCCCAAATACGCATACCTGAGGTGTCTAGGGAGTGGCTTAAGTTCCATAGTTGGTGGCTCCTCCAATGATGGTTTCATCCTTGTTGTGACTTTCTCCTCCGTATGCAATGGTTCAAATGATGCTCTGAAGCGGCTAACTCGTGGCAATGAATCTAACATCTGTAAGTAGTACACGAATTTTGGGTCATCAAACTCTTCATCCCCCAATAATGTTGTTTCTAATGGATCGTTGACCAGCCTTTTGCCCATGTCTTCACTGATAATCTGCTCAATTATATCCATCCTAAAACATTCTTCCTCATCCGTAGGGAATTTTATGGCCTTAAACACGTTAAATTTGATTTTCTAATCTTGGACCCTCATAGTAAGTTCACCTTTTTGTATGTCGATGAGTGTCCTACCCGTAGCCAAGAAAGGTCTCCCTAGGATAATCGGGATGTTCTTGTCCTCCTCAAAATCCAGAATAATAAAATCTGCGGGGAATATAAACTTATCCACTTTAACCAATATGTCCTCTACTATGCCTCTCGGATATGTGACTGACCTATCTGCCAACTGTAATGAAATATTCGTAGGCTTTGGCGCGGGCAAACCCAATTCTGTGTATACTGACAATGGCATAAGGTTCACACTCACCCCCAAATCACACAAACACTTATTAAACGACATGTTCCCGATCGTGTATGGAATAGTGAAACTCCCCGGGTCTTTCAGCTTTGGAGGCAACTTCTACTGTAACACCGCACTACACTCCTCTGTTAATGCCACTGTTTCGAAGTCTTCCCATTTCTTTTTCCTTGACAGAATCCCTTTCATAAACTTCACATAACTCGGCATCTGCTCTAGGGCTTCTGCAAACGGGATGTTAATCTGAAGTTTCTTGAAAACTTCCAAAAACTTCGCAAACTGCTTGTCTAATTTCTGTTTTTGGACCCTCTGTTGAAACAGTGGTGGAGGATATACAACTGGCTTGTCGTCTAACTTTGTGTTCTCACTTTGCTTATCCTCACCCTTGTTTCCTTCAACCACTTTACTATCATCAACTTTTTTATCCGATATTGCTGAATTTTCCGCATCTTTACCAACGAGACGTTTTCCACTCCTCAAGGTAATTGCCTGACACTGATCGTGATTTCCCTTTGGATTTCTCTCGGTATCACTCGGTAGGGTCCCTTGTGGCCTGTTATTTAATGCTAAGGCAATTTTCCCCATTTTATTTTCCAAATTCTTGATGGCCATTGCTTGGTTTTTCATCGCTGCCTCATTGCTAGTTATATATTTTGACAACAACTCCTCTAAATCTGATTTTTTTCTGATGTTGAGCCGGTTGTTGGTAATTTTGAAAAATAGGGGGATATGATGATCGTGGAGCTTGATGTTGCTGATTATTACTCCACAAGAAATTTGGGTGATTCCTATTCCCTTGGTTGTAATTATTCTGGTACCAATTCTGTGGAATCCTGTTGTAGCTACCCACGAATTGCACTGACACTGGGTTAATTGCGCATTGATCTGTAGGATGCTCACCCACGCACAATTCACATACGACCGCAACCTACTGTACCTGTGCCTGTGCATGTGTCTGTGTCTGTGTCTATGTCTGTATCCCCGATATAGCATCCAACTTCTTAGACAGTGCTGAAATCTGTGCTTGTATTGCCATTACGCCATCTACTTCTAACACTCCAGCTACCTTTGCCTATGTCATTCTTGTTGTGGGCCACAGGTAGTTGTTAGCCATCATGGTCTCAATCAAATTGTAGGCCTCCTCATAACTCTTAGCCATGAATGCTCCACCGACGCTGCATCAATACTGGTCCTGAGATTCCCATGTAGTCCGTTATAGAAAGTATTCATTTGCAACCACTTAGGCAATCCATGATGCGGGCACTTTCTAAGGAACTCCTTGTATCTCTCCCATGCCTCATATAGCGACTCCCCATGTTGCTGCTCAAACATTGTTATCTCATTCCTCATTTTTGCAGTTTTCGCCGGTGGAAAAAATTTGGCAAGGAATTTTTGGGCTAAGTCTTCTCACGTAGTTATCAATCCCGGCGGTAGAGAGTGTAACCAACTCTTCGCATTGTCCCGTAAGGTGAATGGGAATAAGTGAAGTCTTACCGCATCATCCGACACCCCATTATACCTGAAGGTGTCGCAAATCTCCAGAAAACTGACTAGATGTTCATTCGGATTGCCAATTCCCCAAACTGGACTGAATTCTGGATCATCTAAATCGTCCCAGGCTTGATTTTGAATGTATTTGCAGCAATTGCGGGCCTGGTGATGCTCGACTGCAGTTCAATCACCTTGGCGAAGTCCCTTAACGCTTTCTGATCTTCAGCTGCCATTGCCTCTTCTTTTTCAAAATTTTCAAAGTCTTCCCTTGTTTCCTTGATCCACTTACTTAACCTCTGAAACCGTCTCTCAATGTCGTCCTCAAAAGGAAGCAAGTCTGGATTTTTGGACCGAGTTTGCATAAACAACTTCAAAAACCTGAAATAAGATGAACAAAATGAAAATAAAAATTGTTTAAGTAAAATTGGACTAATTAAACTGATATTCTAAAAATATTAATATCTATACTAAATTCTCCCTGACAACGGCACCAAAAACTTGTTGGGTAAAATCTAATTAAGCACAACACGCAAGTATACGTGGTTAACAAGTAATATAATAGTAAGTAGAGTATCGTTCTCTTAGAGACAAATTAGCAAGAAATTCAACCTCACAATTATCAATTTCTTGTTAATCCTAATTTTATTAAACTATTCAACTCAGTGATTAAAATTATAGAAACTAAATTAAGCAACAAATAAACAACCACAAAATAACCATAAATATCAAAATTTGGAATTTCAAACAATTAATGGAGAATTAGACTTATGATTTCATCCTAAGCTTCACTCTGATTTTCCAACACCTTTATTCCAATTCAATTCACTATCCCAGTTCATTAATCAAGAACACGAATGTAGTACTAACTGAAAGTAGTATGCACACAAGCCAATCATGTTTGATGATAAAGTATATACTTTGTAACAATCTTATTTATTTATTAATAAAAAGTATTAATTTATTAAATGCTTTTAATTATCTACAAGATGCTGTTTTATAATATGTGATAAACCCATATTTTTAAGTAATGCTTTTAGAATAATGATGATGATCATTCTAATGAGATCTAAATTCTTAGAAAGCTTAAAACTAAAATAGTCCCAATCGTTGGATTACTAAATTGGGGATTAGTGAATCCGGATAGATTGGTACATACGTTGCTTGCTCATTGGATGAGGATAATTGATCTCATGATCATTTGTGTGGAGACACTAAAGTAAGTATGTAGGTACTTATTAGAGAATAAGTTCACTGAACGTGGCTCGCTAAGGAATACCTAATGGAGTTTTACTTGCCTGTCAATAGAAATTCCTGTAGTGATAGTAGTACAAGTGATCCTTGGACTTGAGATCATCATAGTATCTTGTGTATGATGAGTTATACTTTGACTTATTCCTTAAGACCCTTAGGGTATATCAAAGGGTATGCTTGGGAATAATAAGTTATACATGGAGATAATGTATGATCAATAAAGAATCTACCACTTCTAGTAAAAGAAGAGAAATGTCCTATGTGATTCGATAAATGACAACTCAGTAGTCCTTGGCCAAGGCAAAATGAAATTAGAAAGAAGTTTCTAATTTGCATTATTGCAATTTGCATAATTGTGCATAAAGAGTGATCCGGGTATATGGTCTGTAAAATTTTAAAACTCTGATTTTCCACGTTTTCGCATATTTTGTGCAATTTGATTGCGTTCATGAATATTACAAACCTAACAGTGGCATCAGAGCCAAATATTTATGCGAATTATTAATTGTTTTAATTTGATATGTATATTGATATGTGTTTAGAACAATTTAATTGGGTATAATTTTGTTGTATATAAAAAAAAAATAGCGAAGTTTTTATTTCTTTAAAATCGGTAATCCTGCAAATGTTGCTAAGCTTCGATTTTTCTAGAATATTGCTTCAAGCTCTTTGGATTATATATATATGATAGTACTTCCCACGTGCATGTAATGATGCTACAGGACGTCCATGATTTTTGTTAAGGGATTCATGTAAAAGTTATTTGAATTCACGGAAATCAAGGAGTTAAAGGGATCAGGTGCTATCACGTGAATGATTGTTTTTTCTCCCATGTACAATATATGATTTCTACAGGATTCACTTGTTCTCTAATGATTTTTTATATAGTATTATATATATATATATAATATATATTACCGTAATATTATATATATATATATATATATATATATATATATTAATCTAAATTATTTTATTATTAAAATAAAAATTTATTTTAATCTTAAAATAAAAAGTTTATTTTAATTTTAAAATAAAAGGTTTATTTTAATTTTAAAATTAAATTTCATGCTAACTAATTAGAGTTGGAATTGGATTCCATGATAACTAATTGGAGTTGAAATTAGATTCTATATTTCCTTAAATAAAGGAGTTTATTTAGATATGGAATAAGATTTCATATTATTCAAAATAAAGAAGTTTATTTGTGAATAGGAAAGAGAATCCTAATTTCCTTAAATAAAGGAGTTTATTTAGATATGAAATAAGATTTCATATTATTCAAAATAAATGAGTTTATTTGTGAATAAGAAAGAGAATCCGTGTTTCCTTTAATAAATGAGTTTTTTTTTCATGGAATTGGATTCCATAATTAATTAAAATAAAGGAGTTTATTTTGATTAAAGATTTTGATTAAAATAAAATAGTTTATTTTATTCAAAATTGGATAAATTAAAATAAAATAGTTTTATTTTAATTTAAATTTGGATTAAAATAAAGGAGTTTATTTTTATTCAAAATTAGATTTTATACTAACTAAATTTGTCCATTAAATGATATCAATATATATATTGAATGTTTATTATTCATGAGATGAATGTTATTTATTGATGCATATGATGATATGTATGATATTAAATGGAATTGATTATGGACTATTGACCAATGTGATTTGATTTTATTTTAGTTGGATGCATGAATGTATGGATTTTATTAAATGGGGTCTGCGTACCTCGTCTTCTCTAATTTTTCTTAATATAAATTCTAACTCCCTCCTATGTACTTCTCTTTGACTGCTGATCAAAGTTTCTATTTATTTTAAATAGTTTTGTAATAGAAATAGTTAGAATTAATTTTGAAGAATTGGAGATCAAAGAACAAGGAGCGCTTGAAGACCCGTTTGTAATGGAGCCCGGGTTTAAATGTAATAGTCATATTTAAATATTAATTCTTGCACTCCTAGGGTTTGGCCTTTTGGTTCACTTGGTGGCTCTAGTGAACCAAACTATAATAAAAGTCCATAATCAATCTAGGTAGAATATAGTATTCTATATGTGCATGCTTATACTATATATATATATACTATACACACACACACACACACACACACACACACACATATATATCTATATATATATATATATATATATATTATGCAAACATGCTTCACATGTTAATTAATATGACGCGTATTTTATATATATATGTGCATGCACGCTAAATAAGATGTGACAAATTAATAACAAACCCCTCAAAATTTTTATATTAAGTTGTAACGTTCAAAGATATTTGGAATATCGAACGTCGCCTTCTAGCACGATAGAAACAATAGAGTATTGAATATTTAATATGAGTTTGTTGTGCACATACAAGACAAGTATTAAATATTTAAGATGTTTTTATTACATATGATGTTTATAAGGAATTAAACATTACTGCTTTGTTGTGCACACACAAGGGATGTAGTTTTCTCTTCACTTATATGGAAATGTTGGGTCTGACTTATGTGACGCCCCCAAAATTAGGTATACATCACCCATCTTGGGTCGTCAGATACATAGTATAAAATACAAATACAACTGTCGTGTACAATATGACAAAACATAAACTGTGAGTTTGAATACAAATATTATCTTCTAGAGAGTATTCATACTCAAAAGGAGTCCTTATTACATTTATTAACACACTATTACATAGAATAGTGAGGACTACTAACTAATACTATCATTCGGACCATCATTCCGTTCCCCGACTTGCCCCAGCTACGTTCTCATTTCCTGAAGAGAACAGTGAAAGAAAGGGTGAGCTCAACTAGCCCAGTAAGAAATATTATGACTAAGATAATGCTGAATAAATTATCATTAGCCTTCAACAATGTTAAACTGATAAAATGTAATAGACATCAAGTTTAACTGCAGCGGAACAAGTAATCCATTAAAAGAGTCAAGTAAAAAATAAACTCTACTATCTTTTATGATTTAAAAGGTTTTTCAACACTGTTATCGCTGGGACTTAGCTTAATAAAATAATCCACATCATCGAATCACCCCTGCACTACGGCCAAGGATATTCATGTATTCATTAATGGTCATGATCATGCCAACAACTGTCCATCAATGCACTACGGGCCAATAAGGACTTTTACCACATCATTTGTAACATTACGGTCATGATTATACCGAATAATCCCTGGTCCTAATCATACCAAGTCCATCTATGCACTACAGGCCACATATGACTTTTAACATTTTATAAACACGAGGATGATGACAATGATATAAGAATTTAATAAAACAAGTTCAAGAATTAATTTATCCAAGAATTAACAACGTCCAAATTGTCAACATGATACTGCTTTGTGGAGTAAAATTTAAGAATGCTTAGAAAAATATTTTCATGAAAAGATACTGGATGAAACGCAATTATCAAAGATATTTCACAAATTTCATGGAGTATAGAAGTCAAAACTTAACCAACTGAGTATAATAAAGAATGGAATAACGAAAGAAATCACCATGCATGCGATAGACTGCACAGACAGGTTATTCTAATAGAATAATAAATAATGGAACCAGGTCCGGCGTAAACGCATAGACAGGATATTCCGACAGAATAATAAATAATGGAACCAGGTCCGGTGTAAAACACACAGACAGGATGTTCCAATAGAATAATAGAAGAATGTCACCAAGTATAGGGTAGACTGCGTATACAGGTTATTTCAACAGAATAATAAGAAATAGAATAACAATAGTTCTCTTCATGAATAAGAAAGAATAACACCCCTTACCGTTAAGAAGAACTGAAATAAGGAAGTAGTTAAGTAGCAGAATACTTTTCTTCTCTCTCTCTATAGTTTCTCTCTATAGTTTCTCTCTCTAGAGTTCAGTGAATTCGTAAGAAATAATGAAGGAATGAGCTGCTATTTATAGAAAAATGAAATGCATAGTAACTAATCCATGAACGATCCAGATTGATTACTTTAATCTGACGGTCCATATTTAAAGAAAAATCTTTTAAATAAAATATAATATATTCTATTTATAGAATAACTTTAATAAAGTATTCTGTTTTATATAAAAAGATGTTTCTGTTTTATTACTTTAATAATACGAATAAAACAAAACTTCATTGTCGCTAAATAATTCATATTATTAACTGACAATAATTGAATGAAACTGAGTGACTTCTCACATAAGCATTAATAATCAATACTGTGTGCTACTATGCAACCACACGCATTACTGTACTTTTACTACCGAGTAGTTCAACAGTATCAATGGTAAAACTTTCGCCGTTATTTTTAATAAAATATTTTGTCGTTTTCTCAATCCGACAATAATTCCGTTGTGGGGTCCACCAATCGTTGTGCTGTTGTATGAATATTTCCTGTTAAAACGAATATTCCCCGACCAATCAAATATTATATAACAACTTGCGTATTATGCAAAATTTATAAATATTATCCACAACTATAACATTATATCAAATTAACTCCATAA
This sequence comes from Panax notoginseng, assembly GCA_016801055.1. Lineage (NCBI taxonomy): Eukaryota > Viridiplantae > Streptophyta > Magnoliopsida > Apiales > Araliaceae > Panax > Panax notoginseng. The sequence goes on along the minus strand of CM029018.1, from coordinate 151,135,176 downwards.
TATTCAAAAATAATATTTATAGAAAATTCATCTTTATTTATAAAAGTTGGGGTCTTACAACCTCCCCTTCTTATGAAATTTCGCCCTCGAAATTAGGGTACGTACCTGGTATGTCGAAGAGGTAAGGATACCTTGATTTCATTTCAGATTCTAACTCCCAAGTCATTTCCTCAACATCGTGGTTTCTCCACAAAACTTTGACTTGAGGTATAACCTTGGAGCGTAGAATGTGTTCCTTCTTATCCAAGATTTGAACAGGAACTTCTTCATACGTCAAATCCTCCGCTATTTCGTCCGGTTCTAACTCAATAATGTGGTTCGGGTCTTCCACATATTTACGTAACATGGATATGTGAAAAACGTTATGAACACGAGACATACTTGGCGGTAAAGCGAGTCTATAAGCCACATTTCCTATTCGATCGAGGATTAAAAATGGACCGATGAATCGAGGATTGAGCTTTCTTCTCTTTCCAAATCTCGTAACTCCCTTCCATGGTGCAACACGTAAGAACACATGATCTCCTACATCAAATTCCACGTCCTTTCGATGAAGATCAGCATAACTCTTTTGTCGATCTTGTGAGGTTTTTATACGTTGTCGGATCGTTTGAATCTTTTCTGTAGTCATACGTACCAACTCCGGTCCCAACAACGTTGCTTCACCCACCTCATCCCAACATACTGGAGAACGACATTTTCTTCCATACAATGCTTCGAATGGAGCCATGCCAATACTTGCTTGATAACTGTTGTTGTAGGAAAACTCCACCAATGGTAAGAACTTGTCCCAACTTCCCTTGAAGTCAAGGACACAGAGTCTTAATAAATCTTCTAGAGTTTGAATAGTCCTCTCTAATTTTCCGTCCGTCTGAGGATGATATGCCGAACTAAATCGTAAATCTGTGCCTATAGCTTTTTGTAAACTAACCCAAAATCGTGAAGTGAATCTTGGGTCTCGATCAGAAACTATGGATACTGGCATACCATGCAGTCTTACAATCTCGTTTATGTACATACGAGCAAGACGTTCAAGTGCAAAAGTTTCTCGTATCGGTAAGAAATGAACAGACTTGGTCAATCTATCAACAATGACCCAAATCGCATCAACACGTTGAGAAACCCTAGGAAGACCGGTAACGAAATCCATGGTAATGTGCTCCCACTTTTATTTTGGAATTTCAAGTGGTTGCAATGGACCTTTTGGTACTTGATGCTCCGCTTTGACTCATTGACAAGTTAAACACCTTGAGATAAACAGCGCTATCTCTCTCTTCATATTGCTCCACCAAAATGTATGACGAAGATCATGATACATTTTGGTACTTCCAGGATGGATTGAAAATGGTGTGTTGTGCGCCTCCATCATGATTTCATACTTTAAATCAGAGTTGTTAGGAATACAAAGTTTGGAGTTGACTCAAAGTATTCCTTCTTTATCGATTCTTGCTTCCGGCATAGCACCTTTTTGCACTTTCTTCCTCATACGCATCAGCTCCAGGTCTGTAGCTTGAGAACCTTTAATTTTATCGATTAAAGTTGGTTCTACTCGTATATTCGTCATCATCACATGGGTCCCTGGAGTCTTTAACTCTATCTCCATCCTTTGCAAGTCACACAAAATGGGCCTTTGTGTTGACAATAACGCACTCGTACTTGTATATGATCTTCTACTCAATGCGTCAGCTACCACGTTCGCTTTTCCAGGATGGTATTGAATGGTATGATCATAATCTTTTAACAGCTCAAGCCAACGTCATTGTCGCATGTTGAGTTCCTTTTGAGTGAAGAAATATTTGAGGCTTTTATGATCCGTAAAGATCTCCACCTTCTCCCCATACAAGTAATGCCTCCAAATTTTAAGTGCAAAGACAACAGCTGCCAACTCTAGATCATAAGTAGGATAATTCCTCTCATATTCCTTGAGTTGTCTTGATGCATAGGCTATAACTTTTCCATGTTGCATGAGAACGCATCCCAACCCTTTGCTCGAAGCATCACTGTAGATGACAAATCCCTCCGAGCCAGATGGTATTATTAGAACAGGTGCTGAAATGAGTCTCCTCTGGAGTTCTTGAAAACTCTTCTCACATTCTTTGCTCCAACCGAACTTTGTATCTTTTCGAGTCAGCTGAGTTAATGGAGTAGCAATTCGAGAAAATCCTTCCACGAATCTCCGATAATAACCAGCTAAACCAAGAAAGCTACGTACTTCGGTCACTGATTTAGGTTGCTCCCAGCTTTGAATAGCTTCAATCTTTACAGGGTCAACCGATAATCCACGACTTGATACTACGTGCCCAAGGAATGCTACCTCCTCCAACCAGAACTCGCATTTCTTCAACTTGGCATAAAGCCTGTATTCACGAAGCTTTTGGAGTATCAGCCTCAAGTGTTGCTCATGATCTTCACGGCTTTTGGAATAAATAAGGATGTCATCAATAAAGACGACCACAAAGTGATCCAAATATTCCTTGAATACCCGGTTCATCATATCCATGAAGGCAACAGGAGCATTAGTCAATCCAAAGGACATGACTAGGAATTCATAATGCCCATACCGAGTTCTGAAAGCCGTCTTTGGAATATCCTCTGTTCTAACCTTTAGCTGATGATATCCAGAACGAAGATTGATCTTTGAAAAGAATTGTGCTCCTTGCAACTGGTCAAACAGGTCATCAATACGTGGCAATGGGTACCTGTTTTTGATGGTGACATGATTCAACTCCCGATAATCAATAAAAAGTCTCATACTTCCATCTTTCTTCTTCACGAATAGCACAGGAGCACCCCAAGGAGAAGTACTAGGACGAATAAAGCCAATGTCTAACAATTCCTGCAATTGGATCTTTAACTCCTGAAGTTCAATAGGAGCTATTCGATATGGGGCTTTGGAAATGGATTTTGTACCGGGTTCAAGGTCGATACAAAATTCAATTTCACGCTCTGGGGGTAGGCCAGGAAGTTCTTCAGGGAATACGTCAGGGAATTTATTAATAATAGAAATATCATTCAAAACTGACGTATTTTTGTTTAGATCCGTGACATGAGCTAAGAAAGCTTGACATCCGTTTTTCAATAAACGAATAGCTTTATGGCTTGAGATGACAACGATTGATTTTAATGGTTTGGTTGCTTGAATTCGCATAATAGGTCGATTAGGAATATGAAAGCTAACAACCTTACGAAAATAATCAATTTTTGCATGATGAGTAGTTAACCAATCAATCCCTAGAATCACGTCAAATGCAAGTATTTTTAATGAAATAAGATCGATAGGTAATGTGTGGGTACCAACTTGAACCAAACAAGACTTATAAATCGTGGATGTAATGAAGGTTTCTCCCAATGGAGTTTCAACAGATAAGTTAAAGTCTAATTTCTCCGGAATCAAATTTAATCGATGAGCGCAAGTAGGAGAAATAAAAGAATGGGTAGAACCGGTATCAAATAAAGTGTAGACTTCGTTAGAGTTTATGATAAGCTTACCCGTGATGACCTCATTCGAGTTCCTTACTTTCTGGGAGGTCACAACAAACGCTCTCCCTTGCACTACCGGTTTTGACTTTTCTGGGACGGCCTTTGGTGTCTCTATCTTGGCTGAACTTATTTTTGGTAAACGACAAAATCGAGCTAAATGACCTCCTCTTCCACAATTATAACATGCTTTAGACGACATCGCGTAGTTTGGACTGATGTGCCCCTCCCCTCCGTATTTGAAATATATGATAGGTGGTCGTTCTCCTTACTTAACAACGGGTGCTGGTGCTGACGTCTTTCCATCATTGTTGAATCTCCTCTTCTGGAAATGACCATTCTTATTATTTTAGCCCTGATTACCACCGAAGTGGTTACCATTTCTGGCCTGTTGATTCCCTCCACGCTTGTTGTCACCGCTTCGATGACTGCTCTCACTGGTATTATCATTTTGCCGACTGCTCTCTTTTGGTTGCGTTGACTCGTTATCGCGCTCCACTAACTGAGCCCTATTCATAACATCTGAATACAAACACAGTTTATAAGAAATAAGATGTTGACGTATCTCAGGTTTCAAACCTCGCTAAAACATTCGCGTCATTCGCTCTTTATTATCCACCAAGTGGGACGCAAACCGGGACAACTCATCAAATTTAGCCTCATACTGCGACATGGTCATATTATTTTGCTCCAATTTGATGAACTCCACCTCCTTCATGTGACGAACACTTTCGGGAAAGTATTTGTCATTGAACAGCTCTTGGAACTTCTTCCAAGACATCTTCAGTGCGGCAGGTTGAGTACGCTTAATCGATTTCCACCAGTAATCTGCCTCTCCTCGCAACATAAAGGCGACAAAGGGAACCTTTTGCTCCTCAGAGCATCCCAAGACATCAAATATCTTGGTAATCTACTTTATCCATGTTTCTGCTATAAGTGGTTTTGGCTCTCCCTTAAACTCTGGTGGTCCCAGCTCCTTGAACTGTTTAGCGGTGATCGTCCAAGAGTTTTTAGTGTTTCCACCTATATTTTGGACAGGAGCCGCTCTCGCCTACTATTGCATGAACTGCATAAAGTTTCTGAATATTCCATCATTCATCATCTGGTCAGTGTTGTTGTTTGCATGAGGATTGTCACCTTCCTGATGCACATTATCCTGATTATTGATATGTGGTGAATCAACAGTCGCCTGTGCTCCATTGCTATTCTCAACATCCTCAGATGCCATTTTCAGATACTGCCACAAAATAAAAGTTAATTGATATGTTATATATTATCCTTATATTATGACCGACCAATTAATACCATGCAAATAAACTTAGGTAGGTCATACTAGCGAAGGAATTCCCCGTCTCTCCCCTCCTAATTCTATTCTCACATCTTAGCCAGGGATCATATCCCTAAGCTCTGATACCAACTGTGACGCCCCCAAAATTAGGTATACATCACCCATCTTGGGTCGTCAGATACATAGTACAGAATACAAATACAACTGTCGTGTACAATACGACAAAACATAAACTGTGAGTTTGAATATAAATATTATCTTCTAGAGAGTATTTATACTCAAAAGGAGTCCTTATTACATTTATTAACACACTATTACATAGAATAGTGAGGACTACTAACTAATACTATCATTCGGACCACCACTCCGTTCTCTGACTTGCCCCCAGCTACGTTCTCATTTCCTGAAGAGAACAGTGAAAGAAAGGGTGAGCTCAACTAGCCCAGTAAGAAATATTATGACTAAGATAATCCTGAATAAATTATCATTAGCCTTCAACAATGTTAAACTGATAAAATATAATAGACATCAAGTTTAACTGCAGCAGAACAAGAAATCCATTAAAAGAGTCAAGTAGAAAATAAACTCTACTATCTTTTATGATTTAAAATGTTTTTCAACACTGTGATCGCTGGGACTCAGCTTAATAAAATAATCCACATCATCGAATCACCCATGGACTACGGCTAAGGATATTCGTGTATTCATTAATGGACATGATCATGCCAACAACTGTCCATCAATGCACTACGGGCCAATGAGGACTTTTACCACATCATTTGTAACATTACGGTCATGATTATACCGAATAATCCCTGGTCATAATCATACCAAGTCCATCTATGCACTACAGGCCACAGATGACTTTTAACATTTTATAAACATGAGGATGATGACAATGATATAAGAATTCAATAAAATAAGTTCAAGAATTAATTTATCCAAGAATTAACAACGTCCAAATTGTCAACATGATACTGCTTTGTGGAGTAAAATTCAAGAATGCTTATAAAAATATTTTCATGAAAAGATACTGGATGAAATGCAATTATCAAGGATATTCCACAAATTTCATGGAGTATAGAAGTCAAAACTTAACCAACTGAGTGTAATAAAGAATGGACTAACAAAAGAAATCACCATGTATGCGATAGACCGCACAGACAGGTTATTCCAACAGAACAATAAATAATGGAACCAGGTCCGGCGTAAACGCACAGACAGGATATTCCGATAGAATAATAAATAATGGAACCAGGTCCGGTGTAAAATACACAGACAGGATGTTCCAACAGAATAATAACAAGACGGAACCAGGTCAGGTGTAAAATATACAGACAGGATGTTCCAACAGAATAATACTAAAAACGGAACCAGGTCCGGTGTAAAACACACAGACAAGATGTTCCAACAGAATAATAATAAAAACGGAACCAGGTCCGGTGTAAAACACACAGACAAGATGTTCCAACAGAATAATAGAAGAATGTCACCAAGTATAGGCTAGACCGCGTATACAGGTTATTCCAACAGAATAATAAGAAATGGAATAACAACAGTTCTCTTCATGAATAAGAAAGAATAACACCCCTTTCCGTTAAGAAGAACTGAAATAAGGAAATAGTTAAGTAGTAGAATACTTTTCTTCTCTCTCTCTCTCTATAGTTTCTCTCTCTAGAGTTCTGTGAATTCGTAAGAAATAATGAAGGAATGAGCTGCTATTTATAAAAAAATGGAATGCATAGTAACTAATCAATGAACGGTCCAGATTGATTACTTTAATCTGATAGTCCATATTTAAAGAAAAATCTTTTAAATAAAATATAATATATTCTATTTATAGAATAACTTTAACAAAGTATTCTGTTTTATATAAAAAGATGTTTCTGTTTTATTACGTTAATAATACGAATAAAACAAAACTTCATTGTCGCTAAATAATTCATATTATTAACTGACAATAATTGAATCAAACTGAGTGACTTCTCACATAAGCATTAATAATCAATACTGTGTGCTACTATGCAACCACACGCATTACTGTACTTTTACTACCGAGTAGTTCAACAGTATCAATGGTAAAACTTCTGCCGTTATTTTTAATAAAATATTTTGTCGTTTTCTCAATCCGACAATAATTCCGTTGTGGGGTCCACCAATGATTGTGCCGTTGTACGAATATTCTCTGTTAAAACGAATATTCCCCGACCAATCGAATATTATATAACAACTTGCGTACTTTGCAAAATTTATAAATATTACCTACAACTATAACATTATATCAAATTAACTCCATAATATTCAAAAATAATATTTATAGAAAATTCATCTTTATTTATAAAAGTTGGGGTCTTACAACTTAACTTAGATCATTTTAGCTTGGATGTGCACACACTTGACCATTATGATCTAAGAGGCAAAATACAAGGAGTTACATAGTTGATGTAATTGACAAGAGTTGTCTACCTATTTATTTATATATAGTTTGTTGTGCACACATAATGCTATATACATTTGAAATGAGATCTTTATTCTCACTAGCATATCTTCAATTAGATATTACCGAACTATATATATTGAGGGTAATATAGTTTAAAGAAAATAGTGGGAGATACCAATTTAAAACAAGACCTAATTTATTTTAGTAATTAATAAAGGAATGTATGCTAAAATATTGTTAAGAAAAAATTCATTTACAGAATTTTACAATGTCTAAAATTAATATCACTGCGTAGCATATTAGATGCTAAATTAACTGGACCGAATTAAACAGATTGGCTAAGGAAATTGAGAAAAGTTCTCACGACTGAAAAGCTATCTTATGTCCTTAATACGCCTATCCCTGCAATGGTTGCAGACAATGCCTCTGAGGAAGAGATTGTTACTTTTAGAAAGTGGCAAGATGATGCACAGTTAGGTCGATGCATTAGGCTCGCATCCATGAGTAACGAGCTTCAACGTCAGCATAAAACTATGGATGCTCTTACTATATTCCTGCACATCAAGTAGTTGATTGTAAAGAAAGTAGGACTGATAGATATCAGATATCTAAGGAGCTCTTCCGATCTAGAATGACCGATGACACTACAATACAGATAAAAGTCCTTAACATTATCAATTTGATTGATCAATTAGGACAACAGGTTTTGTCATGGATGGAGAGATGAGCCAAGATTTGATCTTGCACTCACTTCCGAACTCCTTTCACAATTGTTGTGAATTTTTCATATGAACAATCTAGATATCAGCCTTGATTTTCTTAACATGTTAAAAAATATTGAAAGTCACTTTCCAACCAAGAAAGACCATGTCTTACTAGTAGGGGCCAAAGGATCTTCTGAAAAGAAGAACAATTCTAAGAAGGTAAATAGAAAAGGCCAAAACACAAAGGATAATAAGAACAAAACTGATACGGATAGCAAAGGAGTTTGCTTCCACTGCAATAAGCTTGGACACTGGAAAGAAACTACGAGAAGCATCTTACAGAGGCTAACCAAAGAAGCTTAGTGAAGTTTCGGTTACAAATATTAATTTGTTCATGATTTAAAATAAAAAAAAATTTAAGCCAAGGTTCTACTTGGGTATTGGATACCGACTTTGGTTATCATAAATATAGATTTATGAAGGGACCAAGCAGAAGTAGAAATTTAAACAAATATAAGTAATCCTATGTGTAGGAAATGAAGCAAATGTTGCTACATTAGCCATAGGAACTTATTATTTAGCATTGCCTACGGGCAAGTCTATTAAGTTAATAAATTGTTATTATATTTCAGTTCTCGTTAGAAACATTATTTCCATTTTATTGTTGGACAATGAAATCTTTGATATTATAATTAAGAACAATTGTTGTTCTATTTATAATAATAATATTTTGTATAGAACTGAAATATTACTTAATGGATTTTGTGTACTTGACTTACGTGAAAATATATTTTGCAAATTGAACAAACTAGTATAAGAAAAGAAGGTGATCATTCAAAGAGTTGAATGTGTGTATTTATTGAAATACATGTGTGAATTATTTGAAATTTTCAAAGAATTCAGAAGTGAAATAAATTGACAAAGTATTAAGATTCTTTGATTAGATCAAGGAATAAATACTTGTGCAATAAGTTTCTAGATCATCTCAAATGGTTTTTTCATAATGGACACCTCCTGATACGTAATAATTGATTGATATATTTGAAAGGAAAAACCGTACCTTGTTGGATATGGTACGGTCTATAATGATTTTACCGACATTCCAGTATCCTTTTGGGATAATGTCCTATAAATAGATGCATATCTACGAAAAAGGTAACCTCAAAATCCGGTCCCAAGACTCCATAAAAGTTATGGACATGGAGGATTCCTAATCTTAAGTTTGATAAGATAAGGGGTTGTCCAACTTATGTGAAAAGGTTTCAAAAGGATAAGTTTGGGACAAGATTTGACAAGTACAATTTGTGGGACATCCTAAAATAAGTTTAGGGTATATGTTCTATAATCCTGCTTAGCAAAAGATGTTTGTTACGAAACATGCTACCTTTTAAGATAAAAATGTTTATCATTCAAGGGCTAGTGGGAGGATAATAGATCTTGAAGAGTTCAAGAACCACAAAACACTATAAATCAAATAAGTGGAACCTGTAGATAGACCTATTGTACCACAACCGATCGAATCGTAAATCTGGAATAGTACCAAAGAAACCTGGGAGGTATGGATTCATCATGAATAATGATGATGAAGTACGTATCATAGAAGATGATGATCCAGTTACATACGATGAGGTAAAAGTTCTAGTGTGTACAAAAGGGTCAGTGGGAGCGTCGTGACATTCCTAGTATTATATGTTGATATACTATGGATAAAGAATGACATACCAATGCTACAATCAGTAAAGATAAAGTTGTCTAAACATTCCTCCATGAATAATTTGGGAAGAATATCTTAATTGGGGATGCCAATCTATATAAATAGATTTAAAAGGATGCTCGGCTTAACCCAAGGAACGTATATTCATTTGATGCTAAAGTCGTTTAGCATGGAAAATTCTATGGGATGTCTCATGTTGATGAGCCATGGAGTGTATCTCTCTTAATAGTCGCCATAGACTCCAAAAAGAGAGATCGCATGAGTAACTGTCATGTATGCAATGAAATGTACGAGACCTGATGTTGATCAGTCATATTCTGGAGAAGTTCACTGTGAGACAGTGAAAAACATCTTAAGTACTTAACTAGTACTAAGGATGTGATTTAAATTTATGGTTGGTCTAAATTAAAACTAGAGGGCTTAACAGACTCAAGTTTTTCAGACAAACCAAGACAACAGAAAATCCACTTTAAGGTAAAGTGTTACCTTGAACAGTGGTGCAGTGAATTAGAAAGGTTCAAACAGCAAAGAGTTGCTGGTTTAGTGATAAAGACAAAGTATATAGCTGTAAATGAAGCTGCAAGTTGATTATTTGGATGTAAAGTTTATTATAGAACTAGGAATAGTTCCTACGTCTCATCTTAGATCTAAACATGTGTTGTGACGCTTTCATTTGATTAAAAGAATCATTGAAAGATGAGAAATCACTATTGAGATAGTGAACTCTCAAGAACAACATTACATATCTATTAACTAAAGCTTATCCAACAGCAGGATAATCGTCACTTAGAGAAGAAGAGCATGAGATACCATGGCGATTGGCTTTAGTGCAAGTGGGCGATTGAAAGTAGTATGCACACAAGCCAATCATGTTAGATGATAAAGCATATACTTTGTAACAATCTTATTCATTTATTAATAAAAAGTATTAATTTATTAAAGGCTTTTAATTATCTACAAGATGTTATTTTATAATATGTGATAAATCCATAGTTTCAAGCAATGCTTTTAGAATAATGATGATGATCATTCTAATGAGATCTAAATTCTTAGAAAGTTTAAAACTAAAATAGTTCCCAATCGTTGGATTACTAAATTAGGGATTAGTGAATCCGGATAGATTGGTACATACGTTACTTGCTCATTGGATGAGGATGATTGATCTCATGATCATTTGTGTGGAGACACTAAAGCAAGTATGTAGGTGCTTATTAAAGAATAAGTTCACTGAATGTGGCTAACTAAGGAATACCTAATGGAGTTTTACTTGCCTGTCAATAGGAATTCCTATAGTGATAGTAGTACAAGTGATCCTTAGACTTGAGATCATCATAGTATCTTGTGTATGATGAGTTATACTTTAACTTATTCCTTAAGACCCTTAGGGTATATCAAAGGGTATGCTCGAGTATAATAAGTTATTCATAGAGATAATGTATGATCAATAAAGAATCTATCACTTCTAGTAAAAGAAGAGAAATGTCTTATGTGATTCGATAAATGCCAACTCAGTAGTCCTTGGGTAAGGCAGAATGAAATTAGAAAGGAGTTTCTAATTTGCATTATTTGGAGTTGTTCATTTAAGAGTCGAAATACATATAATTAAATAAAATAAGACTTGACAGAAATTCCATGTCTTATATTTAATTGGGACATTGTATGGTGGAAGGATTGAATTGTACGATAACTATTTACTCAAAGGTTCTTTTATGATTAATGTCGAAATCTATATTATCTGAAAAGTCGTTGATCGCTAGGGAGGCTTATCCCTATTGTAGAATAAATATTATTTATTTAAATAAATTATTAGTTTAATTTATTTATTTAAATAATATTAGAATTATTCTAATTGATTTATTCACAACCGATTTAATATGGAGAACCTAAAGGGTCACACCATAAATAGGAAGAATAATTATTTAAGAAGTTAATGACATAATCGTAATAATAAGTTAAGTATATTTAATTTAATCTATGGTGATAGAATAAATTAAATAGCTTAATATTTATTATTTAATATTTTGGAAATATTAAATATAAATTAATAAGAGGAGTCTTATTATTATTATTACTATTATTATTATTATTTAATTCCTAAAGGAGTTTGCGAATTACTTAATAAAAGTACTCTCAAATATCCTAATAAGATTAGGAGGCAAATTAATTAAAAGAGTTTAATTAATTATCCCTAATAAGATTAGGGAGCTTAATTAATTAAAAGAATTTAATTAATTAAAATAAAACCTAATTCCTTAATTGTTAAGGAGGGTTGCCCACATCTATAAATAAGAGGAGTCTTATTATGCGTCAGAGGGTTGTTGACTTTTACAATGTACGTAATTTCAATAGTTGGGAGAGTACGCCTTTTTCTATAGAGATAGAAAAACTAGGGTTTTGCCAAACACCCATCTTCTTGAATTTTTATTCTTCCTTGGTGGATCACCTCTAGAGGCCAAACACTTGGGTAGCTAACGTTGATCAAAGGAAGGAACCAAACCCGGTGGATTCAAGTTGAACGCGAAAAGGATTGGAGGTGAACTTATACCTGAGGAAGCTCGGATCTTCAAGGGTATGATTCTTGTTCTTTCTTTTCCGTTTAATTAATAATTGTGCATAAAGGGTGATCCGGGTATATGGTTTGTAAAATTTTAAAACTCTAATTTTTCACGTTTCCGCATATTTTGTGCAATTTGATTCCGTTCATGGATATTACAAACCTAACACTAACCACCTCTCGATGCACAAATACCGTATTAACTTAAATCCACAAATTAGATAGAAACAAATTAAACACCTTAATCAACTAACTCACTATATCTCTATGTGAATTATAATTAAAGAAGGTTGAGGATTAAGTTCTCTATCCGACTACATGCGATGTCAAGCATATCTCTACCTTAACATTCATCAAGAATATGCTATTCACAAAATTCATGAACACACGCTATATTAACTAAGTCTAGATTCGAATATCCTCTCTCGATTCCATACAAATCCACAAAGAATTATTGATCAGGCAATTCATACATTTAAGCTCAAATTAATATAGATAAAATGGAAAATAGCTTATTAAACTGGAAACCAAAGTTTACAAAATCATCGTTTCACTTGAGGATCGACCATAAGCCTAATAAGTAATTTAGTCCATAGCTAATGAATTAAATACTGAATAAATAAAAGAAAACATCATCCCAATTACACAATTTAAAATTAATAGAAGAATAGTAATACACCACCCTTCTCGCCTTTCAAATATGAAATCTTCGTGAAATTATTATTCTTCTTCGTTCCTCCAAGTTCGTGCTCTTCAATCTCCTTCTTTTTTCCAGTGCGTCTCTCTCTCCCCTTATTTCAACACTTAGCATAAGAGTAGTCTCAACTCAGCTCCATTTCATCATCCTAATCCAACTCTAACTCCTCACATAGAAAGTCCATTAGAAATCCAAATCCTTTTCAATAGCAATAACCATTAATAAAGGACTCCCACAATATGAAAAAACATCCATCCCACAATCCTATTATGATCACATTACATAAACAATTAATAGCTCCTACAAATGCCCATTTTTCAGCACAAAATTGCTTCTCGCCCAGAACTGATGCCGACGCAGCTCGCCCCGCGCTACACAGTACTCTTCGATAGCGTGGCCCGCGCTACTGTACCAGGAAAAACCCGCGAACCAGCGCGCCCTGCGCTACTTCATTATACATCATAGCGCGGTCCGCGCTATGTAGGCAGAATATCCAGAAATTACTTGAAATCTCCTTCCAATGCTAGCATTCTGATAGGCACATTGATTATCCTACAAGCATAAAACCCATCAAAAGTAACATGAAAGTACCAACAATTAACAATATATCAAGCTAAACGAACATAAATCATAGGTTAAAAACCTACTAATCATTAATGTTTTTATAAATCATTATAATTGTAGTATGTTGTAGTTCTATGAATTACGAGTACATAGAATCGAAAACCAAATAATTCAGACTTAAAACAAGAAAGTTATGGCAAAAACTATAAACTGGGCGTGCTGGAATTGGCGCGGGCGCGCTGGAATGGTGAGAGCAAGGGGCACGGCCGCGCCCAATGTATGCTAACTGTGATTGCTTTGACCAACTTTGGTAAAATGGCCATAACATTTTCATACGGACTCCGATTGAGGCGATTTAAGATGATCCGGAACGAGGACGAATATCCCTACAACTTTTGTTTTTTAAGGTTTTCAATTTGAGGTCATTAGGAAGGGTTAAGATGGTCATCTTTAGGACTGTTGTGTTTTCGGGGACAATCGGAGGGCGTCGGGCGTGCACGTATGCAAGTGTAGTGCTTCTGACGATAAAAGATGTTGTTCTAAGTTATACAACATGAATATTATGAAGCATAATGATACTTAACATTGATAAATAATGTATTAGATAAGTTGTATAAGCATACTAAGCATACACAAGAGAGACAAATCGGACGTGTGACGAATGAACGTCGAAATACCGTGACAAGTGTTAATGGATGTAAAAAGTATTTTAAGTCTAATGAAATAAATATTTTAAGATATGATATGGGGTTAATATAAAACTAATAAGCAGTCCTAGCAAGCACAAAACCCTCGCCCATACAAAGGTTTGTACAACTCAGTCACCACATGAGTCTTTAATTGAAATTCCTCCTAACTCTATCTTACTCTTAACTTGCTCTTTGCTCGATACGAATTCCTCGTATCACATTATCTATAACTCCTCACGAGTTTATCTCGTACTATATCATAGTACATTATCTTCATAGCATCAAGCTATAATTATTCAAACATTATAGACCATCTTTCTTTTATAACTTAAACAGATCACGTCGTGATCTTATTCTATAATCATCTCCCTTAAAATTCTTTTCTTAACTCGTGATCGTTTTGTTTTACGATCCCCTTTCATTTCTTTTTCATCATTTATGACATTATTCATTATATTGGCTATTGGAGTTAGGTAACTCTCATTTCGTATCTCTATATCTCTTCAAGATTCTTCTTCAAATTTTCTTGTTTATATAGCACTTCTTCCTTTAAGAATTTCTAACTTCATTTACATTGCTCAACATTTCATTCGAGTTTCACATTTTCATCATACGTATCCATTTTCTATACTTGGTACACATCGACTCTCTAATAATTTTAATATAGTACGCTGAGTGGTTTCCCACAAACAACCAACAAACTAGGTTCCGAGTTGCTAGTTCGTATATACCTCCACTCTATGAAGGAATCGTTTAGGCCAGATACCACACATCAACTATTAAAGAGTACGATTGTACCATACTTAAATATAACTTTCTATTCTTAACTTCTTTATCATTCTCTTTTTATAGACATTGTTATTATCACCTTACAATCTTATTATTGAAGTTGGGGAACCCCACATTCATATTCTTTATAACTCTGTGAGATTCTTCTTTGAATCCTCTCACGCATGTTCTAATCCCTTCTTTATAAATTTCTTAAATTACTTCTTATTGTTCAAACTCTATTTGAGCTTATTCTTTCATTATCTTCATCTTCCTTCTCTAAGGTTATAGCCTACGGTACTCCTACCTAAGGTTTATAACCTAGAGCTTTGATACCAACTGTAACGACCCCAAAAATTCATACAATAATATTCTCCTTCTCGATCGTTAACAATACAACTTTAATCTATCTTTACTTCATTATTCGATATTAAAATCACTAAAAATGCAGAATATTTAAAACTTTTATACATTTCCTTCTATATTGCCCTAAATCGCAACCTTTACATTACGTCTCTTCGATTCAAATTTATATCATGAATCATTACAACAAAATGACTATACAAAGTCTTACATCATAAATAGATATCCAAATACACCGGATAGCTCAACTTACAATTCAACAACATATTACATTCAAAATATTAAATACATTTCTCGTAAAACATAAGTAATCTTCGCGAATATGGATCTCTATAATTCACTTAGTACATATCTTTACCTTGAAATCTTGACCTGCAAAAATGGTTATTTGCAAGGTTGAGCTCGACAGCCCAGCAAAACCTAATAATTTTCATGCATCGCGTAGCATATAATAACATGCTCAACATATATCTCATGAACATTGGACTAACATAACATACATGCTACAGTTCATATAACAAGTATAAAGTTTGAGTTCCTTACTCAATCAGCATGCTTTACTCAATCAACGTAGTCATAAGTTGACTTTAACATTTCATACTTTCAACATATATATAACACATCATGGTCTTTGAAATAAAGATTTAAAACAGTTAATCATCAAGTTCACATTGAAAATTGGAACTGAAAGACTTGCCTTGATCGTTGTTTACCAATAACAGTTTAACAGCTTACAGTTATCTGCACTTCACGTGCCCTACACAATTATATAACCATACACATCAACTATTAGTCACATAGCAACACATAGTAGTTGTAATATAAACTTTACTCTATATCTGATAACCCTTCTTATTAATCAATACACAATGTTCAATTTGAATGTGTTAACTTTCGACTTATATCTCACTATACTTCTTTTTAGTCATACTAGAAGTTCATTCAAATGTTTAAGTCTTGCTAGGACTACTTATTGGTTTTATATTAACCTCATATCATATCTTATAATATTAATTTCATTGGACTTAAAACACTTTTTACATTCATTAACACTTGTCACGGCGTTTCGACGTTTATTCGTCACACGCCCGATTTGTCTCTCTTGTGTGTGCTTAGTATGCTTATACAACTTATCTAATACATCATTTATCAATGTTAAATATTATTATGCTTCATAATATTCATGTTATATAATTTAGAACAACATCTTTTATCATCAGAAACACTTCACTTGCATACGTGCATGCCCGACGCCCTCTGGTTGTCCCCGAAAACACAACAGTCCTAAAGATGACCATTTTGACCCTTCCTAACGACCTCAAATTGAAAAGCATAAAGAACAAAAGTTGTAGGTCTATTTGTCCTCGTTTCGGATCATCTTAAATCGCCTCAATCGGAGTCCGTATGAAAATGTTATGGCCGTTTTACCAAAATAGGTCAAAGCAGTCACAATTAGCACACATTGGGCGCGGCCGCGCCCCTTGCTCTCACCATTCCAACGCACCCGCACCAATTCCAGTGCGCCCGTGCCAATTCCAGCACACCCGTACCAATTCCAGCGCACCCAGTTTACAGTTTTTGCCATAACTTTCTCGTTTTAAGTCCGAATTAGTTGGTTTTCGATTCTATGGACTAATATTTCATAGAACTACAACATACTACAATTGTAACGATTTATAAAAACATTAACCAACCTAAAATTTGACCCAAAACACATGTTCATACTCTATTTTCATGGTTTAACATGTTTAGCGAATTCGATTGCCAAATCTTTGTTTCTTAACCAATTGATACCATTCCAACTACGTTGTTTTCGTTTCTTCACATACTAACATAACCCCACATCAATTTACATATTATAACACATATTAAACGTGAAATTTTGTACTTTCTAAAGCCAATTTCATATAAACATATCACTGTTATTTACTTTTCCTCCTACAAACCAATTTCATGTATTCTAATCATCAAATATCACCCACATAAGATGATTAACAGGTTATAAACCATATATACATGCATATATATCAATCTAACATAACTATCAATAGAAATTTCAAAACTAAAAGTTAAAATGGAAGTAAGTTATACCTTCTTCTTTGATTGCATGATGCAAAAGATGGTGACCCTCCTTCCTCTTAGCAAAATTACAGAGATTCTCTCAAGTTCTCACTCTCTGTGTTTCTTCTTCTCTCCAAACCCTCTTTGAACATAGCTTAAAAATAAAACACGCGTAGAAAAAATATAAACTGATATGGCCTTACCTCCCACATACTTATCAGTTAAAAAAATAAAAAGGCGTCAGTTACAACAAGCCAAAGGCCACAAGGCCTTGTTTGGCCACACACCAATTCCCCCATTCCCATTTATTTTAATAGTCTTATATTATATAGTTTTCACTTGTCACACCTTAGTTAATTAAATAACTTACCATAATAGTTATAATAATTATAATTTTTATTATAATAATACTTATGATTAATAAATAATTATACTTCTAATTTAATTAATAAATTAGACTTAAACTTCACTTTATTTAATTTACTTATTTTCTTTGATATTAAACAACTCATTTAATTTAATTAATTCATTAAATTAAATCTTTAAAGAATAAAATTTACCTTTGCTTTAATTTAATTATCATACACACGTAACTAACTTATTAGACCACAATTTCATAAATTATTTATTTTTCTTAATAAATAAATTATTTAAAATATTTATTTAATTTAATAAATATTTAAAATTAATTACAAAATTCATTTAATTTCTTCAATAGTTAACTTAACTATTAAACATCACTTTTTCAATATATGAATATATATTTCTCTTCATACCAGATCACATATTTCAAAATATATAGCATGTATATATAAATACTCAAACTCAAAACATCTCATAACAAGAATTTTAATTATTAAATTCTTATTTTAATAACTTAAAAAAATTTAGGTTGTCACATCCTTCCCCCTTTATAAGGATTCCTTCATCGGAATCAACGAAACCTCCCTTACTCGATTTTCACCAAATCTCTTTTCAAAATTTATCATCGAATATCTTTAATACATTACCTTAATATAAGTTTTATATTTCCTACTACATTCGTTTCTTCAATAAATTCTAGGTTTTATTTCATAACCTTTACTTAGACTCAATTATATTTGAGTATTATATATTCATTAACCCATTCATTTCCTTTTCTAAGGATCGTTAGTATACTCAACTCATAAACTTTCAGGATATTACACACTTTGAGTGTAGCTTTGTAACACCCCCTTCCCGAAAAGGAAAGGAAGGTCACGTGCAAAGCACAACAAACCTCAAAAATAAGAAAACAGAGCACTAATAACCTCAAAATATTAATAGTGGTGATCCATTAATAGCGTACTAAATACAATTCTCCAAATAGAGTCAAAATAATCAAAACTTAAAATTCGAAACAACCGAGATGGTCAAAGGCAACTCTCTCATTACACTAGCCCTGAATCACCCCTACAAACCTGCCGGAAGAAAAACACAGCATGAGCCAATTGCCCAGTACGAATACAGATATACAAAAGATATACAACTGATATACGAAAACAACTAAGACAAAATACTGAACAAAGCCTCAAGTGTAAATACTGACAAAAATATAATCTTCAAAGATCTGAATGGAATATATCTGAATCAACAGAAGAGTAAAGAAATAACGAACTAAAGTAACTAACTCAATGAATTAAATTAAACAGAAATAAATAAAACTAATACAATAAAATAATAGGCTGAATCAAATGGTTGTGTATTATTTCATACCGAGTGAGCTCAGAAACATACGTTGCCACACAGGCAAGTCAAAACAATGCCACACAGGCAAGTCAAAATAATGCCACACAGGCAAGTCAAATGATGCCACACAGGCAACCAAAATAATGCCACACAGGCAAATCACACATTGGACCGCAAATCCAAATGTATGCAAATCGGATAGGTGTGTTTGGCACAACATCACCAATCCGCAGAACAAAAAACTAGGGTTAACCCATACGCCTCCCACAACAAAACACCAAATGGCCCACTTCCTCCGGAGCCCAAAACGGAGACGCCGTGGACTAATCACACTGCCACGGAAAGTGTTATGTCTCTCGTGCCAAGACGACATGCCTGTGGTACCCCCACAGGTGGTTATAGCTCAGGTATACCCTACGATATATTCTAACAAAAATACTATGTCACAACACATGCGACATAATACCAACAAAAGGGTTCTATATTTACATGTTGAACCAAATCAAATTATAGTCACAAGGTCTCAAAAAGAAGGTAGCAACATGTACCGCTCTACAATTATCAAAAATAAATACTAAACATGATATCCTAATTCTAAGAGTACAAATACGAGCCATGTATATCAACTCCAAAATGAAACTAATATATTTATTTCACATGAAACAATTATGTGAAAGAATAACGAAATTTGAAATAAAGGACAAAATAAACAAATTAAATTTATCAAGAATGTCGCTGAAAGAGTACGGAATCCGTACCTGGATTAAGCAAGGTAATACCCAAATTATAACTCGTTAAATTCCCTCCGCTTGAGCTAGATTAAGCAATATAATACCCAAAAAAATCCAAATAAAACTCGCTTAGACTCCTTAAAAGAATAAATAAATATTTTATCACTTTAATAAAAATTTATAACTTAAATATACTAATCTTTCAATTTTATAATTATGCTAATATAATCAACATTCTTGACTTTCAAATATGTACATTACTGTATATATAATACATGTAATAACATAATGTTCATAAACCATTTTTTTCTTTCTGATTTAACATAATTCATGCGAACTGCTGGAAAGTATTAAAACAAAGGTTACTACTCTCACATGACCAAAACCTAGTCAAACAAGTGCATGCATAATCATTACATAATTCCCTTTTCTTTTCTTTTTTTTCTCATTACGTTCCATCACAGGAATTTCATGTGAAAGCTTGTGATAATCAAGAATTCTCCCTATGATCAGTAGGATACAAACATGTGCAATTCACCATTAATGTTTCACATACATACCTATAATATACATATTTTAATATATCAATATGTGCATCAATTAATGAAGATCCTAAATAATTATCTATTTGGTTCAAAGTAATTCTGTTTTTTTTTACCTGATGACTTCCTTCGGTTAGAAACAAGATCGATGTCCTCTTTTCCCTAATTGAGTTGCCGCTCCCTTTTGATCAGTTCACAACAAAGACATATGAGAAAGATTAAGTTTTAGTCATATATATAATTAATCATCCTTATTCTAATAGGATTTTATAACATTGAACTTAATTAGTTTTAAAGCCCAAATTTACTAGATTAATATTTTCTGTTACTTATTGTTATAGCCCACATACATTATTTTCAAATTTGACTCAAATAAAAGACAAGCCCAATTAGTGTAGTCCACATCATTAAATACTATTTGACCCAAACAAATGACAAAGTCCAATTAATATGTTTTAAAACAAGAAATTTTTATTATTCACTATTTCTTTATTTATAAATTTTTACCGGGTATTACAAGCTTTTTGTGCAAATTTTCTCAAAATAATATCCGTTATTCATGTCAGAACTACTTTCCTACTAAGGTAAATGATATTATTTTTTTTCGTAAAGGAGGTTATTTTCTTTCAATACTTATAAATGATATTATTTCCTTCCATATTCGTAAGGGATATCATTTTCTTTCATACTCCATATTACGTAAGTGATATTATTTCATCTCGTATTCCTAAATTTAAACTTACTATGGTAAGTATTGCTTCTATAATTCATGAAATGATTAGAAATTTCGCTTCATCATATATCATTTTACTGGAGTATTAGTCCGAACTTTCTTATTAAATTTAAAACTTTTCATTTCTGGGTACTATTCATGGGCACTGTTCATACGGTACTATTCATACGGTACTATTCATGAGTACTGTTCACAAAAAATATATATATTTCCAAGTTATCTGTTATGACCCTTATTCTTGAAGTTGAATCCATGTTATGGTCTCACTTGATTCATTCTTATTATCATTATCATAATTCTCAGACTTAAATTATGTTAAAAGTTATCTTTGGCTGAAGTGCAAAGATGAACTGTTGATTGATGAATGTATTTGGCCCGTAGTGCAAAGATGAACTGTTGATTGATATCTTTAGCTCGCAGTGCAAAGATGGACAGGTGTTTGGCATGATCATGACCACTGGTGATACAAACGATTATCTTTGGCCCGTAGTGCATAGATAATTCATTGATTGGAAATAATTATTGATTGACGTTACAGGGATAAAATATTGATGATAAACTTTTAAATCATGGAAGATAGTAGACATCATGCTCTATTTGACTCTTCTAATGGATTGTTGTTTCTGCTGCAGTTGTTAATCTAAAACTTGGTGTCTATTGTATTCTATCTGATTTTTCCCTGTTGAGGGCTAAGGATAATTTATTCTGTATTATCTTAGTCATAATATTCTTTACTGGGCTAGTTGAGCTCATCCTTTTCTTTTTTGTTCCATTTTTCTTCTCAGGAGGCGAGAATATAGCCGGGACTAGTTATGGTGTGGAGTGATGGTTCAAGACGGTTATTATAGCAGTCCTTACTATTTTGTAAAATAGTGTATCAATAATTGTAATGATGACTTTATTTGAGTTTGGATATTATCTACAAGATAATATTTGTATTAAAACTCACAGCATATGTGTTGTCGTATTATGCACGACATTTACATTAATGAAGTTTGTATTTAGTTTCTGTACCATGTATTTGGCGACTCGGAATGGGTTGTGTGGACCTATTTTGGGGGCGTCACAGTTGGTATCAGAGCTCAGGGGTATAATCTCTGGTGGAGATCTGGGATTAGAACTAGGAGGGGAGAGACGAGTAAATCCTTCGCTAGTGTGTCCCACCTATGCTTATTTATTTAGTCGGTCAGAATATTGTGATATTATGTGACATGTCAATTTTTTTAATTAACCCTTGTTTTGTGGCAGTATTTGAGAATTACATCTGAAAATTTTGAGATGAGCAATGGAGCACATGAGACCGTTGAGACACCAACAATCAACAACCAGGATAATATGCATCAGGAAGGCAATAATCCTCCTTTAAACAACAACACTAACCAAATAATGAATGATGAGATATTTAAGAGCTTTCTATAAATCATGCAAAACTAGACAAGAGAGACTTCTATTCAAAATATAGGTGGAAACAATGGTAACTCATGGCTTGTCACTGCCAAGCAATTCAAGGAGTTGGGACTGCCGAAGTTTTTGGGAAAGCATGGGCCACTTAAGGTAGAGGCAGGGATTATACAGATTACTAAGATATTTGATATCTTGGGATGCATTGAAGAGCAGAAGGTTCCCTTCGCCACCTTCATGTTGTACGGAGTGGCAGATTACTGGTGGAAATCTGTAAAACGTACCCATCCGTCTGCACTTAAGATGTCTTGGGAGAAGTTCCAAGAATTGTTCAACGGCAAGTACTTTCTAGAAAGTATTCATCACATGAAGGAGGTGGAATTTATCAAACTGGAGAAGAACAATATGACTGTGTCATAATACGAACCTAAGTTTACGGAGTTATCTCGGTTTGCATCTCATTTGGTAGATAATGAGGAGCGAATGATGCGAATGTTTCTTAGAGGTTTGAAACCCGAAATTCGTCAACATCTTATCTCTCATAAACTTTGCTTGTATTCAGATGTAGTGAATATGGCTCAGTTATTGGAGTGAGATTATAAGTCAGTTCCACCAAAAGACAGCAACCGACAACATGATAATAGTCATACCAGTGTCAACAATCATCGAAGCAGTGATAACTAACGTGCCAGAAATGGTAACCACTTTGGTGGTAATCATGGCCAAGATAATAGGAGGGGTGAGTCAATTGGAAATTTCAAAAAGAGGAGATTCAACAGTGACGAGAAGACATCGGTAGCAACACCAACACCAGCAACAAAAACAAATTCTAGGGGAGGAGAATGACCGCTAGTTAGATGCTACAGATGCGGAGAGGAGGGACACATAAGTCCAAACTGTTCACAGCCTTCCAAGGTGTGTTTTAGTTATGGAAAGGACGGTCACATAGCCCGATTTTTTTCGGTAACGAAGTCAAGTCTAGCTGGGATGGTGGCAGCATAGGCGACTACGGACAAAACAAAGTCAGTGGTTCAAGGGAGATCATTTGTTGTACCGTCCCAAAAGGCGAGGAACTCGAACAAAGTTATCACGGTTAAGCTAATTATAAACTCTTGCGAAGTCTATACCTTTTTAGATACCGGTTCTACCCATTCTTTTATTTCTCCTACTTGTGCTCAACGTTTGAACTTAACCCTTGAGAAATTAGACTTTGACTTATTTGTTAAAACTACGTTAGGAGAAACTTTCATTACATCCATAGTTTATAAATCTTGCTTAATTCAAGTTGGCACCATCACTTTACCTGTTGATCTTATCTCTTTGAATATACTTGCATTTGATGTGATTTTAGGGATTGATTGGTTAACTACTCATCATGCTAAAATTGATTGTTTTCATATTCCTAACTAACCTGTTATGCGAATTCAAGAAACCAAACCACTAAAGTCAATCACTATCATATCAAGCCATAAAGCCATTTGTTTATTAAAAAATGGATGTCAAGCTTTCTTAGCCCATGTCATGGATTTAAACAAAAATACGTTAGATTTGAATGATATTTCTGTTGTTAGTGAATTTCCTGACATATTTTCTAAAGAACTTCCTGGCCTACCCCCAGAGCGTGATATCGAATTTTATATTGACCTTAAACTCGGTACAAAACCCATTTCTAAAACCCTGTATAGAATGGCTCCTACTAAACTTTAGGAGTTAAAAACCCAACTACAGGAACTGTTAGACATTGGTTTCATTCGTCCTAATACATTTCCTTGGGGTGCTCCTGTTTTATTCATAAAGAAGAAATATGGGAGTATGCCATTGACTATCGGGAGTTGAATCATGTCACCATCAAAAATAGGTACCCACTACCTCACATTGATGACCTGTTTGACCAGTTGCAAGGTGCTAAATTCTTCTCAAAGATCGATCTTCGTTCTGGATATCATTAGTTAAAAATTAAAACTAATGACATTTCAAAAGCTGCTCTCAGAACTCTGTACGGGCATTATGAATTCATTGTCATGTCTTTTGGATTAACTAATGCTCCTGTGGCCTTCATGGATATGATGAACCGAGTATTCAAGGAATATTTAGATCATTTTGTGGTTGTCTTTATTGATGACATCCTCATCTAGTCCAAAAGTCGTGAAGATAATGAGCAACACTTGAGGCTGATACTCCAAAAGCTTCGTGAAAACAAGCTATATGCTAAGTTGAAGAAATGCGAGTTCTGGCTTGAAGAAGTAGCATTCCTTGAGCACGTGGTATTGAAGTATGGAATATCAGTTGACCCAACAAAGATTGAAGCAATACAAAGTTGGGAGCAACCTAAGTCAGTAACTGAAGTACGTAGCTTTTTGGGCTTAGCTGGTTATTATCGGAGATTCGTGGAAGGATTTTCTCAAATCGCTACTCCATTAACTTAGTTGACTCGAAAAGATACAAAATTTGAATGGAGCGAGGAATGTGAGAAGAGCTTCGAAGAACTCAAGAAGAGACTCAGTAACTCAGGTTCGGACGGATTTGTCATCTATAACGATGCTTCAGGCAAAGGTTTAAGATGTGTTCTCATGCAACATGAGAAAGTCATATCCTATGCCTCATGATAACTCAAAGAATATGAGAGGAATTATCCTACTCATGATCAAGAGTTGGCTGCAGTCGTTTTCGCGTTAAAGATCTAGAGGCACTACCTGTTTGGGGAGAAAGTGGAGATCTATACAGATCATAAAAGCCTCAAATATTTCTTCACCCAAAAGGAACTCAACATGCAGTAACGACGTTGGCTTGAGCTGTTGAAAGATTACGACCATACCATTCAATACCATCTTGGAAAAGCGAACGTGGTAGCTGACGCGTTGAGTAGAAGATCGTATGCGGGTACGAGTGCGATGTTGTTAACACAAAGACCCATTTTGTATGACTTACAAAAGATAGAGATAGAGTTAAAGGCTCCAAGTACCCACATGATGATATCAAATATACGAGTAGAACTGACTTTAATCGATAAAATTAAAGCTGCTCAAGCTACAGACCCAGAACTGATGTGTATGAAGAAGAAAGTACAAGAAGGTGCTATTCCAGAAGAAAGAATCGATGAAGAAGGAATACTTTGAGTCAACTCCAGACTTTGTGTTCCTAACGACTCTGATTTAAAGTACAAAATCATGATGGAGGCACACAACACACTGTTTGCAATCCATCCTGGAAGTACCAAAATATATCGTGATCTTCGACACACATTTTGGTGGAGCAATATGAAGAGAGAGATCGCAGAGTTTATCTCAAGATGTTTAGCTTGTCAACATGTCAAGGCGGAGCATCAAGTACCAACAGATCCATTGCAACCACTTAAGATTTTAGAATGGAAGTGGGAGAACATCAACATGGATTTCATTACTGGTCTTCCCAAGGTTTCTCAAGGCATAAATGCAATTTGGGTCATTGTCGATAGATTAACCAAGTCTGCTCATTTGTTGCCTATACGAGAAACTTATTCACTTGAACGTCTTGCTCGTATGTACATAAATGAGATTGTGAGATTGCATGGTATGCCAATATCTATAATTTCTGATAGAAACCCAAGATTCACTTCACGATTTTGGGTCAGTTTGCTTAAAGCTATTGGAACTGATTTACATTTCAGTTCTGCATATCATCTTCAAACGGACAAGCAATCAAAAAGGACTATTCAAACTTATGAAGATCTATTAAGACTCTACGTTCTAGACTTCAAAGGAAGTTGGGACAAATACTTGCCATTGGTGGAATTCTCCTACAATAACATTTATCAAGTAAGTATAGGCATTACTCCATTTGAGGCGTTGTATGGAAAAAAGTGTCGCTCTCCAGTATGCTGGGACGAGGTGGGTGAAGCAATGTTGTTGGGACCAGAATTGGTACGCATGACTACGGAAAAGATTCAAATGATTCGGCAACGTATACAAACCTCAGAAGATCGACAAAAGAGTTATGCTGATCTTCATCGAAGGGACGTGGAATTCATTGTTGGAGATCATGTATTGTTACGTGTTGCTCTATAGAAAGAAGTTATGAGATTCAGGAAGAGAGGAAAGCTCAACCCTCAATTCATTGGTCTATTTGAAATGCGATACCCCCAAATCTGGGTACTTTATTCTCACAGGATTTGGTGCTCACTATCCAAAATAATTACATCTAACTACACATAATTAATGATAAAGACATAACTTAAATAATAATCTTCCCCATTAAAGGGTTACATCAACTTTAAACAATCTCAGGTAACCTAACCTTAAACTATTACATAATTCTGCGGAATACATCACAAAATAACATAAGTCTTATAACATAAATTCAGTTAAGTAAATTCAAGTAAGTCTTCATCACTTGGACATCTTGCTCTTTCCTTTGCTAGAAGACGACTCTTCAAATTTTTCAACTTTAGCTGCAGTGTTAATCGCAAGAGTGAGCAAACAATTTCTCACTGATATAAAGAGTGATAATAGCAACAATATAAGGTTAAACAATGAATACTGAATAATAGAGAACTTGTTCTATGAATCAAGAATAGAAAGCAAGCTCAAGATTTATATCTGAGGGTCTTAAGACCATGAACTATATCCCCGGTAATTAGGTATTTTTACCTCAACCTTAACAGTCGTTTAGACTATACAGACCCTTCCTTACATACTTAAGGGGATCAACCCTTTGTACCATGTATTGTGCAAAAACATCTTTACGCTAACACGTACACAATCCCCTATATTAGGTTTTTTCATCTCAGTTCGACTTTAGGATTTTCGCACTAAAGAAAGTTTAGTTTAGAACTATCTTATTAGTGATTCTAGTTTAGAACACTTATTAAATATAGATTAGTCCAATCAATAAAGGTTTGTTTGCTATTCGAAAGTTCAACACAATAATATAAGATTGAAGAACGATACTTAAGTCAGGATTTAATAATAACAACATATAATTGAATAGACATGGCATATACAAAGTATTACATCCAAAAGAGATAGAAACTCATTTGGGACAATGATCTTGAACAATTTAGGCTTTAAATAACAAGAACGACAGTTAGGAATGTGGAACTCGCTCAATGTAAAGAATTATAATACAAGAGCTTGCATAATCATAAACGAGATGGAATCAATAAACTTGCTTAACTTAAATATAAGGTTTAGGAACTTGCATAATGATAAATTAGGGTTATAGAACTTGCTTGACAACAAAAGATAAATAGAGTTACGAAACTTGCATTCATTATAAAGAGAGTAAAGTTAGGAAACTTGTCTCGGGCGTAAGCTACACAAGTTTAATAAATGTTCGCCAAACACCCTACATATACCATTAGAGTTGCACCATCGGTTAGCTATACTATCATTAACCTTATAGGTTCGGTTCAATTCTCATAACCTTTAACTTAAAGTCTAACCATATTGGTTAACCACACAACACGAATCTGAAAACTCACTATCATATAATATAAAGCTTTAACATTCACCTCGAACTCTTACAAACATAGAATTTCAATTATTATATAACTTATTAAATAATTACTTACAAATCTTCATTTTTGGTATTACAATACATTACAATCTGTTATTATATCTTATGGTATGATTAACATCTTATTATACATACTAGTTTACGTTATGACAACATATCACAGACTACAATCTAAAATAAACACACTATCTCTGCTCAGGGTACGACGTAGCTACGCTGCCCTAAGCCTTGGCACCGGTGCAACTGCGCTGGTGCTCAACCTCAGAAAGCCAACAGGCGTAGCTGCGCCAGTACACGGACAGAAACTACATCAAATTTCCCTGTTACAATCCAAACTCCACTTTTTCTCAATTTCTACAGCAATTCACCAAACCCAAAATCTATAAACTTACTACAACATTGCTAAGCATAGATATGACACTTCTAACAACAAAAAAACCAAATTTTAAATGATTAAAACCATGTTTTTTTATTGTTTTCTCCACTTTCAACACATTTAGCGAATTTAATCACTAAAACTCCAATTCTTAACCAAATTAAGCTATTTCAGTTGTATTGTTTTCGTTTTCCAATATATTAACCATATCAGCCATCAATTTATAGATTCTATCATGAACCCTTGACCAATTTTTAGTCTCAAATTGAACCAAAATATACATACTATCTCATATTTCCAATTTCTTCATTTTAAATCATGCTTTCTATGAATTTGATGACTAAAATTGTTTGTAGAGGACAATTAACAGATTCTACAAGATTATACCTACATATAATCAATATCTTACAATCTTCCAATTCACAGAGAATAGAAATTACAAAACTAAGAGTTAAAATTAGAGTAGATTATACCTTTATCCTTGATTACTAAAGAAAAATGATAGAGAGTTTCTTCAATTCCTTCCTTTTGATTCTCTCTTGTTCTTCTTCTCTCTCAATTTTCTCTGTTCTTTAGCCTTAGGAAAATACACGTAGATATACAAACTGATATAAACCTCTCCCCACGCACGTCAGGTAAAAAACCAATAGGCTACGTCAGTTGTAATATGCCAAAGGCCACGTTTGGCTACAACTTAGATTAGGTTCTAATTTATTTTTATATTATATAGTTTCATTTGTCACATATATATTTAATTAATTTTAATAACTTACAATTATAATTATAATTTCCATTATAATTATATTTATGCTTAATAATTTATTACATATATAATTTAATTATTAAATTAAACTAGAACATCATTTTATTTAATTTAATAATTTCCATAAATATTAAACAATTTATTTAATTTAATTATTTCATTAAATTAAATCTTCAAATAATAAAATTGTCATTCATTAATTTAGTTAATATACACACTTAACTAAATTATTACACCATAATTTCATCAATTATTTATTTATCTTAATAAATAAACTAATTAAATATTTATTTAATTCAATAAATATTTAAAATAATTACAAAATTCTCGTTCGTTACAAGAAATTCTCGACCGAGTAGGAACTATGGCCTATAGACTCGCTTTACTGCCAAGTATGTCTCGTGTTCATAACGTTTTTCACATATCCATGCTACGTAAATATGTGAAAGACCCGAACCACATTATTGAGTTAGAACTAGACGAGATAGCAGAAGATTTAACGTATGAAGAGGTACCTGTTAAAATCTTGGATAAGAAGGAATATATTTTACGCTCAAAGGTTATACCTTAAGTCAAAATTTTGTGGAGAAACCATGATATTGAGGAAATGACCTGGAAGTTAGAATCAGAAATGAAAATAAGGTATCATTACCTCTTCGACATATCAGGTACGTACATCAATTTTGAGGACGAAATTTCATAAGGAGGGGTGGTTGTAAGACCCCAACTTTTTATGAATAAAGATTTAATTTCTCTAATATTATTATTTTTGAATAATAAGGTGTTGATTTGATATAATACTGTAGTTATGGGTGAAATGTGCTAATTTTGTGAAGTAAGCAAGTGGTCATAAAATATTTATTTTGTCGGGGAATATTCGTTTCAGTCAGGAGATATTCTTTTTGTCGGGAATATCCGTACGATGGCGTAATCATTGGTGGACCACATAATGGAATAACTTCGGATATAGAAAGCGACAGAAATAACCTTTTTTATAAAAATAACGACAAAACTTTTACCGTTAAAACTGTTGAAATACCTGGTGATAAGAGTACAATAATACGCTTGGTTGCACAGTATCTATGATTATTGATTCTTACGTAAGAAGTCACTCAATAATTGATATCGACGAGATCTACAACTTTCATTCTTTAACAATTGACAGATTCGGGCTGGAGCAAGGCGGAAATCAAGCTTGAAGTAGATGCTGTGTAAATGACGAGTATGACAACTCTTAGCTTTGATATTTGTTGATAAAAGGCCATAACTCTCGCATCTGAACTCTGATTGAGACGATTCAAGATGTTCCGAAAAGCTAAGAAGTAGATCTACAATAAATTCCAAATTCCAAGCCAAGAACATGCATCCAACTTGGTGTTAAAAGTCCTTCAATCTGCACTCTTTTCATTTTCTTGCGTATTTTAGTCCAAAAGATGTCCAAATTGCTTTCCATTTCTTCTTCATGCCAATGCCATGTCATAGCCTACAAAATAACATAAAATGTATGAAATGAACACATAATGCATGCAAAGTAACTACAAAACATAGGTTTAAGCAACTAATTCAAGTAATAGATACCGGATAAGTAGGTATAAAACCTACTTATCAAATATCCCAAAACTTAAACACTTGCTCGTCCTCAAGCAAAAACATAAAACAACAATGCTATGCAATGAAATGCAACTAATCTATATGCCTACGAATCCAGCAATATTGATAGAATCAAATCTATTCACTCGGCCTTAGAGAAATCAAGCAAACACGACAATACTTCATATCAAAACCAATCAACAATTTCCGAGTCAATCATCAAGTCTTAAACTGTTATTACTGGTATAGTGCGTGTGTGCTCCACAACAATGTTAACTGCTATAAAATCAAATTTAACACATAACAAGTCTCTTTGAAGGCATCATGCAGTGTAAACTCAAGAAATGTAAAAACAAGCTAGATCCAACTAAGATTAAACAATTACCAATATCGAGGGTCAACATGGGATACTTATGCTTTCTTTTTTATCTACGGGGGCTTTTTTCTCTTATTTCCCATTTTATTCATTTTTTTCTTTTTTTTATAGTTAGTGCGTTTTACGCTCCATCTCACGCCTGTGTTTATGGGGAGTGCATTTCATGCTTCTTCTCGACCCACCACATGACTCAATTTATTCAACTCAATATCTTTTCTTCTTTTCTTAGAAGCTTATACTTTTTCCCCCAAACTTAGGTTCTTGCCCA
This sequence comes from Panax notoginseng, assembly GCA_016801055.1. Classification (NCBI taxonomy): domain Eukaryota; kingdom Viridiplantae; phylum Streptophyta; class Magnoliopsida; order Apiales; family Araliaceae; genus Panax; species Panax notoginseng. Next base: position 151,103,877 of record CM029018.1, on the reverse strand, counting down.
ATTCTTCGCTTTCACTACCTATCCTTGTCATTCTCTTATTTAAACTAGCATTATCCTTTAGAGATCCTTTACGTATCAATTTAAACTCAATCAATCAACAAGTTGTTTTTACTGTGCTATCCTTATTATACCAGTTTCAAACAGAAAAAGACTCAATTCATAACAAGAAATCACATCAAAGCTCTAATAGTCAGTACTATACTTGTCTACCCAATTCCAGTCTCATCATTGGCCAAAAGAAACTGTAAATATCAAACTGCTGGACTCATGCAAGATGTACTAAATGCTATATAAACATAGTAAACTAACTACTAATTTTTTCAAATTTTCATTTTTTTTTATTTCAAGGAACTGAAAGCAAAAACTAAATGTAACTATATAAACTACAATGTAAATAACTAACTATATGTAATACGTCACTAAAATGCCCCCAAACTTAAAATAGACATTGTCCTCAATGGCTAAGATAGAAAAAATTAAAAGAGAGGACTTCCCTGAAAATACAGTATTTTCCTCCTTGTCTGCTAAGTCTGAAGAATAGGCCAGACACATTGGAATAGATCGAGAACCACACTTGAGGTGGACTTGACTAACCGGTGAATATGATAGAAGCAAGCTTGTTAGATCTTAAGACATGCAAATTTATTAACTAATAATATAAAACCTAATAAAAACTATAAATAAAAATTAAATTTGGGTTGCCTCCTAATAATCGCTAGATTTATAGTCCTTCAGCCAGACTTTTTCTGGTCAATGCTATCTAATTCCTCTTTGAAAGTTGAGGAATCCTTCATCCATCAGTAGCAAATAATCCTTTGGGAGTTTCCCACAAGCGATGACCATAACATCAAAGTCACCTAACATGCTCTGACTCTGTATAATCTGCATGAAGAAGGGCTGTGACAACCCGGAAAATCGGATTGTCAAGAATTGAAGTTAAAGAATTAGTTATTAATAAAATGAATTTTTATTAATACTATTCTATGCTATGTGTTCATTAATCGTTCTATAACCTAGAATGATTATTAATCGGGAGGATTCTGGCTACGAGCTAGACTGAACGAGTAAGAATTTTCAAGACGAAAATGAAATTTTTCCGGGAACAAAATATTTTTTGGGAAAAAAGATGAAATATGCACTATTCACCCGTTTCTGCTCGGAGATTTATTTTGAAATTCTGAGACGTGATGGAATATTCAATAATATTTCAGTTATGGCAAAAACGAAGTTTTTGCCTGCGGACTCAAAACCTAAGGGTTAGGGAATGTGAGTTCCGAGAATGTTATGATCGCGTATAATAATTAGGGTTATTATGCGTGAGAAATACGAGTATGATACGAGTTATTATATGAGTATATTACGAAGATTAGTACGACGTATAATATGAATATCGTACGAACAATATACGAAGAGAATACGAGCATACGAGAATGGAATGCGTAGAATACGATTAGTCTTAATGGACTCTGTGTTCATAGACTTTTGTAGAATCCAATTGGACTTGGATTATGTCAAGCCTAATGATTTGTGAAGTTAAGCCCAATAAGAATTAGGGTTAAGGCCCAAACCAAGAAAAGAAATCGCGGATCGAACTGGTGGGTAAACGGATGGATAAAACCCATGGAGCAACCCATGGGGATGACCCATGGGCATAAGGGGCGGCCACTTGGCCACCAAGTAAGGGTGGTGGCCAAGTAAACTTGGTTGCAAAGTTTGGAATAGTAAGGAGGTTAGGGGGGAAATGACTATTTTTCCCTTGCTTTGTTTTTCTATAAATAGAAAGCTTAAGTTTCATTTTCTAGGATTTTGAAAATCCTAGAACATGAAAGAGAGAGAGAGCTCGGTTGGAAGAGGAAGAGGAAGAGAATGAGCATGAAAGCTCGGATCAAAAGTGATCGTGAAATAGAAAAGCTAGCAAATCGCCGGCTTTGTCTAACGGAAGAGAAATAAAGAAGAACGGTAATCCGAACCCTAGTTTCTTCTGCTATTTTCTTTAAGTTTTTATGTTCAAAAACATAACTTAATGAGAATAAGGAGTAAAAGATGTTAGTAATGATTTCATATGGTTGAAATCATGAGAAAATAAGAAATGAGAAATAAGAAATTTAGTTTATAAATTTCTTAAGCAAGTATAAGATTCGTGAGGATTTTGAGCGATAAGAATGAATATTATGAACGAGTAGGTGAATTAAGTAAGGAATGGTGTTCTATAACATCAAATTCCATGAAAAAGTGAAATCATAATCCAAAATATCGATTAAAAACGAAGAACGCGAAGAACACGCGAAGAACGCGTAGAACGTTGTTGATGGACAAATTTAAAACCATCGTAGTGTAAATGTTGTTGATGGACAAGTTTAAAACCATCGTGTATAAGTTAGATGCTTATTTCTTGTTTAGGAACGTTAGAAACGTCCATGAAGAACGGATTAAAACGGAGCTATAACGAAGTTAGGGCGAAATTTTGTAAAAGACGAAAGAGAATCAGAAAGTTAGTAAATGAACCCGAACATGTAGGGTTTCATAAGAATGTAAGAGAACGTATAAAATGTGAGTCGTGGACTCAAGAACGAACGAATTCTGAGTTTGGATGACCGAATTACGGACGAACGAACGAAGAACGTTAAAAGCATAAAATAAATGAAGGGTTAAGATTAAGCCAATTGAATGGCATGTTAACGGATTCAAAATGAAGTTCTGTCTGAGGCATATTAAAGTACATAAGATAATGAAGAGAATGACTTTGGAACGCCCTCGTTCCGAGTTATAACGAAGAAGTTATGAGATCGTAAAGTAAGCATCTCAAACTTGACTTAACACTTAGAAAAAATTTCTAGGTTTTTGTCTTGGCGCCGCAGCGCGAGAAGGGGCGCCGCAGCGCGAGAAGGGTCGCCGCAGCGCGAGCTCGGCATACACTTCTGGAGAGTGGCGCCGCAGCACGAGAGGAAAGTCAAGGCACGGCGCCGCAGCGCCAGTGCAGTGCAATACCCAGAAATGAGATTTTAACTGCTCAATTTCTCGGGGGATGTGCAAGAAAGAAGTATGAACATATAGTTCACGTAATGTAACACTTAGTCAAGTGTTTTAAACCTTTAGCAAAGGTTGAACGAAAATATTAAACGAGAATAAAAGATAAAGAATGTAGATGCGGGTTACGGAACCGATGTCCGGGGACTGTAGTCGCGATAAACGAACGTGAGGGATTGCTATGGTTGTGATTCCTTAGACGTTGGTTGACGATGTTAATGTATAACATTTTGATGTTATGACATGGCATTGAGAGATGAATGTAAAGCGTATAGACGCTATGAACGCAACGTTGTTGCGATGAATGATCAGTCTTAGCATACAGCGAACCGTATGGCTTTGACATTAAGAAAGAATAATGAACATGAGATTCATGGGGTGGATAACGATCGAAAGCAAGTAAAACCTTAAGTAAAGGTTGAATGAGAGATTAAGAGACGAGCAACGTGAACGTTGAATACGCAAACGATCCTCGTGAATCGTATTCGCGTTTGACGAACATGCTAAGTATACCCTAGTTGTATGACTTAGACGTTGACGAAGGTAGTAAGTAAGATACGAATGGTATTAAGAGAGCCGTAACGAACGGTAATAAGATTACTGAAAGCCGAATATAAGTCGGGTGAGAATGATAGAATAAAAAAAGTAAGCGCTGAACACTTTAACCAGCGTAAGGGTTGAGTGTAAGCGAGTGTTAAACGGGCAGAACCTACACCCTGTGTATGGTTTAACCGTAATGTAATGAAGAATGTTGATTAACCGTGAACGGTGAAGGAAATAAATTAAAGACAATAACGTATGACGTTAAGAAGCCGAGTTAATAAGTATAACTTGGACAATGTTCCGAGTTGAGGGAACTGGACGTTGTAAGTTATGAATAAGTTCATATGAAATGTTTAACGCTATGGTCTCATAGTATTGACATTGAATGATCGTTCCGAGTATACAAAAGATTGTATGACTTAGACGATAAAGAATGATTCCTGAGGTATGGCATTTAGTTTCCAGAAAGCCATAAGGAATAAGAAGTTGACTTAACGAATATTATAGTTTAATGGTTCGGATAAGTTAAGGTAAGTTAGGTTGTAGTACAATCGTAACCTTTGATGGTTGACATATGGGAGCTGGGCTAAATAATTCCTTGAGAGAGCGAAGGTATATACAAAACTGGCAACTGATCTAACTCACTGTGTGGGCAGTGTAGATGAGACGGGAACTTGTTTGTTGGTTGTTTGTGGGAAACCACTCAGAGTACCATATCGACTACTAGCAGAAAAGCGATGTGTGCTGAGTCCTAGAGAAATATAAGAAGAAGATAAGAATGTGAATCATCAAAGATGATGAACGTGTTGAGTAAGACATCTCCGAATGTCATGAAGCCATAATCTGGTAATGAAAGTTAGTCGCGTAAGCTTAAATTACAAGAACGCGAACTTTAAGAAGTAAAGTTAAATAAACCAATGCGTAAGTCAAGTATATGACTAATTAGTGTATGTGTTATTTCTTTATGTGTTATATAGGGATTTGGAATAAGCATTTCAGCGTAAACTGTAAGCTGTAGCTGTGCGTAAGGCAAGTTTTCCAACTTCATTCATATCTTAAATGAATGCTAGTTTCTAAAACTTCTCAGATGTTGAACTTGAGAGGTTCTGTCTATGTGTGAATGTGCGATATTTGTACAAGATGGTAGTGTGTATGAGGCCTTGAGCCACAATGTGAGCACTTCGGTGTTTTTGTGAGATGAACTGTTTTGTGATCGAACTGTTCAATACAAGTATGTTCGATTTATACATGAACCGTTATTGTTAAGTCTGTGCTATTAATTCTAGCCAGACCGATTGTGTATGAAAGAAAGTAGAGAATGAAAGTATTTCAAAGTGCATGTGACTAACGTTTAAAATGATAGGAATCAGGACTATTCCTATTATTCAAGCTGCTTCATAACCTTTGTTCGGTTATTGAAGTTCTGAAGAATGTTTACACTCTTGAAGTTGTTTGTTCAACTGTTATGACTTGCTGGGCAATTGAATGCTCACACTTGCTTTAAATGAAAAATATTTTCAGCGAACGATGTTAGAAAGAACTTAAGGATCCCGTAAAGATCAAGTTGAGCGGTACTCAGGCGAAGTGCCATTCATTATATGAATGTGCGTGAAGAGCAAGTGAAGACTTGTAATATAGAATGATAGAATTAAACTATAGACTAGTTTAATGAACAGTTATGAATCCTTTGTGGTGGATGAAAGTCACTCGTGTAAGATGTAAAGAGTAATGTAATTATCATTATTTGTAATGAAAGAGGTTTTGTGGTTATAGAACCTGGGATTTTAGAATATATGTTATTATATTTTAGTATATAATGATGTATGTTTGGTAAGAAGTATGACAGTGACGCACGGAGTTCGGGTCTGAAGGTAGACCGGATTTCGGGGCGTTACAGGTTGGTATCAGAGCTGATAGGTTATAAATCTTAGGTAAGAGTACCTAAGACTATAATCGTAGAGAGAATGATAAGAAGATCACCACGTGATCATAGTAAATCGTAGTAACAGATGAGCTGTTAAACGATGAATGATTTATAGCTAATGCTATGAATGAATGGTACTACGAAGTAGTACGGGAAGAAGAAATCAGATTGAGTTGTAAAGGTTACTATACGAATTAAAGAAAATTTGTATTAAGTACAGAGGAAGTCAGAAGTTGTAAAATTTCAATTGAGGACTCATGTGATGGCTGAGTTGTATGAACCTTTATATGGGCAGAGGTTTGTGCTCGGTGTAACAACTACTCAGTTTATTACAGTGATAATCATTGGAATTGGTCGCGCTATTAAGATGTATATGACGAGAAGGTGAATCTTTTCTCATGTATATACTTGATAGATAGAGAAGGTTAAGGTAGGTGCGAGTCTTGAAACTCATACTTATGGTAAGTTTGTGTCTCATAATAGTATGGAATGTTTTCGAATGTTTCAGCGAATGGACGCCAAAGGTCTGTCTGGATGTTCTTAAACTCATATTATTGTGGAAAGTTCCTGAACCCATAATGTGTGGTAAGTTGATGGACTGTACTAAGAAATAGGAATGTTTAGACTGAAAACGAAGTATTTTCAGTAGACTTAGCATTGAAGGTGCTAGAGAAGTTTAAGTATTGTCGCAGAAAGACAATGAAGGAAGATGGAGAATAGGATATTCTAAATCCTCTAGCTATGCTAGATTTCAAAGTTTATTCAAATCGTGCTGAATTGTACATTTTGAAAAAGAAAAGAATTGGTTCAACTTTTTGGAACCAATGGATTTTAAAAGAGCTATGCTTTTTATGTCTATGCCAATTGTTTCGGCTAGACAGAAATTGATTTAAAATATCAAAATGAATTTCATATCATCAGTGCATTTGATGCAAGGATGGTAAAAAGATGGAGTTGTTAATGCAATTAAACCTGGTATGGAATTTGATCAGAGGATCAATAACCTGCTATGGTATGATGTATAATGACGAAGTCATAAACTGACGAAGTTCTCAACGTACTGTGAAGAGTACGGTATCACGACGTCATGAAACGTTTTGAAAAGAATTTAAAGAAGTAGTCGATGTCAAGCGATTTGACTAGACGAATGTTTCAAGAAATATCCAAATTTTTGGTACTAAGTCTGAGGTGAACATACCCTGAAATGGGGTTATACGTTAGGCTGATCACCTACGTATGGAAGAGGTAGTTTACCTTCTTTGTGATTGTAAACTTACCGTGTAAGAAAGGTTTACGGCGAGAGGCTGTTTAACCTTGTAAGAGTTCATGGTCAATTTGACCCCTCAGCAAAAGAATGAAATGTTTTAAAGGAATCTTTATATTCCTAGTTATTCCTTTCGCTTCATGATTCTTGATATGTTATGGAGGTTAGGAATGATGGAAAGATAAGAACTTCTTTGAAGAGAAGTTGAGGAGAAGGGTAAGCTAAAATTTCGAGGACGAAATTCTTTGAAGGAGGGAAGAATGTGACAACCCGGAAAATTGGATTGTCAAGAATTTAAGTTAAAGAATTAGTTATTAATAAAATGAATTTTTATTAATACTATTCTGTGCTATGTGTTCATTAATCGTTCTATAACCTAGAATGATTATTAATCGGGAGGATTCTGGCTACGAGCTAGACTGAACGAGTAAGAATTTTCAAGACGAAAATGAAATTTTCCGGGAACAAAATATTTTTCGGGGAAAAAGACGAAATAAGCACTATTCACCCGTTTCTGCTCGGAGATTTATTTTGAAATTCCGAGAAGTTATAGATTACGTTTAATTCTGAGACGTGATGGAATATTCAATAATATATCAGTTATGGCAAAAATGAAGTTTTTGCCTGCGGACTCAAAACCTAAGGGTTAGGGAATGTGAGTTTCGAGAATGTTATGATCGCGTATAATAATTAGAGTTATTATGCGTGAAAAATACGAGTATGATACGAGTTATTATACGAGTATATTACGAAGATTAGTACGACGTATAATACGAATATCGTACGAACAATATACGAAGAGAATACGAGCATACGAGAATGGAATGCGTAGAATACGATTAGTCTTAATGGACTCTGTGTTCATAGACTTTTGTAAAATCCAATTGGACTTGGATTATGTCAAGCCTAATGATTTGTGAAGTTAAGCCCGAGTTAAGCCCAATAAGAATTAGGGTTAAGGCCCAAACCAAGAAAAGAAATCGCGGATCGAACCGATGGGTAAACGGATGGGTAAAACCCATGGAGCAACCCATGGGGATGACCCATGGGCATAAGGGGCGGCCACTTGGCCACCAAGTAAGGGTGGTGGCCAAGTAAACTTGGTTGCAAAGTTTGGAATAGTAAGGAGGTTAGGGGGGAAATGACTATTTTGCCCTTGCTTTGGTTTTCTATAAATAGAAAGCTTAAGTTTCATTTTTTAGAATTTTGAAAATCCTAGAACATGAGAGAGAGAGAGAGAGAGAGCTCGGTTGGAAGAGGAAGAGGAAGAGAATGAGCACGAATGCTCGGATCAAAAGTGATCGTGAAATAGAAAAGCTAGCAAATCGCCGGCTTTGTCTAACGGAAGAGAAATAAAGAAGAACGGTAATCCGAACCCTAGTTTCTTCTGCTATTTTCTTTAAGTTTTTATGTTCAAAAACATAACTTAATAAGAATAAGGAGTAAAAGATGTTAGTAATGATTTCATATGGTTGACATCATGAGAAAATAAGAAATGATAAATAAGAAATTTAGTTTATAAATTTCTTAAGCAAGTATAAGATTCGTGAGGATTTTGAGCGATCTGAATGAATATTATGAACGAGTAGGTGAATTAAGTAAGGAATGGTGTTCTATAACATCAAATTTCAAGAAAAAGTGAAATCGTAATCTAAAATATCGATTAAAAACGAAGAACGCGAAGAACACGCGAAGAACGCGTAGAACGTTGTTGATGGACAAATTTAAAACCATCGTAGTGTAAATGTTGTTGATGGATAAGTTTAAAATCATCGTGTATAAGTTAGATGCTTATTGCTTGGTTAGGAACGTTAGAAACGTTCATCAAGAACGGATTAAAACGGAGCTATAACGAAGTTATGGCGAAATTTCGTAAAAGACGAACGAGAATCAAAAAGTTTGTAAATGAACCCGAACATGTAGGGTTTCATAAGAATGTAAGAGAACGTATAAAACGTGAGTTGTGGACTCAAGAACGAATGAATTCCGAGTTCGGATGACCGAATTACGGACGAACGAACGAAGAACGTTAAAAGCGTAAAATGAACGAAGGGTTAAGATTAAACCAATTGAATGGAATGTTAACGGATTCAAAATGAAGTTCTGTCTGAGGCATATTAAAGTACATAAGATAATGAAGAGAATGACTTTGGAATGCCCTCGTTCCGAGTTATAACGAAGAAGTTATGAGATCGTAAAGTAAGCATCTCAAACTTGACTTAACACTTAGAAAAAATTTCTAGGTTTTTGTCTTGGCGCCGCAGCGCGAGAAGGGGCGCCGCAGCACGAGCTCGGCATACACTTTTGGAGAGTGGCGCCGCAGCACGAGAGGAAAGTCAAGGCACGGCGCCGCAGCGCCAGTGCAGTGCAATACCCAGAAATGAGATTTTAACTGCTCAATTTCTCGGGGGATGTGCAAGAAAGAAGTATGAACATATAGTTCACGTAATGTAACACTTAGTCAAGTGTTTTAAACCTTTAGCAAAGGTTGAACGAAAATATTAAACGAGAATAAAAGACAAAGAATGTAGATGCGGGTTACGGAACCGATGTCCGGGGACCGTAGTCGCGATAAACGAACGTGAGGGATTGCTATGGTTGTGATTCCTTAGACGTTGGTTGACGATGTTAATGTATAACATTTTGATGTTATGACATGGCATTGAGAGATGAATGTAAAGCGTATAGACGCTATGAATGCAACGTTGTTGCGATGAATGATCAGTCTTAGCATACAGCGAACCGTATGGCTTTGACATTAAGAAAGAATAATGAACATGAGATTCATGGGGTCGATAACGATCGAAAGCAAGTAAAACCTTAAGTAAAGGTTGAATGAGAGATTAAGAGATGAGCAACGTGAACGTTGAATACGTAAACGATCCTCGTGAATCGTATTTGCGTTTGATGAACGTGCTAAGTATACCCTAGTTGTATTACTTAGAAGTTGACGAAGGTAGTAAGTAAGATACGAATGGTATTAAGAGAGCCGTAACGAACGGTAATAAGATTACTGAAAGCCGAATATAAGTCGGGTGAGAATGATAGAATAAAAAAAGTAAGCGCTGAACACTTTAACCAACGTAAGGGTTGAGTGTAAGCGAGTGTTAAACGGGCAGAACCTACACCCTGTGTATGGTTTAACCGTAATGTAATGAAGAATGTTGATTAACCGTGAGCGGAGAAGGAACTAAATTAAAGACAATAGCGTATAACGTTAAGAAACGGAGTTAATAAGTATAACTTGGATAAACGTTCTGAGTTGAGGGAACCGGACGTTGTAAGATATGAATAAGTTCATATGAAATGTTTAACGCTATGACCTCGTAGTATTGACATTGAATGATCGTTCTGAGTATACAAAAGATTGTATGACTTAGACGATAAAGAATGAATCCTGAGGTATGGCATTTAGTTGCCAGAAAGCCATAAGGAATAAGAAGTTGACTTAACGAACATTATTGTTTAATGGTTCGGATAAGTTAAGGTAAGTTAGGTTGTAGTACAATCGTAACCTTTGATGGTTGACATATGGGAGCTGGGCTAAACAATTCCTTGAGAGAGCGAAGGTATATACAAAACTGGCAACCGATTTAACTCACTGTGTGGGCAGTGTAGATGAGACGGGAACTTGTTTGTTGGTTATTTGTGGGAAACCACTCAGAGTACCATATGGACTACTAGCAGAAAAGCGATGTGTGCTGAGTCCTAGAGAAATATAAGAAGAAGATAAGAATGTGAATCATCAAAGATGATGAACGTGTTGAGTAAGACATCTCCGAATGTCATGAAGCCATAATCTGGTAATGAAAGTTAGTCGCGTAAGCTTAAATTACAAGAATGCGAACCTTAAGAAGTAAAGTTAAATAAACCAATGCGTAAGTCAAGTATATGACTAATTAGTGTATGTGTTATTTCCTTATGTGTTATATAGGGATTTGGAATAAGCATTTCAGCGTAAATTGTAAGCTGTAGCTGTGCGTAAGACAAGTTTCTCAACTTCATTCATATCTTAAATGAATGCTAGTTTCTAAAACTTCTCAGATGTTGAACTTGAGAGGTTCTGTCTATGTGTGAATGTGCGATATTTGTACAAGATGGTAGTATGTATGAGGCCTTGAGCCACAATGTGAGCACTTCGGTGTTTTTATGAGATGAACTATTTTGTGATCGAACTGTTCAATACAAGTATGTTCGGTTTATACATGAACCGTTATTGTTAAGTCTGTGCTATTGATTCTAGCCAGACCGATTGTGCATGAAAGAAAGTAGAGAATGAAAGTATTTCAAAGTGCATGTGACTAATGTTTAAAATGATAGGAATCAGGACTATTCCTATTATTCAAGCTGCTTCATAACCTTTGTTCGGTTATTGAAGTTCTAAAGAATGTTTACACTCTTGAAGTTGTTTGTTCAACTGTTATGACTTGCTGGGCAATTGAATGCTCACACTTGCTTTAAATGAACAATATTTTCAGTGAACGATGTTAGAAAGAACTTAAGGATCCCGTAAAGATCAAGCTGAGCGGTACTAAGGCGAAGTGCCATTCATTATATGAATGTGCGTGAAGAGCGAGTGAAGACTTGTAATATAGAATGATAAAATTAAATTATAGGCTAGTTTAATGAACAGTTATGAATCCTTTGTGGCGGATGAAAGTCACTCGTGTAAGTTGTAAAGAATAATGTAATTATCATTATTTGTAATGAAAGAGGTTTTGTGGTTATAGAACCTGGGATTTTAGAATATATGTTATTATATTTTAGTATATAATGATGTATGTTTGGTAAGAAGTATGACAGTGACGCACGGAGTCCGGGTCTGAAGGTAGACCGTATTTCGGGGCGTTACAAGGGCAAATGACTAGGTGCTATCTCCATTGTGTTTGTGATCATATTTGGGCATGGAAGTGTGTCAAACATAATGGGCTCTTCGTCTATCTTCTCTTTCTCTTCCAACCACGGCTTCATTGTTGCACTCGCTCTTATGTCATAAAGAGCTTCGCCGACGACATGACCACCAAGTGGGCATGATTTTGCAAATCTAACTGGACCCTTGAACTTTAGCGGAGAAGGCACTTGAGGCATTATAAAACAGTCTCATCCGCGTTAGTACTCATACTTAGTTCATCCCCACTTGTCTCCTATTTTTCAACATCTCGTGTCTCATCCAGTTGTAGATTTGGTTCGGGCACTTCATCAATCTCGGAATCCTCGTCATAACACCAATTATTTTGAGGACAGTTGTTCAAGGCTTTGAACATTTGATCTATCTGATTCTGAAGATTTTGAATTGACCTCGCTTGATTTTGAATTGTCATCTCTTGATTAATCCTCCCATCCTCTTAGTCTGCTATGCCCTTCAATATTACATCTATCAGATTTGGCTTTTCTTCTTGTGGCAATGGAGGTGGACATGAAAATTCTGGTGTGTATGATGGATGTGGAACGTAGTATTGGTCATCATAATTGTAGCTCCATGACGAATCCGGGTGATATCCCCAAACTTGATGATAATTAGCATGTGTATAATCGTTGAGGTATTCACCACCATGTTGTCCCGGCCCAAAACTAAGGGTGCGTTGATGACTCGAATGATTACCAGCACAATAATTGCAATTAACTGCTATCCTTCGATTACGTTGGGCTGCAATGACGTCCAACCTCCTCGAAAGTGTCTCAAGTTGCGCTGATAATGGAGAAAATACATTGAGACCATCAATCCCCGCTCCCCTTGGCTGAGTCATTCTCGTATACGGCTATTGATAATTAAATTCCGCCATGGTACCTGAAAAGAAAGAAAAATAGGAAGAGAATTAAATAAAAAAAATATAAAAAAATGTTTAAATTTAGACTAATTTGATTGAAGCTAATATTGGCAAAAATATATTAACTAATTCCCCGGCAACGGAGCCAAAAACTTGTTGGGTAAAATCTAATTACGCACAACACGCAAGTATACGTGGTCAACAAGTAATAAAGTGAAAGTAGAGTATCATTCCCACGAGGAATTATTTAATAAAAATCATCAAGTACTAACCCGTAACCAACTCAATCTTATTTAAACGAATGAATTTCAATTTATAAGTAAACTAATTCTAATTACCACTAGTTAAATTAAGATTATGGAGATTTAAGATCACAACTTCACTTATTGCTGCATTTAGGTTAACACACTTCTCATCAATTGTTCTCTATCCCGAATTGTTAATCAAGAACACAAAAGTAGTATTAACCACCTCTTGATGCACTAATACCGTATTAACGTCAATCCACAATTAAGATAGAAATCCGTTAAACACCTTAATCAACTAACCCACTATATCTCTATGTGAATTACAATTGAAGAATGTTTAAGAATAAGTTCTCTATCCGATTACATACGATGTCAAGCATATCTCTACCTTAACATTCACCAAGATTAAGTTATTCACAAAATTATGAACACATGCTATTATGATAAGATTTAAATCAATACTTCATCTCTCGAGTTCATATAGATTATCACGGTAATTGTTAGCAAGACAATTAAACAATTAAGTCCAAATCACAATAGACAATCCTCACAATAGAACATAATAATTGATAGCGAATCATATTAAAATAAACTACACAATAAGATCCATTGTAATCTCAAACAAAGAATTAGTTCATGATTATTGAATTAAAACTAAGAATCCACAATTGAATAATCATTAAAAGACAAAGATAGAAGAAGATGAGAAGATATAATCTCTTGTCTGTAGATTTGATGCTCCCTCCTTGCTCCTACTTTGAATCTTCAATGGTCTCTAAGTTGCTTCAATCTCCAAAACTCATTAGAACTAGGGTTTTGATCTAATCTAATATAATGGAATCCTTCAAAACTAGCCTATCTCTCCTCTCTTTTATGCCTCTCATCATGTATTTATAGTTCTAATGGATATCCTAGCAAGTTAGGCAGCAAAGAATCCTATTTTAGCTCAAATTGGACATCAAATAACCCAATTCAACTGTCTTCCCGCCGCCTAGGGCGCCCTGCGCTGTCCCCAAGTCATTCTGGGCGCGCCCCGTGCTGTAGTGGCAGATTTTTTGGTGGCCTAGCTCGCCCCTAGCGCGGTCCGCGCAACTCTATTTTCTGCTGTGATGTCCTTTGGTAAAACATGCATAACTTTTGATCCGCTTGGAGTTACGGGGCCTGCCACCTATTAAATCGAAGATATCGACGAGATCTATAACTTTCATTCTTTAAAAATTGACACATTCGGGCTGGAGAAAGGTAGAAATCAAGCTTGAAGTAGATGCTATGTAAATGGCAAGTATGACAACTCTTAACTTTGATCTTCGTTGATAAAAAGGCTATAACTCTCGCATCCGAACTCCGATTGAGACGATTCAAGATGTTCCGAAAAGCTAAGAAGTAGATCTACAATAAATTCTAAATTCTAAGCCAAGAACATGCATCCAACTTGGTGTTAAAAGTCTTTCAATCTTCCCTCCTTTCATTTTCTGATGTATTTTAGTCCAAAAGATGTCCGAATTGCTTTCCTTTGCTTCTTCATGCCAATTGTGACACCCCCAAATTTGGTACTTCCATTTCCGCAGGATTTGGTGTTCACTATACAAACATCATCTATCTATCTACCCATAAAAATGCAAACCATGCAATAGATAGAAATAAATAATAAATCTCTCCCCTTATGGGGTTACATCAACTTCATAGTAAATAAATCCTAGGTCACTCTAACCTTAAATCATCTGTGCGGAAACATAAACAAATAAGTCTTAAGTAATATCAATTCTAATTATCATTACATAACCACATAAATAATCAATCTTCATTACTTGCTAAGCTTGCCCTTGCCTTTACTAGTGGAATGTTCGTCTGCTCTTTCGTTGTTCACTGCAATGTTATTATTACGCAAGAGTGAGCACGATTGCCCACAAGTATAACAATATAACAATGAATAATAACATGCTAGAAAAATAATAATTTCGAATATAAAAGCTCAACTTTTGAATCAAGAATGGATACCAAGAATCAAAAGAAATTTCTGAGGGTCATAAGACCTTGAACTATGTCCTAGGTTGTCAAGGGTTATACTTGAAATCTTTAACAGTCATAAGACTATGGACCTTTCTTCTCGTACTTAGGGGGATCAGCCTTTAGTACCATACTGTGCACAATATCTTAACGCTAAAGCGTAAATAATCCCCTATTAAAGGGTTGTTCATCTCAGTTTGACATCGGAGTCCGCACCAAAGAAAGTTTGGTTTGGATAATTCATCAAGTGTTCTGAAATTTAGAACGCTCATCAACTATGGACTAGTCGAATCATTAAGGGTTCGCTAGTCTAACAAGGTTTAACAGTAAATGAATATTTAACTTGAACAGAATCTCAAAAGGTATACAATAGAATAAGTATTGTACAACAGCATCATGCTTGAAAGATTAATAAACTTTAATATACAAAACAGACTTGATCAATAATAATGAGAACTTGCTCAACGTAGAAAGGTGAATTAATCAACTTATATAACGATAACAAGTAGGGTTAGGAAAACTTGCCTCGTGCGTAGATTACACTTTAACTAAGCACGTTCATTGAATTTAATCCTACATACCATTCACATTCCAAATACCAGTTAATTACAACTTAGCTAATCATCATAAACTCATTCTTTTGTCTAACTTTGATTATGACTATACTTAGTCAATTTATCACATTCATTATCACATAATTTACACCTCACAATTAACAAGCTAATTATGTAATCAATAATTCAATCCACATGTAATTATGTTATTTACATGTTAAGTATCTATTTTAACATCTCATTATACTTATAACATAATTTTATGTTCATTACATTAAGTTAACATCACATTCATGGACTTAAACACTTTAAAATTTTCTTTTCTGAACTTTCTAGAGAGTGGCGCTGCGGCGCCACTTTTGTACTAAGGCTTCACGCTGCGGCGCCGTGGCGCTGCGGCGTGAGACCTGGCGCTGCGGCACGGTGGCGTTGCGGCGCGAGCAAAAGGCAGGAAGCCGGCGCTGCGACGCGGCGTACCAGTTGCAGAAATGGCAGTTCGCGAAAAATCACAGAACATGCCAATTTCTATCAATTTCTTAATTTCTACACGAATTTAGACATACCTACATGATATAATTCACACATAATCATTACCCAACATTTATATAATGACTTTAACCAATTTAAACACTTAATTACAGAATTAGAGCATCCAACTTCCACTGTTCTTGATGTTCTTGAAGGTTTGAAAACAAAACATAAAAATTGACACTAGGGATTCGTTATAACACCGAATCCGTTCATTTAAACTTTGGTATCTTCGTATCAACATACATAATAATATACGAGTGTAAATTTTACGAAAATATTTATGTTTGACACACTAAAATTACGTATAAGGGTCATAAGGCCAAAACCCAAACTCTATAAATTTTGAAATAACAAGTCATCATATTATGAAAGTTATGATATGGAATCATGCAATATATATATAAAATGTGTTATGTTACTCGTATTATTACATATATCCATAATAACACAATTTCCCAATTACAGAGACTTTACAGGATGAATGAAATCCATTTTCATAAAACTCAAACAACGCAAAATAGAATTTGGTTCGAAGAATTTACCCAAAGCGAAGTGTAGATTTTAATAAGAGGTGAATTCCTTCTCAAGAATTATTAATTTCTCTCTGACTTCTCAACTCTCTAATTTTCTCCCTCTCTGATTTGCCAGAACTAGAAATAATACTGAATGAAGAAGAATACGTAATAAAGTAATTGAGTCTTTATGCACAGAGTTGAGGTCAGTTACTCCATACGTGGTTTAACTGCCCTCAACTCCTCTTAAGGCCTCATTTGGCTAGCCTTAAAGGCTTATAACCTTTTAATTTAATAAAATCTTTTATTATATAGTTTAAATCATGTCACACCCATACACAATAATTCAAATATCTTATTTAATTTAAATTAAATTAAATATAATAATTTATCATAATTTCACATAATCATATAATTACTTTTCTCATTAATTAATTACATTAAATTATTAAAATTTTAATTAATTATTAAATTAATTAAAATAACATTAGGCTTATTAAATATTCCTTTTTTATTCAATAAGCTCACATAATTACATACATCGAAAAAATAAAATTTTTCACATCAATTTAATAAATATAACACATATAATTAAATTAATATACCACAATTGCATCAAATAATTATTTAATCCAATAATTAAATCATCTAAAAATATTTATTTAATTCAATAAATATTAAAATTAATTTACAAAAATCTCGTTCGTCACATCTTTCCCCCCTTAAAAGAATCCTGTCCCCAGAATCACGACTCAATAAATTCGACTCATTACATTCTCCCCCCTTACAAAGATTCTGTCCCCAGAATCGCTTACACATAAATTAATTAATAATTGAGGGTAATTCTTCATTATATTCTCTTCGAGTTTCCACGTAACTTCTTCAGCGTTGTGGTTCCTCCAAATTACCTTAACAGAAGGTATTACTTTATTTCTGAGAATTTGTTCTTTTCTGTCGATAATTTGAACAGGAATTTCTGTGTAAGATAAGTTTTTTTCAAAATATAGGGGTTCGTATTCAATTACATGCTTGTAATCAGCTTTGTAGGGTCGTAACACAGCAACATGGAAGACGTTGTGGACATTCTTGAGTGCTAGAGGTAAGGCTACCTTGTACGCGACTTCTCCGATTCTACGCAATACTTCAAATGGTCCAATGAATCTTGGGCTTAATTTTCCTTTCTTTCCGAACCTGATCTTCCCTTTCCAGGGAGAGACCTTCAAGAAAACATAACTACCTGATTTAAACTCGATATTTTTACGATGTGGATCAATGTATTTCTTCTATCTATCTTGAGCTGCTACCAGTCGTGCTCGAAACACTTTGACTATTTATGCTGTCTGCTGTACCAATTCTGGCCCTAGCAATTATCTCTCACCAACTTCATCCTAGTAAAGTGGAGTTCTGTAATTTCTTCTGTATAACGCTTCATAAGGTGGCATGCCAATACTAGCGTGGTAACTGTTGTTGTAGCCAAACTCTACTAACGGTAGGTGATCATCCCAATTTCCTTTAAAGTCCATCACACAGGCTCTTAGCATATCCTCTAATGTTTGAATCATTCTCTCGCTCTGTCCATCTGTTTGAGGGTGATAAGCTGTACTCATTCGTAATTGGATACCCATGCATTCCTGAAGACATTTCCAGAAGTTCGATGTGAAGCGCGGATCCCTATCTAAAATAATTGATATCGGCACTCCATGCCTCGAAACAATCTCTTTAACGTATAACTTTGCCAACTGATCTAAATTGAATCTGATTTTGATTGGAAGGAAATGTGCGGATTTCGTCAGTCGGTCAACGATAACCCATACTGCGACGTAGCCTTTCTGAGTCGTCGGAAGGCCAACCACGAAGTCCATTATAATATGTTCCCATTTCCATTCTGGGATCTCTAGCGGTTGTAGCAACCCACTCGGTCTCTGATGTTCTTCTTTCACTCTCTGACAGGTCAGACACTTGGCAACATATTCTGCAACATCACATTTCAAATTAGGCCACCAGAAATGTTGTCGAAGATCTTGGTACATCATAGTACTACCAGGGTGTATCGAATATCGTGAGCTATGAGCCTCGCTCAAAATGTCTTCCTTAATGTCTGTTACTGGCGGTACCCAAATTCTGTTCTCGAATCTCAGTATTCCTTCCTTATCCATCTTAAATCTCGGTTCAGATCCTTCAGATATCTTCCTTATCACCTTTTTGCATTCATCGTCCTGAAGTTGTGCCTCCTTCACTTTATCTAGTAGGGTTGTACCAGATTGCATTTGGAACAGCTTCTCATCAATTTCCATAGGATACTTCACTTTCAACTCCAGTTTCTCCATTGTTGAAATCAATTCCTTCTGAGCGGTCAACATCATCAACTTCTCCCGACCTTTTCTACTTAAAGCGTCGGCAACCACATTTGCCTTACCCGGATGGAATAAAATTTCACAATCGTAGTCCTTAATTAATTCCAACCACCTTCTTTGGCACATATTCAATTCTTTCTGTGTGAAAATATATTTCAGACTCTTATGGTCTATATATATTTCACACTTCTCCCCGTAAAGATAGTGCCTCTAGATTTTTAAAGCGAAAACCACTGCAGCTAACTCCAAGTCGTGGGTCGGATACCCCTTCTCGTAATCTTTCAGTTATCGTGATGCATACGCAATGACTCTACCGTTCTGCATAAGCACACAGTCAAGTCCCTTATGCGATGCATCACTATAAACCACAAAATTTCCTGTTTCATCCGGAAGAGACAACACAGGTGCTTAACTCAATCTCTTCTTCAATTCTTGAAAGCTTTTCTCACACTTCTCCGTCCAAACAAATTTCACAGCTTTTCGAGTCAAATTCGTTAACGGAGTTGCAATCTTGGAAAAGTCCTGAATGAACCTTCTGTAATAACCTGCCAATCCAAGAAAACTTCTTACTTCCGATGGCGTCTTCGGCTGATCCCAGTTGATCACTGCTTCGACTTTGGATGGATCTACCAAAATTCCGTCTTTATCGATCACATGCCCAAGAAATTGTACCCGCTCGATCCAAAATTCACATTTCGAAAATTTAGCATACAACTTCTCTCTTCTCAACACTTCCAACGTTAATCTGAAATGCTCTTCATGTTCTTCCTTGGTTTTCGAATATACCAAAATATCATCTATAAATACCACTACAAACTTGTCCAAAAATGGCTTGAACACACCATTCATTAGTCCCATAAATCCTGCAGGAGCATTCATTAAACCAAATGACATTACTAAAAATTCGTAGTGACCATATCGTGTTCTGAACGCTGTCTTCGGTACATCCTCTGGTCTCACCTTCAGTTGATGATAACCACTTCTCAAGTTTATCTTTGAAAAGTATCTTGCTCCCTTCAATTGATCAAACACATCATCGATCCTCGATAATGGATATCTATTCTTAATCGTAACCTTATTCAGTTCTCTATAATCGATGCAAAGCCGCATTGTCCCGTCTTTCTTCTTTACAAATAAAACCGGCACTCCCCACGGTGATACGCTTGGTTATATATACTTTTTGTTCAGTAATTCTTGTAGTTGTACCATCAATTCTTTCATTTCTACCGGTGCCATTCGGTGCGGTGCCTTCGATATTGGAGCTGTTCCTGGAGTCAAATCGATCACGAATTCAACTGCTCTATCTGGAGGAAGTCCCAGCAAATCGTCCGGAAATACGTCAGCAAAATCTCTCACTACTGGTATCTCATCTATTTTTAGATTCTCTTTACGACTGTCGACTATGTAAGCTAAATATCCTACACATCCTTGTCGTAACAACTTCCTGGCCTGCATCATCGTCAGACAACTCGCTTGTCTAGGCGACTTACTACCATAAAACACAACCTTTGACGGAGTCATAAGGTTGATACGCTTCTTTTGGCAATCAATTACCACCCCATAATTGAATAACCAGTCTATTCCTAAGATAACGTCAAATTCCCCAAGTCGAATAGGGATAAGATATACATTCATGATATTACCCTTAATATCCACTCTACAGTTCTTATGTACGTACTTAACAGGGATTATTTCTCTATTCGCAGTTTCTATGTTCATGGGGTATTCTAACTTATCCTTAGGCAATTCTAAATTCTTAGCAAAGTCATCGGATATAAATGAACAAGTAGCACCCGAATCAAATATTAGATAAGCATTAACTCTATTGATCGGAATGATACCTGACACCACATCCCGCGACTGTACTGCATCCTGCACCGTCATATTGAAAGTCCTGGCGGTAGGTCGATTGGTTGTGGTTGGTCCTGCGATAGTCAGAGTGTTTCCACCGGTGTTTCCTCTATTTCCTCATGAACTCGTCCCTCCAGATCCCTTCTTGGGACAGTCCGTTGCCAGATGATCCTTTGACCCATAAGTGAAACAGGCACCCTTCTTTGGGTTAGGACAGTTAGGTGCTATGTGGCCTTCATGACCACAATTGTAGCACACTCGCTTCCCTTTCATGCAAACTCCCAAATGAGCTTTTCCACAGGTTGGGCATGCTTCGATCTTTTTCTTCTGCCCTCCTTGCTAACTTCCAACTAACGAGTTATTCATCCACTTCCTCTTCTGATTATGGCTACCCCCAGTGCTACTCCCACCAGTCTTGTTATTACCTTCATTCTCACTCTTCTTCTTTTGCTCCTGATTATACTTTGTTACTGCATCGCTTCCACCCTCAGCGAGTATGGCCTTCTCTAGTACCCCGACGAAAGTCTTCAACTGAAACATCGACACTTTACTATACAGCCACGGCTTCAGTCCTTGTTCGAAACGTCTTGCCTTCCTCTCATCGGTATGCATTTGATATGTGGCGAACCTTGCCAATTCGTTAAATCTAGCCACATAATCTAATATAGACATATTCCCTTGCTTCAATTCCAGAAATTGAACCTCCAATTGGTTCTGCGAGGTAATCGGGAAATACATCTTGAAAAACATCTCCTTGAACCTCTCCCAGGTAATCATACCTTCTCCTCCACGAACTTTGTTTGCTTGCCACCAAACACTGGCTTCAGATTTCAGCATAAACGTTGCAAATGCGGTCTTCTGGTTCTCTATGACACTTGCGACCTCAAAAACCTTCTCCATCTCCATAACCCAAGTCAGAGCTTCGATCAGGTTCATGGAACCTTTAAACTCTGGCGGTCCCACCGCCTTGAAATCTTTGAACGTTGTATTCGGTGGAGCTTGAGGTTGATTATTCATTACTCTAGCTAGTAAGTTCACTAATTGTTGGACGGGATTAGCATTGGCGTTATTGTTATTATTCGTTGACTCTTCCTGAGCTGGTTGACAGTTTTGTCTTCTAGGCGGCATATTTCTGTCAAGAATATACGCTTATTAGGTCTTTATTCAATCCTTCAAACAATTAAGGCTTAACTAGAATATTTAATCATAATTCACTTAACACATTACTTCAAATAAACTCTGACATTTCATTCAATTCAAAAGTTTTAACATCATAAGGTAGCGTCACTGCTATTTACATCAACTATCCCGAGATAAAGAATCTACAGGATTTAAAACATCAAAATATTCCTTTGTTTATAAACACATCAGAATTTACATCATTAACTACCAAATAGTTTTCACATAATTAATACTAATACTATCACTGTCTGTTAAGGCTCTGAATAGCCTTGCTATGCTCCTCTTCTATGACGCGAGACATCGTCCTGCGATCCAGCATGTACGATGGTAGACCTTCAAACTGGATTGGGTACCTCAAAACTCGATCTTGGGCTTCATCCATTGCGTTATTAAGTGTAGAGTATGTCTCCCTAAGCTTAGCTTTCTTTACACGACAATCTCTTTCTGTAAGATCAGCACGACGCGATTCTCTTACCCAGCCCTCTTCTGCAATGGCAAGCCTCTCTGAGCTCTCTTTCAGATCCTTCTTCAATTTTTCTATTTTTGTGGACTTCTCCTCGGTTTGACCCTTCTCGTGAACTAGATCCCACTCCACGTTTCCTAAACGTGTGTGAAGAGTCACAATCTCCCTATCCCTCTGCTCAAGAGTAATCTGCTGACTAATCGCCTGCTCAGTCAAATCCTGGACAGTGTCACGTAACTCTACGTTACAATCATATAACTCGTCGTACATCTCAGCATCGATGGAGTTCGGTGGGAACTCCTCTTCTTCATCTTCCTCCTCAGGATCCTCCTCTGGATCAATCTCAGGCTCATGCTCCTGACCAACAACAGTGATCAATGGAGATGGCTCTCTCTGAATCAACTGCTCCCTGACAACATGAATGTCTCGGAGCTCCTCCTCAGTAGGCACTCGGGGTTCCTCCTCCCCAGCTCGACTAGCTCCTCCAACATCTGACATCCTGACAACATAATTTTAAGTTTTAGTTACTAAGTCATACAAGTGAGCACATACTTAAACACATAAGCACATAAAATCTTTTATTATCTTTAATGAATTAAGAATTCATCTCTTAGAACTCGATAAGAGTTTTCCTTCACTATGTTCTTCCTATAAGGTTATTACCTAAGGTTGTTTCCCCTACCTAAGGTTCATAACCTACAGCTTTGATACCAACATGTGACACCCCCAAATCCGGTACTTCTATTTCCACAGGATTTGGTGTTCACTGTACAAACATCATCTATATATCTACCTATAAAAATGCAAACCATGCAATAGATAGAAATAAATAATAAATCTCTCCCCTTATGGGGTTACATCAACTTCATAATAAATAAATCCCAGGTCGCTATAACCTTAAATCATTTGTGCGAAAACATAAACAAATAAGTCTTAAGTAACATCAATTCTAATTATCATTACATAACCACATAAATAATCAATCTTCATTACTTGCTAAGCTTGCCCTTGCCTTTACTAGTGGAAGGTTCGTCTGCTCTTTCGTTCTTAACTGCAATGTTATTATTACGCAAGAGTGAGCACGATTGCCCACAAGTATAACAATATAACAATGAATAATAACATGCGAGAAAAATAATAACTTCGAATATAAAAGATCAACTTTTGAATCAAGAATGGATAACAAGAATCAAAAGAAATTTCTGAGGGTCATAAGACCTTGAACTATGTCCTAGGTTGTCAGGGGTTATACTTGAAACTTTTAACAGTCATAAGACTATGGACCTTTCTTCTCGTACTTAGGGGGATTAGCCCTTAGTACCATACTGTGCACAATATCTTAACGCTAAAGCGTAAATAATCCCCTATTAAAGGGTTGTTCATCTCAGTTTGACATCAGAGTCTGCACCAAAGGAAGCTTGGTTTGGATAATTCATCAAGGGTTCTGAAATTTAGAACGCTCATCAACTATGGACTAGTCGAATCATTAAGGGTTCGCTAGTCTAACAAGGTTTAACAATAAATGAATATTTAACTTGAACAAAATCTCAAAAGGTATACAATAGAATAAGTATTTGGTTCGGGCACTTCATCAATCTCGGAATCCTCGGAATCCTCGTCAATCTCGGAATCCTCGTCATAACACCAATTATTTTGAGGACAGTTGTTCAAGGCTTTGAACATTTGATCTATCTGATTCTGAAGATTTTGAATTGACCTCGCTTGATTTTGAATTGTCATCTCTTGATTAATCCTCCCATCCTCTTAGTCTGCTATGCCCTTCAATATTACATCTATCAGATTTGGCTTTTCTTCTTGTGGCAATGGAGGTGGACATGAAAATTCTGGTGTGTATGATGGATGTGGAACGTAGTATTGGTCATCATAATTGTAGCTCCATGACGAATCCGGGTGATATCCCCAAACTTGATGATAATTAGCATGTGTATAATCGTTGAGGTATTCACCACCATGTTGTCCCGGCCCAAAACTAAGGGTGCGTTGATGACTCGAATGATTACCAGCACAATAATTGCAATTAACTGCTATCCTTCGATTACGTTGGGCTGCAATGACGTCCAACCTCCTCGAAAGTGTCTCAAGTTGCGCTGATAATGGAGAAAATACATTGAGACCATCAATCCCCGCTCCCCTTGGCTGAGTCATTCTCGTATACGGCTATTGATAATTAAATTCCGCCATGGTACCTGAAAAGAAAGAAAAATAGGAAGAGAATTAAATAAAAAAAATATAAAAAAATGTTTAAATTTAGACTAATTTGATTGAAGCTAATATTGGCAAAAATATATTAACTAATTCCCCGGCAACGGCGCCAAAAACTTGTTGGGTAAAATCTAATTACGCACAACACGCAAGTATACGTGGTCAACAAGTAATAAAGTGAAAGTAGAGTATCATTCCCACGAGGAATTATTTAATAAAAATCATCAAGTACTAACCCGTAACCAACTCAATCTTATTTAAACGAATGAATTTCAATTTATAAGTAAACTAATTCTAATTACCACTAGTTAAATTAAGATTATGGAGATTTAAGATCACAACTTCACTTATTGCTGCATTTAGGTTAACACACTTCTCATCAATTGTTCTCTATCCCGAATTGTTAATCAAGAACACAAAAGTAGTATTAACCACCTCTTGATGCACTAATACCGTATTAACGTCAATCCACAATTAAGATAGAAATCCGTTAAACACCTTAATCAACTAACCCACTATATCTCTATGTGAATTACAATTGAAGAAAGTTTAAGAATAAGTTCTCTATCCGATTACATACGATGTCAAGCATATCTCTACCTTAACATTCACCAAGATTAAGTTATTCACAAAATTATGAACACATGCTATTATGATAAGATTTAAATCAATACTTCATCTCTCGAGTTCATATAGATTATCACGGTAATTGTTAGCAAGACAATTAAACAATTAAGTCCAAATCACAATAGACAATCCTCACAATAGAACATAATAATTGATAGCGAATCATATTAAAATAAACTACACAATAAGATCCATTGTAATCTCAAACAAAGAATTAGTTCATGATTATTGAATTAAAACTAAGAATCCACAATTGAATAATCATTAAAAGACAAAGATAGAAGAAGATGAGAAGATATAATCTCTTGTCTGTAGATTTGATGCTCCCTCCTTGCTCCTACTTTGAATCTTCAATGGTCTCTAAGTTGCTTCAATCTCCAAAACTCATTAGAACTAGGGTTTTGATCTAATCTAATATAATGGAATCCTTCAAAACTAGCCTATCTCTCCTCTCTTTTATGCCTCTCATCATGTATTTATAGTTCTAATGGATATCCTAGCAAGTTAGGCAGCAAAGAATCCTATTTTAGCTCAAATTGGACATCAAATAACCCAATTCAACTGTCTTCCCGCCGCCTAGGGCGCCCTGCGCTGTCCCCAAGTCATTCTGGGCGCGCCCCGTGCTGTAGTGGCAGATTTTTTGGTGGCCTAGCTCGCCCTAGCGCGGTCCGCGCAACTCTATTTTCTGCTGTGATGTCCTTTGGTAAAACATGCATAACTTTTGATCCGCTTGGAGTTACGGGGCCTGCCACCTATTAAATCGAAGATATCGACGAGATCTATAACTTTCATTCTTTAACAATTGACACATTCGGGCTGGAGAAAGGTAGAAATCAAGCTTGAAGTAGATGCTATGTAAATGGCAAGTATGACAACTCTTAACTTTGATCTTCGTTGATAAAAAGGCTATAACTCTCGCATCCGAACTCCGATTGAGACGATTCAAGATGTTCCGAAAAGCTAAGAAGTAGATCTACAATAAATTCTAAATTCTAAGCCAAGAACATGCATCCAACTTGGTGTTAAAAGTCTTTCAATCTTCCCTCCTTTCATTTTCTGATGTATTTTAGTCCAAAAGATGTCCGAATTGCTTTCCTTTGCTTCTTCATGCCAATTGTGACACCCCCAAATTTGGTACTTCCATTTCCGCAGGATTTGGTGTTCACTATACAAACATCATCTATCTATCTACCCATAAAAATGCAAACCATGCAATAGATAGAAATAAATAATAAATCTCTCCCCTTATGGGGTTACATCAACTTCATAGTAAATAAATCCTAGGTCACTCTAACCTTAAATCATCTGTGCGGAAACATAAACAAATAAGTCTTATGTAATATCAATTCTAATTAT
Source organism: Panax notoginseng (assembly GCA_016801055.1). Lineage (NCBI taxonomy): Eukaryota > Viridiplantae > Streptophyta > Magnoliopsida > Apiales > Araliaceae > Panax > Panax notoginseng. The sequence continues at coordinate 151,077,443 of CM029018.1, read as the reverse complement.
CATTACATAACCACATAAATAATCAATCTTCATTACTTGCTAAGCTTGCCCTTGCCTTTACTAGTGGAATGTTCGTCTGCTCTTTCGTTGTTCACTGCAATGTTATTATTACGCAAGAGTGAGCACGATTGCCCACAAGTATAACAATATAACAATGAATAATAACATGCTAGAAAAATAATAATTTCGAATATAAAAGCTCAACTTTTGAATCAAGAATGGATACCAAGAATCAAAAGAAATTTCTGAGGGTCATAAGACCTTGAACTATGTCCTAGGTTGTCAAGGGTTATACTTGAAATCTTTAACAGTCATAAGACTATGGACCTTTCTTCTCGTACTTAGGGGGATCAGCCTTTAGTACCATACTGTGCACAATATCTTAACGCTAAAGCGTAAATAATCCCCTATTAAAGGGTTGTTCATCTCAGTTTGACATCGGAGTCCGCACCAAAGAAAGTTTGGTTTGGATAATTCATCAAGTGTTCTGAAATTTAGAACGCTCATCAACTATGGACTAGTCGAATCATTAAGGGTTCGCTAGTCTAACAAGGTTTAACAGTAAATGAATATTTAACTTGAACAGAATCTCAAAAGGTATACAATAGAATAAGTATTGTACAACAGCATCATGCTTGAAAGATTAATAAACTTTAATATACAAAACAGACTTGATCAATAATAATGAGAACTTGCTCAACGTAGAAAGGTGAATTAATCAACTTATATAACGATAACAAGTAGGGTTAGGAAAACTTGCCTCGTGCGTAGATTACACTTTAACTAAGCACGTTCATTGAATTTAATCCTACATACCATTCACATTCCAAATACCAGTTAATTACAACTTAGCTAATCATCATAAACTCATTCTTTTGTCTAACTTTGATTATGACTATACTTAGTCAATTTATCACATTCATTATCACATAATTTACACCTCACAATTAACAAGCTAATTATGTAATCAATAATTCAATCCACATGTAATTATGTTATTTACATGTTAAGTATCTATTTTAACATCTCATTATACTTATAACATAATTTTATGTTCATTACATTAAGTTAACATCACATTCATGGACTTAAACACTTTAAAATTTTTGTTTCTGAACTTTCTAGAGAGTGGCGCTGCGGCGCCACTTTTGTACTAAGGCTTCACGCTGCGGCTTGAGACCTGGCGCTGCGGCGCTGGAAGGCAGCCGGCGCTGCGGCGTGGCGTACCAGTTGCAGAAATGGCAGTTTGCGAAAAATCACAGAACATGCCAATTTCTATCAATTTCTTAATTTCTACACGAATTTAGACATACCCACATGATATAATTCACACATAATCATTACTCAACATTTATATAATGACTTTAACCAATTTAAACACTTAATTACAGAATTAAAGCATGCAACTTCCACTGTTCTTGATGTTCTTGATGGTTTGAAAACAAAACATAAAAATTGACACTACGGATTCGTTATAACACCGAATCCGTTCATTTAAACTTTGGTCTCTTCGTATGAACATGCATAATAATATACGAGTGTAAATTTTACAAAAATATTTATGTTTGACACACTAAAATTACATATAAGGGCTATAAGGCCAAAACCCAAACTCTGTCAATTTTGAAATAACAAGTCATCGTATTATGAAAGTTATGATACGGAATCATGCAATATATATATATATATATATAAAACATGTTATGTTACTCGTATTATTACATATATCCATAATAACACAATTTCCCAATTATAGAGACTTTACAGGATAAATGAAAGCCATTTTCATAAAACTCAAACAACGTAAAATAGAATTTGGTTTGAAGAATTTAACCAAAGCGTAGTGTAGATTTTAATAAGAGGTGAATTCCTTCTCAAGAATTATCAATTTCTCTCTGACTTCTCAACTCTCTAATTCTCTTCCTCTTTGATTTGCCATACTTAGAAATAATAATGAATGAAGAAGAATACGTAATAAAGTAACTGAGTCTTTATGCGCAGAGTTGAGGTCAGTTACTCCATACGTGGTTTAACTGCCCTCAACTCCTCTTAAGGCCTCATTTGGCTAGCCTTATAGGCTTATACCCATTTAATTTAATAAAACTTTTTATTATATAGTTTAAATCATGTCACACCCATACACAATAATTCAAATATCTTATTTAATTTAAATTAAATTAAATATAATAATTTATCATAATTTCACATAATCATATAATTACTTTTCTCATTAATTAATTACATTAAATTATTAAATTTTTAATTAATTATTAAATTAATTAAAATAACATTAGGCTTATTAAATATTCTTTTTTAATTCAATAAGCTCACATAATTACATACATCGAAAAAATAAAATTCTCCACATCAATTTAATAAATATAACACATATAATTAAATTAATCTACCACAATTGCATCAAATAATTATTTAATCCAATAATTAAATCATTAAAAAATATTTATTTAATTCAATAAATATTAAAATTAATTTACAAAAATCTCGTTCTTCACACCAATGTCGTGTCATAGCCTACAAAATAACCTAAAATGTATGAAATGAATACACAATGCATGCAAAGTAACTACGAAATATAGGTTTAAGCAACTAATTCAAGTAATAGATACTAGATAAGTAGGTATAAAACCTACTTATCATTATTCCAGTCAGAACTACTTTCCTACTAATGTAAATGATATTATCTTTTTTTTTCGTAAAGGAGGTTATTTTGTTTCAATACTCGTAAATGATATTATTTCCTTCCATATTCGTAAGGGATATCATTTTCTTCCATACTCCATATTACATAAGCGATATTATTTCATCTCGTATTCCTAAATTTAAACTTACTATGGTAAGTATTACTTCTATAATTCCTGAAATAATTAGAAATTTCGCTTCATTTAATATCATTTCACTGGAATATTGGTCTGAACTTTCTTATTAAATTTGAAACTTTTCATGTATGGGTACTATTCATGGGCACTGTTCATACGGTACTGTTCATACATGCGATACTATTCATGGGTACTGTTCATACATACGGTACTCTTCATAAAAAAAATATTTCCAAGTTATCTGTTGTGACCCTTGTTCTTGAAATTGAATCCATGTTATGGTCTTACTTGATTCATTCTTATTATCATTACCATAATTCTCATACTTTAATTATGTTGAAAGTTATCTTTGGCCGTAGTGCAAAGATGAACTGTTTATTGATGAATATCTTTGGCCCGTAGTTCAAAGATGAACTATTGAATGATATCTTTAGCTCGTAGTGCAAAGATGGACAGATGTTTGGCATGATCATGGACACTAGTGATACAAACGATTATTCTTGGCCCGTAGTACATAGATAATTCGTTGATTGGAAATAATTATTGATTGACATTATAGGGATAAAATATTGATGATGGACTTTTAAATCATGAAAGATAGTAGACATCGTGCTCTACTTGACTCTTCTAATGGATTATTATTTTCGCTGCAGTTGTTGATCTAAAACTTGTTGTCTATTGTATTCTATTAGATTTTTCCCTGTTGAGGACTAATGATAATTTATTCTGCATTATCTTAGTTATAATATTCTTTACTGAGCTAGTTGAGCTCATCCTTTTTCCTTTTTGTTCCATTTTTATTCTCAGGAGGCTAGAATATAATCGAGACTTAGTCGGGGTGTGGAGTGATGGTTCAAGACGGTTATTATAATAGTCCTCACTATTTTATAAAATAGTGTATCAATAATTGTAATGAGGACTTTATTTGAGTTTGGATATTGTCTACAATACAATATTTGTATTAAAACTCACAACATATGTGTTGTCGTATTCTGTACGATAGTTGTATTAATGAAGTTTGTATTTGGTTTATGTACCATGTATTTGGCGACTCAGAATGGGTTGTGTGGACTTATTTTGGGGGCGTCACAAGAGCTACCTTATATGCCACTTCACTAACTCGTCGTAGCACTTCAAAAGGTCCTATAAATCTAGGGCTTAGTCTTCTCTTTTTACCAAACCGTATTTTCCCTTTCCAGGGACACATTTAAGAAAATAAAACTGTTGACATCAAATTCTCAATTTTGTCAGTGTTGATCAACATATTTCTTCTGCCTATCCTGCGCAGCTATCAATCTTGCTCTAATCACCTTGACGATCTCGACGGTTTGCTAGACCTAATAGCTAACATTCGCCAACTTCGTCCCAGTACAACAGGGTTCTGCACTTCTTACCGTATAATACTTCATAAGGTAGCATGCAAATACTTGCGTGATGACTGTTATTATAGACAAATTCAACCAACGGTAGGTGATCATCCCAATTCCCTTTAAAATCCATAATACATGCTCTGAGCATATCCTCTAATGACTGGATTATCTTCTCACTTTGTCCGTCAGTTTGAGGATGATACGATGTGCTCATTCTCTACTATGTTCCCAAGCATTCATGTAGTCATTTCTAGAAACTTGATGTGAAATATAGATATCTATCTGATACAAAGGACACCGGGACACCGTGTCTTGATACAATCTCTTTCACATACATTTTTTTCCAACTGATTCAGGTTAAATCTAATTTTGATTGGCAAAAAGTGTGCCGACTTCGTCAATCGATCGACAATCACCCTAATCGCATCATAACCTTGCTGAGTCGTTGGAAGACCTACCACAAAATCCATTGTGATATGTTCCTATTTCCATTTCGGTATCTCTAACGGTTGCAACAATTCGCTTAGCCTTTGATGTTTGGCTTTAACTTTCTGACACATTAAGCATTTTGCCACACATTCAGCCACGTCCTTTTTCATATTCGACCACCAGAAATGACGTTTGAGGTCCTGGTACATTTTTGTACTTCTGGGGTAAATTTAATATCGTAAGTTATGAGCCTCACTTAAAATTTCCTTTTTAATTTTCGGTACTGGCGGAACCCAAATTCTTCCTTCAATTTTAAGTAACCTTTCCGCATCAATTTTAAATTTTTCTTCTTCACCTTCAAACACTTTTCTTTTTTTATCTTTTTACAGTTTTCATCTTGAAGTTGTGTGTTCTTCACCTTATTCAACATAATTGAACTAATCTCCATCTAGAATAATTTTTCATCTGATTCTGTCGGATACTTAACTTCCAATTCCAACTTGGCCATTTCCGCTACAAGCTTTTCCTGAACAGTTAACATCATTAATTTCTCCCGACCTTTTCTACTTAAGGCATCGGCAATAACATTCGCCTTTCCGGGATGATAAGGAATCTCACAGTTGTAATCTTTAATCAACTCCAGCCATCTTCTCTGCCGCATATTCAGATCCTTCTGTGTAAAGATATACTTCAGACTTTTATAGTCTGTATATATCCCACACCTCTCTCCATAAAGATAGTACCTCTAGATCTTCAGGGCAAACACCACTGCAGCTAACTCCAAATCATGAGTCGGATACCCTTTTTCGTAATCCTTCAATTGACGCGATGCATAAGCAATGACCCTGCCGTTCTGTATAAGTACACAACCTAGTCCTTTATGCGATGCGTCACTATATACTACAAAATTTCATGTATCATCAGGCAATAATAACACAGGTGTTGAACTCAATCTCTTCTTTAATTCTTGGAAACTTTCCTCACACTTTTTCGTCCAAACAAACTTAACTGCCGTCCCAGTCAAATTTGTCAACGGAGTTGCGATCTTCGAAAAATCTTTAATAAAATGCCTATAGTAACCTGCCAATCCCAAGAAACTTCTTACTTCTGACGGTGTCTTTTGCTGATCCCAGTTTATTACAGCTTCAACTTTTGATGGATCTACCGTGTGACGCCCCTAAAATAGGTCCATTCTACCCAACCCATTCTGGGTCGCCAAATACATAGTACATAAAACAACTACAACTTCATTATTATAATTGTCGTACAAAATACGACAACACATATACTGTGGGTTTAAAATACAAATATTGTCTTCTAGACAATATCCACACTCAAATAAGTCATCATTACAATTATTGATACACTATTTTTACAAAATAGTGAGGACTACTAAGACAACTATTTTGAATCATCACTCCACACTCCGACTAGTTCCCGGTATATTCTTACTTCTTGAGAAGAAAAATGAAACAAAAAGGAAAAGGGTGAGCTCAACTAGCCCAGTAAAGAATATTATGACTAAGATAATGTACAACAAATTATCCTTAGTCTTCAACAGGGAAAAATCTGATAGAATATAATAGACAACAAGTTTTAGATCAACAACTGCAGCGGAAACAATAATTCATTAGAAGAGTTAAGTAGATAATGAAATCTTCTATCATCTATGAATTTAAAAGTCCATCATCAATATTTTATCCCTGCAACATCAATCATCAAATATTCATCTTTACACTATGGACCAAAGATATTCATTTGTATCACTAGTTGGTCATGTTCGTCTCAACACCTGTTCATCTTTGCACTATGGGCCAAATATATTCATCAGGTAATCATTCATCTTTGCACTACAGGCCAAAGATATTCATCATGTATTACCATTAAAGACTGAGGATGATAAAAATATTTTCAAGAAAACGAATCTAGAGAGATAAAAAAAAACAAAGATTAGGGATTCATACTTCGGTTTATCTAAGTTCAAAAATACTCCATAATAATCGATTGTGGAGCAGCATTCAAAAATGAAGATCAAAACATAGATCTAATCAAAGATATGAACCATAACAGACAATCTTGGACACAGAAAAGAAAATTTATTTTTTCTGTGAATGGTGCTGTATTCGTGAATAGTGCCGTATACGTGAATAGTGCCGTATACATGAATAGTAACCCCGACACTAAAAGGTAGAAATTCCACAAGAAAAATCATCATACTTCGTGAATAGTAACTCGTGAATATTAACTCATGAATAGTAACTCGTGAATAATAACTCATGAATAGTAACTCGTAAATAGTAACTCATAAATAATAATCACGGTATAAAAAGGTAAAAATTTTATAATAAAATTCATACCAATATTCCGGTATAATGATATTGAAAGAAATAATATAATTTACGAAAAAAAATCCCTTACCATCCCTTATTATCCCTTACAATCCCTTACTATCCCCTACCTCAAAAGAGCAGTACTTCTGACTGGAATGTCAGATATAACGCTGAAGGAAACTTAAATCGTATAGCAACACTAAAGATATCTAAATACTCACAAAAATACGCTCGATAATATAGAGAGAGAAAACTTCAGTTTCTGGTGTAATTTTTAATTCTAACTTAAGCATCCTATTTATAGGAAAATGCTTAGAACACCAAAGCAGAAAATTTAATAAAATATTATTATTTTAAAAAAAAATTCCTACACACACCATAGAAATTTGATTTCAAAAATTTGCAACATCAAGTGGGGCCCACCAACATGAAAAACATGTTTTAAACATTTTTCGTAACAAAATCAATTCAGACCCAATATTCCGGAACTTCAATAATTCATAATAAATAGCTTTTTTATCAGAAAAATGCGAATCTTTTGTCCTTTCTATAGAAAATTCAATTCTCTATAACTTTATAGATTTAAGTTTTTTTAAATTCCAAACGAAAAATGACCGAAATCCACACACGGACGATTTTGCAGGCTATAATTAAATTTCAGTAAAAAATGGAGCCCATCAACATGTTTAACATGTGTTTAGCATTTATTGTAACAAAAATACTTTTCCTCCTCATTTATTCATATATCACACATTCATTGTAAAAATATCACCTTTATTATATTATTATATTATTGCATTATACACTTATAATGTAATATAATAATATATTTGAATGAATTATTTTATCAAAAAAGATAAAATATCAATTTTCAATAATTGTCACTTTTCTAAAAATTCCTCCATTTCTATCCACATAAAATAAATATTTTCCTTATCATATAAATCAATAATTAATTATTCATAAATAATATTACAGAATCACAATAATGACAACTAGGTCGTTCTCAGGAAAGAGGGCCCTTTCGGTAAAGATTTCTTCTTACTGGCGCGCAATTAAATAACCTCTCATAGACAGAACTTTCTTAGACATTGTCAATAATGCTATCTAATAATATTATTCAAATAATATAAATTATTGATCTGATAATTTGAAATACTGTGCAATGACAATTATTGAATCAATAATATAAAATAATGTGCAATACTGTGGGCTACTGTGCAATAACGCGTATTGCTTTACTTTAACCACCGGGTATTCCAGCAGTGTTAACGGTAACAACTACACCATTATTTATAAAAAAACTCATACTTGTCGTTTTCTTCATCCAATCGTTTTCCGTTATGGGGCCCACAAAAGGCTGCGCTGTCGTACGAATATTTCCCAACAGCAAGAATATTCCACGACCAACCGAATATTTCCCGACAACAATGAATATTTTATAACCACTTGCTTATTTAAAATATTTGCGCATTTTACCCATAACTAACCACATTAATCAAATCAATCCCTTACTATTTCAAAATAATAAATAGGAAAAATTTGATTTTATTTATAAAAAGTTGGGGTCTTACATACCGAGATTCCATCCTTGTCAATAACGTGTCCAAGAAACTGCACACGTTCTAACCAAAACTCACATTTCGAGAATTCAGCGTACAACTTCTCTCTTCTTAACGTCTCCAACGTCACCCATAAGTGTTCAACGTGCTCCTCCTTGGTTTTACAATACACCAATATATTATCAATGAACACCACTATAAATTTATCTAAGAATAGTTTAAACACCCTGTTCATCAAATCAATGAACGCTGCAGGTGCATTAGTTAAACAAAATGACATAACTAGAAACTAATAATGATCGTACCGAGTTTTGAATGTTGTTTTCGGTACATCATCCTTCCTTACCTTTAACCGATGATATCCACTTCTTAAATCTATCTTCAAAAAGTACCTAGCTCCCTTTAATTGATCGAATAAGTCATCAATTCTTGGTAACGAATATTTATTTTTAATCGTGACCTTATTCAATTCCATGTAATCAATGCAGAGCCGCATTGATTTATCTTTCTTCTTAACAAATAACACCGGCGCTCCCCACGGCGAAAAGCTCGGCTGGATATACTTCTTGTCTAGTAATTCCTGGAAGTGCACTATCAACTCTTTCATCTCTACTGGGGCCATTCTATATGAGGTTTTAGATATTGGGGCCATTCCTGGTGCTAGATCAATCACAAACTCAACCTCTCTATCCGACGGAAGTCCAGGCAAATCGTCTAGAAATACATGTACAAAATCTTTAATGATCGGTATCTTTTCTAACTTTGCACTTTTCTTCTGAGTATCGACCATGTAGGGTAAGTATCCTACACATCCTTATCTCAGTTACTTCTTGGCTTGCATCACCGTCAGACAACTTGCTTGTCTAGGTGACTTGCTGCCATGAAACACCACCTTTGAATAACCAATTCATTCCCAGTATAACATCAAATTCCCCAAGCTTAATCGGCATCAAATCCATCATCATCTCGTGGCCCTTTATATCCACTGTAACGACCCCAAAATAGGTCCATTCCATCCAACCTATTCTGAGTCACCAAATACATGGTACAGAAAACAACTACAACTTTATTACAACAATTGTCGTGCAAAATACAACAACACATATGCTGTGAGTTTGGATACAAATATATACCAAATGTGACTCATGTTCCAACCGTGGACATCACCTCACAATGACACCTTACATAAAGGTATATTCAAAAACTGTTTTAGAAATTAGAATATTTGGGAAGTGCTCAAGGAAACCTTCGTACATGAGAGGCCACGCGTCTAGGTTATGATAGATATCATATGGCCACAGAATTATCCTTGGTTGACCCAATAGACCCCAAAGAAAAACGAGAAGATTACTATCATATTCTTCCCAATGGTGAGTCTTCTCTTGACTTATCATTATCTCCACTGTCTCTAATTGAGAATTATACTTCAAACAAACACCAAGATTATATAGGTAGTGCCCATAGATATACTCAGCAAGTGGATGAGCACAACCCTGTCTTATGATGACACGAGGTTGTATGTCATTAGACATCTTGTATGATAGTGACAAAACACCCTTCCAACGTTGGGTTCGCCTCACCCTATTTTCTTCACCAAATATAACTACTAAATGATGACCACCGTTCTAGTCCCTTGTTACCCCTGCTCGACCCAGCTACACTCTTATTACCTGAAAGGAATTGTGAAGCAAAAGGGTGAGCACAACTAGCTCAGTAAAGAATATCATGACTAAAGATAATTAAATTATCAATAGCCTTCATCAATAATAAATCAGAGATTTAGAATATATGGTAAATGATAAAAATTTCAACCATAGTTGCAGCGGAACGAGCAATCCATTAGAAGAGTCAAATAGACTATAAAGTCTATTATTTTCTCCATGTTAAAAATCCACCAACAATATTTTATCCCTGTAACATCAATCAACAATTCTGGTCCACAATCATATGAATAACTCATAATCATAACTGTAGTTCTAAATTCCTCTTCTCATCTAGGACGAAGATAATTTTCATCACCTAAAACATCAAACATCATGGTTATACCAAATCACAGTTCCTGTTCATAATCATACTAATAACTTCATCTTTGCACTACGGGGCAAAGATATTCATCAACAAGTCATCTTTGCACTACAGGCCAAAGATATTCGTCAACAGTTCATCTTTGCATTACTGGCCAAAGATATTCAACAACAGGTCATCTTTGCACTACGGGCCAAAGATATTCATCAACAGACCATCTTTGCACTACAGGCCAAAGATATTCATCTACAATTCATCTTTGCACTACAGGCCAAAGATATTCCTCAACAATTCATATTTGCACTACATGCCAAATATATTAATACCTCAAAGAATATATAATCATTTAACAATTTATATAAACAATAATTATAACCATGTTGATCATTTTACCTTTGCACTTAAGCTAAAGATATTTAATTATAAATTCAATGGTCATGATCATACCAGTCAACAATTCAACTTTGTACTACTGGCCAAAGAGAACCCATAGTCATGATCATACCAAAAATCTACCCATCTTTACACTCAAGTCAAAGAGAAATATCATCATTAGGATTATAAAAATGTTATATATGATAATAAAATCAATATAATCAACATATAGATTTAATCTCAAGAGTAATATTCATAAATCAACTATAATTTGGTTAGAAAAAGAAACCAATTTTGTCGTGAATAGTAACTCGTGAATAGTAACTCGTGAATAGTAACCTCGACTCAAAAAGGTAGAAATTCCACAATAAAATCTATACCAATATTTCGGTATAATGATATTGAAAGAATAACATTTTTTAAGCTTATAAACAATTTATTTAAATTGTTTACACTTTACTAATTAATGCATTTAATTATCATAAAATGTCAACTCTTAAGATTTCATCATCAATAGCTAAAACCCTCATCAAAAATCTGCATATACCTCATATAGGATTCTCAAGCCATAAAATCCTATTTTCTAATTTTCTTACTTCACATAACATATTTAATTTATTTTCTCATAACTTGTCCATTTTCATGAAAAATACCAAATCAGTTCCAAAAATATTTCTTTTCTGGGATTTATCAGAATATAGTCCCATATTGAACATATATTTTTCTCAGAATTTTTAAAAGTCATTTACTATTTTTCATATGGCCAAAATAGCCAAATATTTAGACATTTATCAAAAATTGTACTTTTGTCTAAAAATTCTAAAATTTACAGAGTATACTTCTATCATATACATGTACTCCCAATAAAAATTTCATCAATTTTGGAGTTAACCACAAGGAATTATAAGCGGTTACTTTTAAAATAGTCTTTTCTCATAAAATTCATAACTCTCAATCTATACATCCAAAAATCACCATTTTTGGACACAATCAAGAAAACTCATCAAAATATCATTTCAAATTTTTCCAGAATTTTTGAAGGTCAGAAAAATTACGAAACTGGAAAATATAACAACCCTTAAAATCCCTTACTATCCCTTACCATCCCTTACCTCAAAAGAGCAGTACTTCTGACTGGATATCGGATATGATGCTGAAGGAAACTTGCACTGATGAATAGCAACTCACCAAGTATCTAAAATCTCACAAAATATGCTTCATAATATAGAGAGAGAAAGAGAGAAAGCTTATGTTTCTGGTGTGATTTTCAATTCTAACTTAGCCCTCTATTTATAGGAAAATTTTGGTAGGTTTGACCTGCAACCTGATGGCTTTACCTGCTACTATTCCCACCCACCACATTTGAAATATAATTCAGCACATTTCTTCACCAACCACAAGTGGGGCCCACCAATTCTAGAATTTTCCACCAAAATGATAAACTCCGAAAATTCAACAATTTCTGAACCAGTCATCTCGTAAAATTCATAATAAATCATACGTTCATTTTTAACGGTTCAAAATTTGTGGGCATATACTCAACTTATATATGTATAACATATCCAAAAATTACCACGATCCAATGGTCGGATTAAAAATTATAACCCCCGCAAAATATCTCAAAAACCCTGATTTTTAATACCTCCATTCCGACAAAAATACGGATAAAAATCTCAACATTAACTCCTTCATTTTTTAACCACAAAAATATATCCCTCATTTATATCCACATAAAATAAATATTTTCTTATCATATGAATCAATAATTAATTATTCACAAATAATATTACAGAATCCCATTTATGACAACCAGGCCGTTCCCAAGAAAGAGGAGGCTTTCCAATAAGAATTTCTCCTTACTGGCGCGCAATTAGATGACCAAACCTCTCCTTAGACAGAACTTTCTAGACATTGACAATAATGTTATCTAATAATATTATTCAAATAATATAAATTATTGATCTGATAAAGGAAAATACTGTGCAGCAACAATTATTGAAACAACAATAATATAAAATATCAACGCAACAATTATTGAATCAATAAAATAAAATATTGAACAGTAATTATTGTAACAATTATTGAGTAGTGCCTTCTTACGTAAGAATCAATAATTTCAAAAATACTATGCAATACCGTGTGCTACTGTGCAATAACGCGTATTACTGTATTTTAACCACCGGGTATTTCAACAGTGTTAACGGTAACAACTATGCCGTTATTTATAAAAACTCAAATTTGTCGTTTCTTCACCCGATAGTTATTCGTTATGGGGCCCACAAATAGCTGCGTCGTCGTACGAATATTCCCCGACAGAAAGAATATTCCACGACCAAACGATTATTCCCCGACAAAATAAATATTTTATAACCTCTTGCGTATTTTTGAAAAAAAAATTCATATATCACCCTTTTATCAATTTAACCATTTACTGAATAGAAAAATTGAATACTTTTATTTCATAAAATTCGGGGTCTTACAATCTCCCCTCCTTATGAAATTTCGTCCTCGAAATTTACGTACCTGGTAATTCAAAGAGTTGAGAATACCTTCCTTTCATTTCAAATTCCATCTTCCCTGTCATCATAATTTCTCCATTGCTCATCTCCTGTATTTCAGATATCATTCTAGAATACAGCTTCAAAATAAGGGTTAATTGAACAAATTAACATATCACATAATATCCCAATATTATGACTGACCAACAAATAAGCTTAGGTAGGACACACTAGTGAAGGATTTACTCATCTCTCCCCTCCTAGTTATATTTCCCGATCTCCGCCAGAGATCATATCCCTAAGCTCTGATACCACTTGTGACAACCCCAAAATAGGTCCATTCCATCCAACCTATTCTGAGTCGCCAAATACATGGTACAGAAAACAACTACAACTTTATTACAACAATTGTCGTGCAAAATACAACAACACATATGTTGTGAGTTTGGATACAAATATATACCAAATGTGACTCATGTTCCAACCGTGGACATCACCTCACAATGACACCTTACATAAAGGTATATTCAAAAACTGTTTTAGAAATTAGAATATTTGGGAAGTGCTCAAGGAAACCTTCGTACATGGGAGGCCACGCGTCTAGGTTATGATAGATATCACATGGCCACAGAATTATCCTTGGTTGACCCAATAGACCCCAAAGAAAAACGAGAAGATTACTATCATATTCTTCCCAATGGTGAGTCTTCTCTTGACTTATCATTATCTCCATTGTCTCTAATTGAGAATTATACTTCAAACAAACACCAAGATTATATAGGTAGTGCCCATAGATATACTCAGCAAGTGGATGAGCACAACCCTGTCTTATGATGACACGAGGTTGTATGTCATTAGACATCTTGTATGATAGTGACAAAACACCCTTCCAACGTTGGGTTCGCCTCACCCTATTTTCTTCACCAAATATAACTACTAAATGATGACCACCGTTCTATTCCCTTGTTACCCCCGCTCGACCCAGCTACACTCTTATTACCTGAAAGGAATTGTGAAGCAAAAGGGTGAGCACAACTAGCTCAGTAAAGAATATCATGACTAAAGATAATTAAATTATCAATAGCCTTCATCAATAATAAATCAGAGATTTAGAATATATGGTAAATGATAAAAATTTCAACCATAGTTGCAGCAGAACGAGCAATCCATTAGAAGAGTCAAATAGACTATAAAGTCTATTATTTTCTCCATGTTAAAAATCCACCAACAATGTTTTATTCCTGTAACATCAATCAACAATTCTGGTCCACAATCATATGAATAACTCATAATCATAACTGTAGTTCTAAATTCCTCTTCTCATCTAGGACGAAGATAATTTTCATCACCTGAAACATCAAACATCATGGTTATACCAAATCACAGTTCCTGTTCATAATCATACTAATAACTTCATCTTTGCACTACGGGGCAAAGATATTCATCAACAAGTTATCTTTGCACTACAGGCCAAAGATATTCGTCAACAGTTCATCATTGCATTGCTGGCCAAAGATATTCAACAACAGGTCATCTTTGCACTACGGGCCAAAGATATTCATCAACAGACCATCTTTGCACTACAGGTCAAAGATATTCATCTACAATTCATCTTTACACTACAGGCCAAAGATATTCCTCAACAATTCATATTTGTACTACATGCCAAATATATTAATACCTCAAAGAATATATAATCATTTAAGAATTTATATAAACAATAATTATAACCATGTTGATCATTTCACCTTTGCACTTAAGCTAAAGATATTCAATTATAAATTCAATGGTCATGATCATACCAGTCAACAATTCAACTTTGCACTACTGGCCAAAGAGAACCCATAGTCATGATCATACCAAAAATCTACCCATCTTTACACTCAAGTCAAAGAGAAATATTATCATTAGGGTTATAAAAATGTGATATATGATAATAAAATCAATATAATCAACATATAGATTTAATCTCAAGAGTAATATTCATAAATCAACTATAATTTGGTTAGAAAAAGAAACCAATTTTGTCGTGAATAGTAACTCGTGAATAGTAACTCGTGAATAGTAACCTCGACTCAAAAAGGTAGAAATTCCACAATAAAATCTATACCAATATTTCGGTATAATGATATTGAAAGAATAACATTTCTTAAGCTTATAAACAATTTATTTAAATTGTTTACACTTTACTAATTAATGCATTTAATCGTCATAAAATGTCAACTCTTAAGATTTCATCATCAATAGCCAAAACCCTCATCAAAAATCTGCATATACCTCATATAGGATTCTCAAGCCATAAAATCCTATTTTCTAATTTTCTTACTTCACATAACATATTTAATTTATTTTCTCATAACTTGTCTATTTTCATGAAAAATACCAAATCAGTTCCAAAAATATTTCTTTTCTGGGATTTATCAGAATATAGTCCCATATTGAACATATATTTTTCTCAGAATTTTTAAAAGTCATTTACTATTTTTCATATGGCCAAAATAGCCAAATATTTAGACATTTATCAAAAATTGTACTTTTGTCTAAAAATTCTAAAATTTACAGAGTATACTTCTATCATATACATGTACTCCCAATAAAAATTTCATCAATTTTGGAGTTAACCACAAGGAATTATAAGCGGTTACTTTTAAAATAGTCTTTTCTCATAAAATTCATAACTCTCAATCTATACATCCAAAAATCACCATTTTTGGACACAATCAAGAAAACTCATCAAAATATCATTTCAAATTTTTCCAGAATTTTTGAAGGTCAGAAAAATTACGAAACTGGAAAATATAACAACCCTTAAAATCTCTTACTATCCCTTACCATCCCTTACCTCAAAAGAGCAGTACTTCTGACTGGATATCGGATATGATGCTGAAAGAAACTTGCACTGATGAATAGCAACTCACCAAGTATCTAAAATCTCACAAAATATGCTTCATAATATAGAGAGAGAAAGAGAGAAAGCTTATGTTTCTGGTGTGATTTTCAATTCTAACTTAGCCCTCTATTTATAGGAAAATTTTGGTAGGTTTGACCTGCAACCTGATGGCTTTACCTGCTACTATTCCCACCCACCACATTTGAAATATAATTCAGCACATTTCTTCACCAACCACAAGTGGGGCCCACCAATTCTAGAATTTTCCACCAAAATGATAAACTCCGAAAATTCAACAATTTCTGAACCAGTCATCTCGTAAAATTCATAATAAATCATACGTTCATTTTTAACGGTTCAAAATTTGTGGGCATATACTCAACTTATATATGTATAACATATCCAAAAATTACCACGATCCAACGGTCGGATTAAAAATTATAACCCCCGCAAAATATCTCAAAAACCCTGATTTTTAATACCTCCATTCCGACAAAAATACGGATAAAAATCTCAACATTAACTCCTTCATTTTTTAACCACAAAAATATATCCCTCATTTATATCCACATAAAATAAATATTTCCTTATCATATGAATCAATAATTAATTATTCACAAATAATATTACAGAATCACATTTATGACAACCAGGCCGTTCCCAGGAAAGAGGGGGCTTTCCAATAAGAATTTCTCCTTACTGGCGCGCAATTAGATGACCAAACCTCTCCTTAGACAGAACTTTCTAGACATTGACAATAATGTTATCTAATAATATTATTCAAATAATATAAATTATTGATCTGATAAAGGAAAATACTGTGCAGCAATAATTATTGAAACAACAATAATATAAAATATCAACGCAACAATTATTGAATCAATAAAATAAAATATTGAACAGTAATTACTGTAACAATTATTGAGTAGTGCCTTCTTACGTAAGAATCAATAATTTCAAAAATACTATGCAATACCGTGTGCTACTGTGCAATAACGCGTATTACTGTATTTTAACCACCGGGTATTCCAACAGTGTTAACGGTAACAACTATGCCGTTATTTATAAAAACTCAAATTTGTCGTTTCTTCACCCGATAGTTATTCGTTATGGGGCCCACAAATAGCTGCGTCGTCGTACGAATATTCCCCGACAGAAAGAATATTCCACGACCAAACGATTATTCCACGACAAAATAAATATTTTATAACCTTTTTTTGAAAAAAAAATTCATATATCACCCTTTTATCAATTTAACCATTTACTGAATAGAAAAATTGAATACTTTTATTTCATAAAATTCGGAGTCTTACATCCACCTTATAGTTATTGTATATAAACCTAACAGGAATCACCTCCCTATTCGTAATCTCTATGCTTAAAGGAAAATCTAATTCTTCCTGAGGCAAATCTACGTTCTAAGCAAAATTATCGGATATAAATAAACAAGTAACACCCGAATCAAATAACACATAAGCATTAATATCATTAATCGGATTGACACTTGACACCACATCCTTTGACTGCATAGCATCTTGCGCAGTCAAATTGAAAGTTCTGACAGTGGGTCAGATTGATTGCACTGGCCCAATGATAGTCAAGGTACCATCGTTGTTGCTTTCATTGCCTCCACTTGCACCTCCCGCTGTCTTTCTAGGGCAATCACGAGCCATATGATCTTTTGACCTCCAAGTGAAACAGGCTCCCTTCTTCGGACTAAGACAATTTGGTGCAATGTCCTGGCCACAATTAAAATACATTCGCTTACCCTTCATACATACACTAGTGTGATTCTTCCCACAAATAGCACAAGCTTCAAACTTCTCCTTTTGCTGACTTCCTTCCTATCCTCCGGCATTTGGATTTTTATTCCACTTCCACTTTTGGTTATTACTTTCACCAGCCTTATTTTCATTCTCGTTCTTCCTCTTCTTCTGTTCTTGATTATACTTGGTTAGGGCATCACTTCCACCTTCCGCGATAATCACATTTTCTAGTACTTCTGCAAACATATTTAACTAAAACATTGAAACCTTGCTATATAGATAGGGCTTCAACCCTTGTTCAAACCTTCTCGCCTTATGCTCATCTGTACTGACCTGATACAGAGAAAACCTTACAAACTCATTAAACTTCGTAGCATACTCTGGTACATATATGGTTCCTTGCTTTAGTTCCAAGAATTGAACTTCCATCTGGTTACGAGAACTCGTCGAAAAGTACATCTCGAAAAACATTTCTTTGAACCTATCCCACACTATTATTCCCTATCCCCCACGAACATTATTCGTCTACCACTAATAACTTGCTTTAGATTTTAACATAAATGTTACGAAAGCGATTTTCTAATCCTCATTGACCCTGACAACGTCGAAAACTTTATCCATTTCCGTGATCCAGGTCTGGGCTTCAACTGGATTCATAGACCCTTGAAACTCTGGGCAGTTCAACTGCTTTGAAGTCCTTAAAAGTCGTGACTTGAGATTGCGGCTGATTCGCAAGTGCTCCTGTTAATAAGGTCACCAATTGCTGAACCGGGTTAGCGTTGGCCTCGTTATTGTTGTTGTTAGTAGACCCCTCAGGGGGTGGTTGTTGGCATGGTTGTCTTTTTCTAGGAGGTATTTTTTTGTTTAAGATACACACTTATTAGATCACTACTCAATCTTGAATATTTAAGGTTTAACTTAAACTTTCTAAGATTAAAGCTTAACACATAACATTTTAATAAACTTCGATATTTTATTCATTTATAATTTCTAAAACATAATAAGGATAGCATCTCTGCTATCAACATCAACTTTCTTGAACTTGAAAAGTTTCAAAATTACATGCTCATCTTACCCCATTATTTATCTTAAAATATGGGATTCACAATTTATTTAACACATAATTAATCATATATCTTATTACTCTTCCTATTTTGGCATATTAAGACGTTGAGCAGCTTCTCTACGCTCTTCTTCCCTGATGTGAAACATAGTTCTATGATCCATCATATACTATGGAAAGTCTTCAAACTGGGCTGGGTAATAGAAGATTCGGTCCTGGGCCCTATCAATTGCAGAATGAAAAGCATAATCCATTTCATTCATCTTGGCCTTCTTCGTCTGAACCTTATCTTCAACACGATCTACACACTGAGTAGCCTTCATCCAAGCGTCTTCCGCTCTCGCATGCTTAGCTGACTCCTCCTTCAAATCATCTTTTAGCTTCTCAACTTCAGTCTTCATCTTTTCATTCTCAGCCAATAGCTGTTCTTGATGACCCTTTGTGTGAACTAAGTTCCATTCTGTGTTCCCAAGATGTATGTCGAGTTCTTGAATCTCCACATCCTTCTGCCCTATAGTAGCCTGATGCATGTCAGGCAGCTCCTTTAGCTCCTTAACCTTAGCCTGTAATTCTATATTACGGTCATATAATTTATCATACATCCCAGCTGCAATGGAGATTGGTGGAAACTCCACAGGATCCCCTTCCACATCCTCCACCTC
Organism: Panax notoginseng; assembly: GCA_016801055.1. Lineage (NCBI taxonomy): Eukaryota > Viridiplantae > Streptophyta > Magnoliopsida > Apiales > Araliaceae > Panax > Panax notoginseng. Next base: position 151,057,636 of record CM029018.1, on the reverse strand, counting down.
CATCTCCTCAGAGTCCTCCTCCTCATGATCAGACATAGGCTCATACTCCTATCCTTCATCAGCAACCAATAGAGAAGGCTCCCTCTAGATCAAATGCCCCCGAACAACATGGACATCTCGGGGCTCTTCATCTCTCGGCACCTGAGGTATCTCTTCCCTAGCTTGACCGGATCCTTCTACGTTAGACATCCTGACAATAAAATACTTTTAAGTGTTATTTATTACGTGACACTCTTCGATACTCGCGAGCACATAAGTTATTAACACATAGGCGCATAAAGTCTTTTATTGTTTATCTTTAATGAATTAAGGAATTCATTCCTTCGAACTCGATAAGAGTTTATCACCACTATGTTTTCTGTCTCCTTAAAGGTTACTTCCTAAGGTTTCCCCCACCTAAGGTTCATAACCTAAGGCTTTGATACCAACTTGTGACACCCCCAAATCTAGGTACTTCATTCCCACATGATTTGGTGCTCACTATCAAAAATAATCACATTCAACTACCCATAATCAAGGTTTAAGAAATAGTTTAAATAATCTTAAACAATAACCCTCCCCATTAAAGGGTTACATCAACTTAAAATAATCCCAGGTAATCTAACCTTAAGTTATTACATAAGTTTGCGGAATACATCATATAATAAAATAAGTCTCATAGCATAAATTCTGTTAAATAAAATTAAATAAATCTTTATCATTTGGACATCTTGCCCTTGCCCTTGCCCTTGCTAGAAGACAGCTCATCAACTTTCTCAACTTTAGCTGCAGTGTTACATGCAAGAGTGAGCAAATAATTACTCACAAATATAATGATGACAATGGCAATATCATAAGAGTAAACAATGAATACTGAATAATAAAGAACTCGTCCATTGAATCAAGATTAAAAACAAATTTGAGATTTATATCTGAGGGTCTCAAGACCATGAACTATGTCCCAGGTTACTAAGTATTTCTACCTCACTATCAAAAATAATCACATTCAACTACCCATAATCAAGGTTTAAGAAATAGTTTAAATAATCTTAAACAATAACCCTCCCCATTAAAGGGTTACATCAACTTAAAATAATCCCAGGTAATCTAACCTTAAGTTATTACATAAGTTTGCGGAATACATCATATAATAAAATAAGTCTCATAGCATAAATTCTGTTAAATAAAATTAAATAAATCTTTATCATTTGGACATCTTGCCCTTGCCCTTGCCCTTGCTAGAAGATAGCTCATCAACTTTCTCAACTTTAGCTGCAGTGTTACATGCAAGAGTGAGCAAATAATTACTCACAAATATAATGATGACAATGGCAATATCATAAGAGTAAACAATGAATACTGAATAATAAAGAACTCGTCCATTGAATCAAGATTAAAAACAAATTTGAGATTTATATCTGAGGGTCTCAAGACCATGAACTATGTCCCAGGTTACTAAGTATTTCTACCTCAACCTTTAACAGTTGTTAGACTATATAGACCTTTCCTCCCGTACTTAGGGGAATCAGCCCTTCGTACCATGTATTGTGCACAAACATCTTAACGCTAACGCATATATATTATCCTATAATAAGGTTGTTCATCTTAGTTTGACTTAGGATTTCCGCACTAAGAAAATTTAGTTTGGATTAGCTTTAACAGTGGTTCTAGAATTTTGGAATTCTCATCAACTATGGACTAGTCAATTCAATAGAGGTTCACTAGCCATTCGAAGTTCGATATAATAACTAGGTATTGAGTAACAATATTTAAGGCAAGAATGGAATCACAACAATATATAGTTGAATAAAACATTGTATATTCAATAGACTATCTTCAAAAGAATTAGAAAGTCTCGTTCGAAATAATGAACATCTCAAGATTTGAATTAATAAGAAATAATGATTAGTAACTCGCTCAATATGAACATTCAACTTGAGCCATCTTAATCAAACAACATCAGGTTCAAGATTAGGAAACTTATTTAGCAAAAAGTAAAACTTAGAAACTAACACAACAATAATAAACAAGATATGATAAAGATCTTACTTTACATAAAGAAATAAGGTTTAGGAACTTTCCTTGTGCATAAGTTACACAATTATAACACACGTTCGCCAAATACCCTACATATACCATTAGAATCGTAATATCAATTAGTTAAACTAACAGTAACGCTATAGGTTTAATTCTCATTCCAGTTCACCTTGTTATCCTATCTCATATTCCAATCATTAACAACATTTACAGGTTTGAAATCATAAGTCTAATAAAGCAACATCACGCTCTCAAGACTTTATAAACTATAAGTTAAAGTTTTTTAAGTTGTTATCTTTTCAACCTAAGATCATCAAATACATGTTTACAATTTGTTTTAAAATCTCATTATATGTTTAACACATTATCATGCATCTTAGACTAGGGCCAACACGTCATGGACTGAAAACTAAAACAAACAAACTATTTCTGCTCAGGGGAGGGCGCAGTTGCGCTGCCCCAAGCCTTGGCCCTGGCGCAGCTGCGCTGGTGCTCAATACCCAAAACACTCAGCAGACACAGCTGCGCCATTTCTGCCTTTGGTACTGGCGCAGTTGCGCTGGTACGCAAACTGTATAACCTACTTCACAGTTACTCCCAAACAACCCAATTTTTCTAATTAAGCAAAAATTTAACATACCCAGAAGCTATAAGTTTGTTAACAACAACACCAAGCATGCATATCATGATTCTAACAATATAAACATCTTACACAATCAACTTTTAAGGATTAAAATTATGTTTTTGCTGTTTTTCTTCATTTTTCAACATATTTAATGAAATCAACCACCAAATCTTCATTTCTTAATCGAATTAAACCATTTTAATTGCATTTTTTTCGTAATTCAACATACTTACATATTCTGAAATTAATTTATAGATTACAATAAGAATTGAACATTAATTTTGGCCTCAAAATAATACATGTCATATGTATATATCACCAAAACTCAAGAACAACAATAACCTCCATTTACAACATGATTTCATGAATTTTAACCTTTGAAAATTGTTTCTAGATGATAACCAATGGATTATATAAATTAATTAACACATATAATCCAAATTCCCACAAATTAAGACTCCACTTTACAGAAAACTCAAAAACAAAACTAAAAACATGGAGTTAGGTTTTATACCTTTAATTCTTAATTAATATCAACAAAGATGATAAAGAAATTCTTGCTAATGCTTCCCCCTTCTCTCTTGATACTCCAATTCTCTTCAGCTCTCTCATTTTTCCCTTCGTTTATACTACCAATAATGTTCTTGGGAGGGTGATTTTTGATGTATCTAGCTAATTTTGGCAATTGAATGTCATGAATTATCTCTTCTTACTGAAAGCTATTATCCTGAATTTGTTCTTCCATGTTTGAAGAGGTTTTTGGTTCATGGTCTTGTTGTTCGTCTAATCCAGCTTGCTGGATAGGTTCCTTTGCTTGCTTTTTTGTTCTTTGTAGTATGTTGGAATTGTGACAGTCTCCACATTTCTTGCATCCTATTCTCTTTCTTTTGGAAGATCATTATTAGACTCATTAAATGTAATATGAATAGATTCTTCGATACACAACTTTTCAATATTATATATGCGATATGCTTTACTATTTTAAGAATAACCAACAAAAATTCCTTTATATGATCTAGCATCAAATTTTCCTAAGTTATCACTAGTATTAAGAATACAACACGTGGATTCAAATACTTTGAAATAACTTATATTAGGAATTTTATTATTTAGTAGCTCATAAGGTTTTTTCAAAATAATTGGACGAATGAGTACTTTATTTAGAACATAATATGATGTGTTTACAGCTTCGACCCAAAATTTCTTTGGAAGTTTACTTTTTTGTATCAGAGGTCTAGCTGTTTCTTATAAGTTTCTATTCTTTCTTTCCACCACTCCATTTTGTTAAGGAGTTCTTGGTGTTGAGAACTCATGACTAATTCATTTTTGATCACAAAATATTACAAAGTCTTTTTTAAATTCAGTGCCATAATCATTTCTAATTTTTATAAGTTTAAAGCTATATTTTGTTTTCAAGTTTCTTATTACTTTTTCAAATTCTTTAAACGCTTCGTCTTTAGTTCTGAGAAATAATACCCACGTGTACCTAGAGAAATCATTAACTATCACAAATGCATAGAATTTACCATTTAGACTCGCATGCCTCTCCGTTCCAAATAAATCAAGATGAAGTAATTGTAAAGGAGAAGAAATTGATACCATGTTCTTTGTTATAAATGATGTTCTTACTTGTTTTTTGAGTTGACAAGGATCACATATTCCTTTCTTCTCAAAATTGATCTTTGGTAATCCTTTTACGAGATTTTTCGAGGATAATTTTTTGATCAAGTCCATATGAACATATCCCATCCTTCTATGCCATAGGTTTTCTTCATCTTGTATTGTGGCAAGACATAGCTCTTCCTCTTGTTGATCAAAATCAAGAGTATATATATTCTCTTCTCTTTGCGCAACTAAAGTAGCATTGTTAGTACCATGAAAAATTGTTCCACTTGTCTTTTTCGAATTTTACTTGATGAACATTATCCATCAATTGACTGACACTTATAAGATTAAATTCAAGACCAATAACACGATGAACATTATTAATATTAACCTTACCATTACCGATTTTACCTTTTCCAACTATTTCACGTGACCGATTATTCCATGTTTCTTTTTGAGCTTTAGCTCCACAAATCTTGATTTGTCACCCGTCATGTGACGAGAACATCCACTATCGAGAATCCACTTTTGAGAAGGTACCCTTGCCTTGAGACATACCTGTTAAGAGGAAATACAATTCATCTTTTTGGTACCCATATCTTTTTGGGTCGACTTAAGTTAGTTGAAAACATATCACTTTTCTTAACCTATAATTTTTTTATTTTATTTTCCTTCTTTGAACAATTTATATCTAGATGACCTTCAGTACAACAATTTTTGTATGTAATAAAGGGTGAACAATAATTCAATTTAAATGGTGATTTAGACTTAAGCACTTTTACTTCCTTTTTATGTGTTGGATTCTAGCCAATTCCTTATTTTTCATAACTAGGTCTTTGTTTACCCAACATAACATTCAATTTTTCTTCCCTGTGTACAAATTTAGCTTGAGATATTTTTAATGAGTCTATTTCTCTTTGGAGTTCGTTAGTTGGAAGTGTTTTACTATGAGACTCATCACTAAATGCATCAATACATACATCTCTCATTTTTATTTCATTTGTTAAGTTTTCAACCTCATTATTTAATTCTTTTATCTTGTTGAAAAGTATTTTGTTATAGTTCTCTAAGTAATCATTTTTCGCAGCTAAAACCTTTTCTTCATTTTTAGGTGTTATTTTTTCTATTTCCTTCTTTTCATCTATTAGTGATTCGACTTCACCCATTAAAGTGTTTACTAGGTCTTTTAAATATACATTTTTTCTTTTAACTTTTCATTTCCTTATTTTAAAAGACTGAAATCATAAAGAGATACCTCACTGGATTCACCTTCAAGTCCCATTAAGCATACTTGCGCTATTTTGTCATTTGCATCAATCTCTACTTCGGATTCCTCATCATCACTCCAAGTAAAGAAATCTTTGTTCTTTTTGAAGTTTTTGGAGCCTATTTTTCCTTTTGTTTTTCAACTGAAAGCAATCCTTCTTGAAGTGACCTGGTCGTCCACATTCAAAACATGTTTCTTTGGTTTTTGTTTAAATTGAAAGCATTTTTCCTTTTGTTCTTTCTTTGGAGTGATCCTTTGATTTTCCTTGAAATCATAGCTATTTCATCGTCTGAATCATCTTCAAGTTCCTCTTCATTTCCTATATTAAGAGCTAACACTTTCTTTCGAGGAAGTTCCTCCTCGTCATCATATCTTTTTAATTGGTGTTCATATTCTTCTAATTCACCAAAGAGAGCTAAAGTATCCATGGATGAAATACTAGCAAAATCTTGAAGAGTAGTGATTTTAGATACAAACCTCTTGGGCATAGCCAGAAGTAACTTATGATTGATCTCACTTTGTGGGATTGATATTTCAAGTAGCTTTAAGGAATTTATAAGGACTAGAAATCGTGCTTGAGCCATTTTGGTTGTTTCATTTTTCTCAAGTTTAAACATTTCATAGTTATGCATGAGCATGCTTAGCTTGACTTATCGTACTTTGGATGTGCCTTCATGGCTCACTACTAGAGTATCCCATATCTCCTTTGATGTGTTGCATTATGAGACTTTATCTATTTTGGATTGTACCATGCCGCTGAGAAGTGTATTCATAACCCTTGAATCATAAGAAACCATATAGGTTTCGGTTGAATCCATCTCTAGTAGAGTCTTTGGAGTACCATCATCTTTCCTTGGAATGACCGGTCCATTCTTTACCACCCATCATTCCCATGGATGTAACGAATGAGTGGTTTGAGTTGTGATTCTGATGACAGAATCCTTGTAAGGAGGGAATGATGTAACAATCTAGATTTTTTAATTAAATATTTAAATATTTATTGAATTATATAAATATTTAATGGTTGTGTTTATCGTTGAATAAGTATTTGTTTAATTGATTTGATGTGATGTGATTTGATTATTTATTTGTTTAATAAATAATTAATGAGTTAAGGAAAGTAATTATTTTGAAATAGTAATCTAATTTAATTTAATAATTAAGTTAGAGAGTTTATAATGATTAAATAAATTATTATATTATGCAATGAATTGTTATTAGAATTAATTAAATTAAGTTTGAAAACTTAATTAATTAGAATTGTGACAAATAGCTATATTATAAGTGGTTATTAAATTAAATTAAAATAGTTTTAATTTATTTTTCCAAACAAAGCTTAAATATATTAAGTCTTTAATTTTAAATAATTTTGCCAAACAAAGCCCTATGGCTTTTGAATTTTTAAATTTGATTTATTAGTAATATAAATTAAATTAAACAAAATATAAATAATATATAATATTTGGTAACTGATAAATTGAATAGGGGCAATTAGTAGAGGACGATTTTAAAACGTTTGAAAAAAAAAGACGTGCGTTTGTTTTAGTTACGTATAATGCAATTGGCTTAAGCCTAAGAAAAAAAAGATTGTCAGAGGTTTGAGAGAGAGTCTGAGAAAGAAAAGCAAGAGAAAGTTCTGAGTTCTTCAAGATATTCTAAGTGATTAAAAAGGATTGTCAGAGTAAATTAAAGGTATGTTACATAATCTTAACATATATGATTTATAGTATAATTCCTTAGTCTCCGTGTTCTTAAGGTTTACTGTGTTTTATAGTATAGTCTCTGTAATTCATATTTTTATAATGGATGATGGAATCATGTGCATATGTGGTTGTAGTTGGACAACTATCATATATAAGTAGTTGCAATGCTAGAAGTTTGTGTTTAGACAAAGAATTGTACGTTAATTTTGTTAAAAGAAAGGGAAACTGTTTTTCAGTGTATGTTCTTATACATGGCTATTAACAGTCAAAATATGCATTAGTTTGGTTGTTAAGAAAATCAAAATCAGTAAATTTTTGGTAGATAATTGGAAAATTAAAACTGTGAACATGTTAATTCTGTTGTTAAGAACAGAGAATCATAGTTAAAGTAACCAAATTGGTGGTTAGTAGGAATTACAGTATTCACTGTATTTATCAACTGTCAGTAATGGAGTTTTGGTTTTTAAAAAAGCAATGCTTTCAAGAATTTAAGTTTTCTAAATTATTGTTAAGTTGTGCTAAGTTAATATATGTATGCTTGGTGAGGTTATGTGTAAATTACATCAGTTATATGTATGTAATTAGTTGCTAGAATTTCTTAAACAGACCGAAAATGGTCTTCGTGCTCGGTTCTGTTAGTTTTTGGCGTCCTAGCGCCAAAGTTCGCGCCTCGGCGCCACTGGCTAGCCAATTCTTCGTGCCCTAGCGCTATAATTCACGCCCCAGCGCTGGAATTCGCGCTCCAACGCCAGTGTCTCGTGCCCCAGCGCTGGAAAAGTGGTCTGGGTTGGACAGTTTTGACCTCCTATAGTAAAACAACCATAACTTTTTCATACGAACTCCGATTGAGGTGATTCAAGATGATCCGGAACGAGGACGAATAGACCTACAACTTTCGTACTTAAGTTGTTCAATTTGAGGTAATTAGGATGGGTCAAAATGGTCATCTTTAGGACTATTTTGTTTTCAGAGGCAATTGGAGGGCGTCGGGCATGCACATATGCATGTGTAGTGCTCCTGACCATAAAAGATGTTGTCCTAAGTTATAAAACATGAATGTTAGTAAATATAATGATGCTTAACATTAATAAATAATGTGTTAGATAAGTTATAGAAGCATAGTAAGCATACACAAGAGAGGCAAATCGGGCGTGTGACAAATGAACGTCGAAATGTCGTTCCAAGTGTTAATGAACTTAAAAAGTGTTTCAATTCAATTAAAATGAATATTATAAGATATGGAGTGGATTTAATATAAAGCCAATAAGTAGTCCTAGCAAGACTTAAGCACTTGAATGAACTGCGAATATGAAATACAGTGAGATATAAGTTAAAAGTTAACACAATTTAGTTGAACATTGTGTATTTATTAATAGGAAAGATTATGAGACGTAGAGTAGAGTTTACAATACAATTACTATGTGTTGTTTTGTGACTAATATTTGATGTGTATGATTATATAATTGCGTAGGACACGTGAAGTGCAGATAGCTGTAAGCTGTTAAATTGTTATTGGTAAACAATGATCAAGGAAAGTCTTTCGATTCCTATTTTCTACGTGAACTTGATGAACTACTTTAAATTGCATGATATGTTATATATGCTGAAATCATGAAATGTTAAAGTCAATATATGACTGCATTATTTTGGCTAAAGAATGATGATTGAGTAAGGAACTCAATCTTGATATTTGCTATGTGAATTAAAAGCATGTATGCCATGTTACTTTAATGGGATGTATATCGAGAATGTTATTATGTGCTATGTGATGGATGAAAACTATTAGATTTTGATTTGCTGTCGAGCTCACTCTTGTAAATAACCACTTTTGTAGATCAAGGAATTAAGGTAAGGAAATGTGCTAAGTGAGTTATAGAGATCTATATTCACGAAGATTACTTATGTTGTATGAGAAATGTATGCAATATTTTGAATGTAAATGTTGTTGAATTGTAAATTGAGCTATCTAGTGTATATGGATATCTATTTATGATGTAAGACTTTGTATAGTCAGTTTATTGTAACGATTCATGATATATATTTGAATCGAAGAGATGTAATGTAAAGGTTGCGATTTAGGGCAATAAAGAAGGAAATGTACAAAAGTTTTAAATATTCCACAATTTTAGTGATTTTTAATATCGAATAATGATGTAAAATTAGAGGTTTAATGTATGGTTAACGACCGAAATCGATGTAGCAATCCATATTTTTATTATAATATTTAAATATTTATTGAATTATATAAATATTTAATGGATGTGTTTATTGTTGAATGAGTATTTTTTTAATTGATTTGATTATTTATTTGTTTAATAAATAATTAATGAGTTAAGGAAAGTAATTATTTGGAAATAGTAATCTAATTTAATTTGATAATTAAGTTAGAGAGTTTATAATGATTAAATAAATTATTATATTATGTAATGAATTGTTATTAGAATTAATTAAATTAAGTATGAAAACTTAATTAATTAGAAGTGTGACAAATAACTATATAAGATAAATTAAAGTAATTTTAACTTAGTTTTGCCAAACAAGGCTTATATATATATTAAGTCTTTAAATTTTAAATGATTTGCTAAACAAAGCCTATGGCTTTTGGATTTTAAATCATTAATAAAATAAATAAAACAAATATATAAATAAAATATAATTATAAGTTATACGTTATATGTTTTTGTAACTGATGCTTTTAATAAGCGTATTATGGCCATGGCAGTTTATTTTATTTTATCAGTTGGGTTGGGTGTACGTCTAAATTCTAAACCCGAGTCTAAGAAAAGTTGTCTGCTAAAGGAAAGAGTTCTCAGAGAGTTGAGATAGAAAAATTCAGAGAAAAAGGTTTTTAAAAGAAAACAAAGAAATGTTTGAGTGAGAGTTTTGAGAGAGAATTGAGAATTATGGGTTTCAAGTATTCTAGCAAGGATTTTTAAGAAACAAAAGGTGTGTGGCTATAACTTTAATATATGTAGGTATATATGTTTTCTGTGTTCTTCACTTATGTATAAAGTTTTTACAAAATTCTCAGCAAACCATGTTTTTATAATTGGTTATGATATTACATGTGTTTGTAATTTAAACTAGCATATATATATATATATATATATATATATATAGTTATGTATGTATGTGTATATGTATGCATGCTAATTACGTATTAAAGGAAGGGAATTGGTTTTTACAGTGAACACATGTGTTGCAGTGACTCGTAGGAGTACCATAATTAGTAATTGATTTGTATGCTAATTATGAAATTGAATTGTGATTGTATGTTAATTGGGTATGAGTTTCAGAAAATCATAGTTTAAAGGAATCAAATTAGTTATAACCATGGAATTACAGTTTACAGTATTTTATATATCGATAATGGAGTTTTGGTTTTTAAAACAGTGTTTTCAAAGATTTAGTTTCCTAGTATTGTTGATTAGTTGTGTTAAAACTAGTATATGCATGTTGGGTAGTGTGTATATGTGTAATTTATATAAGTTAGCATGTTAATTTAGATGTTAGCAGTGTTAAATAGACAAAAATAAGTTGTTCTGTTCTCCGATGGTTGGGTTCTGCAAGTTTCGGCGCCCTAGCGTCAAAATTCGCGCCCTAGCACCAAATTTCGCGCCCCGGTGCCACTGGCTAGCTTAGAATTTATGCCGCAGCGCTGGAATTCGCGCCCCAGCTCCACTACCTCGCGCCCCAGCGCTGGAAAAGTGGTCTAGGTTGGACAGTTTTGACCTCCTGTAGTAAAATGGCCATAACTTACTCATATGAACTCCGATTGAGGTGATTCAAGATGATCCGGAACGAGGACGAGTAGATCTACAACTTTAGTTCTTTACATTTTTCAATTTGAGGTCATTATGATGGGTCAAAAGGGTCATCTTTAGGACTATTGTGTTTTCGGAGGCAATCAGAGGGCGTCGGGCATGCACATATGCATGTGTTGTGCTCCTGACCTTAAAAGGTGATGTCCTAAGTTACAAAACATGAATAATAATAAATATAATGATGCTTAACATTAATATATGATGTATTAGATGAGTTATAGAAGCATAGTAAGCATACACAAGAGAGGCAAATCGGGCGTGTGACGAATGAACGTCGAAACACCGTGCCAAGTGTTAATGAACTTAAAAAGTGTTTTAATTCGAATATAATTAATATTATAAGATAAGGAATGAATTTAATATAAAACCAATAAGTAGTCATAGCAAGACTTAAACACTTGAATGAACTGCGAATATGAAATACAGTGAGATATAAGTTGAAAGTTAACATAATTAAGTTGAACATTGTGTATTTATGATAGGAAGGGTTATGAGACATAGAGTATAGTTTACATTACACTTATTATATGTTATTATGTGACTAATATTTGACGTGATTATATAATTACGTAGGGCATGTGAAGTGCAGATAGCTGTAAGCTGTTAAATTATTATTGGTAAACAACGATCAAGGAAATTCTTTCAGTTCCTATTTTCTATGTGGACTTGATGAACTGTTTTAAATTGCATGATATGGTATACATGTTGAAATCATGAAATGTTAAAGTCAATATATGATTGCATTATTTTGGCTAAAGAATGATGATTGAGTAAGGAACTCAATCTTGATATTTGCTATGTGAATTAAAAGCACGTATAACATGTTACTTTAATGAGATGTATATCGAGCATGTTATTATGTGCTATATGATGCATGAAAACTATCAGATTTTGCTGGGCTGTCGAGCTCACTCTTGAAAATAACCATTTTTGCAGGTCAAGGAATTAAGGTAAGGATATGTGCTAAGTGAGTTATAGAGATCTATATTCATGAAGATTACTTAGTTTTATGAGAAATGTATATAATATTTTGAATATAAATGTTGTTGAATTGTAAATTGAGCTATCTAATGTATATGGATATCTATTTATGATGTAAGACTTTGTATAGTCAGTTTATTGTAACGATTCATGATATATATTTGAATCGAAGAGATGTAATGTAAAGGTTACGATTTAGAGCAATAAAGAAGGAAATGTACAAAAATTTTAAATATTCCGCAATTTTAGTGATTTTTAACATCGAATAATGATGTAAAAATAGAGGTTGAATGTATGGTTAACGACCGAAGTCGAGATTTTAAATGGTATAAATTTTGGGGTCGCTACAGTTGGTATCAGAGCCGTAGGTTATAAACCTTAGGGAGGTGTACCGTAGGCTATAACCTTAGAGAAGAGAGGTGAAGATAATGAACGAATAAGCTCAAATAGAGTTTGATTAGTATGAAGTAATTTAAGAATGTATAAAGAAGGAATGAAAACATGCGTCAGAGGATTCAAAGAAGAATCTCGCAGAGTTATAAGGAATATGAATGTGGAGTTACCCAACTCCAATAATAAGGATGTAAGGTGATAATAAATAGACAGTGTCTATAAAAAGAGACTGATAAAGAAGTTAAGAATAGAGAGTTATATTTAAGTATGGTATAATTGTACTCTTTAGTAGTTAATGTATGGTATCTGGGCTAAACGATTCCTTCATAGAGCAAATGTATATACTAACTAGAAACTCGAAACCTAGTTTGTTGGTTGTTTATGGGAAATCACTCACCGTACCATATTGAAACTGTTAGAGACTCGATGTGTACCAAGTGTGATAGCGGGCATATATGATGAGAGTTTAGAACTTGAATGAAATTTTGAGCGATGTAAATGAAGTTATAAATTCTTAAAGGAAGAATTGTTATATAAATAAGAAGATTCAAAGAAGAATCTTGAAGAGATATAAAAATAAGAAATGGGAGTTTCCTAACTCTAAAAGCCAAGATAACGAATAATGTCGTAAGTGATAAAAAAGAAAGAAAGAAAGAGAATCGTAAAAACAAAACGATCACAAGTTAAGAAAAGAATTTTAAGGGAGATGATTATAGAATAAGATCACGACGTGATCTGTTTAAGTTATAAAAAGGAAGATGGTTTGTAATGTTTGAATGATTATAGCTTGATGCTATGAAGATAATGTACTATGATAGTACGAGATAAACTCATGAGGAGTTATAGATGATGAGATACGAGGAATTCGTATCAAGCAAAGATCAAGTTAAGGGCAAGATAGAGTTAGGTGGGGTTTTAATTGAGGACTCATGTGATGGCTGAGTTGTACAAACCTTTGTATGGGCGAGGGTTTTGTGCTTGCACTCATTTTATCCCATTGATAATCATTGAAATGTTTGTGTCGCGTTATTTGCTATATGCTTGCTGAGAAGGTGATTCTTTTCTCATGTGTATCACAGATATGTATAGTACAGTTAGAGAATATTATAAGGTTAAGTGTGAGTTCTTAAAACTCAAACTTATGGTAGGTTCGTGACTCATAATTATATGGTATGTTTTTGAACCCCTCAGCGAATGGACGCCTATGGTCTGACTAGGATAAGTTCTTAAACTCATATGATTGTAGCAAGTTCCTGAACTCATAACGTGTGGTAAGTTTGATGAAATGGGTATAGCTAAGTGTGAATGGAGTATTGAGGATGATATGAATAGATAGACCTATTAAGCAATGGATCATTATAGAAAGTAGAGTTGATGGTGAAAGCATAGGTATTCTAAATCTACTAGCTATGCTAGACTTTCGAAATTTATTGACTTCGTGCTGATATTTACACTTCTATTTTCTTGAAAAACATTGGATCAAATGATGGAACCAATGAGTTTTAACAACAATACTGTTATTAGTATGTCTATGCTAATTGCTTTGGCTAGACAAAAATGATTTGCAATATATCAAAATGTATTTTATATATCATTAATGCATCATGTAACCTAGTGCAAAGATGATAAAAATGATGGAGTCGTCAATGCAGTATTACCTAGTGTTGGATGTGATCTAAGGATCGTCAACCCACTATGGTATGATGTAGTATGATAAAATCACCAAATGACAGAATCCTCAACGGACTGTAAATACAGTGCGGTATCATGACGTCATAAAAAAAGATTTTTGAGATTTCTTTAAGATATGAGAATACATATGTATGTATGTATATGTATATTTTGGTTGATGTCCAAATTATTGTAGAGGTCTATGCTATTTGATTCAGCTAGACAAATATTGAAAGATGTTCATGAAATTCAAACGTTCATTGAAAAGTTATGCCAAACCAAATTATTTTGGTGCGGATTCAGATGTTGAAAAGCTGAGGTGAACAACCCTATTATTAGGGGTTGCACTTAGTTTTATACTTTGTGCTGAAATGTTTGTGTACAATACATTGTACGAAGGGCTTAACACCCTAAGTACCGAGCGTAACGCATATAGTTGTTACAAAACACTACGTTACGGCCCAACGTATTGGTACAATAGGCTGGCCACCTAGTGTACGAGTGGGGGGTGTTTCCAGTCTTTGTGATTGATAAACATTCTGCCAAAGAGGGTTTAAAGTGTGAAGAATCGGGGGTGAAGCACTATTAAACCTAGAGAATAGAGTTCACAGTCTTGTGACCCCTCAACATTATTTGGAATCTTTTAAATTCTTGAGTTATTCATACTACTTCCCAATTATTGAACAATTGTGGAAGATTCTTGTTATTTTGCAAGATGGAAGTGAAAAAAGAAAGTATTCCTTAGAAAGAAGTAAGTCGTAGAATGCGACACTGAATGATGAATATGTTGAATAAGTGAGAAAATAGATTTTGAAGTGAGAAGATTATGAGTTATCAAAGATTAATGTAAAACTTTTAATAGAAAAGTTAATAATTGTAAAATGATCTTTGTGGAAGAAGTGGTTATAGAACCTAAAGAATGAATATAGTATTAACGTAAAATCTACTTTGATAGATTGAAAGAATAAATATTAATTGATAAAATTTCGAGGACGAAATTCTTAGAAGAAAGGGTGAATGTAATATCCCGAGTATTGATGATAACAATCCTTAGAAAAGGAAATGAATGAGTTAAAAGATATATAATACTCAAAATATAATTGAGTTCAAATGAAAGTTATGAAATGAAACCTAGAATTTGTTAGGTAATGAATGTAGTAGGAAATATAAAATCTATATTTAGATAAAATGATGAAAAATTTCTCCGAGTTATTTGTTTAATTTGTGTCTTCGATTCTGGGAACAGAATCTTTGTAAGTAGGGAAGATTGTAACGAATGAGTGACTTGAGTTGTGATTCTGAGGACAGAATCCTTGTAAGGAGGGAATGATGTAACAATCCATATTTTTATTATAATATTTAAATATTTATTGAATTATATAAATATTTAATGGATGTGTTTATCGTTGAATGAGTATTTTTTTTAAGTGATTTGATTATTTATTTGTTTAATAAATAATTATTGAGTTAAGGAAAGTAATTATTTTGAAATAGTAATCTAATTTAATTTAATAATTAAGTTAGAGAGTTTATAATGATTAAATAAATTATTATATTATGTAATGAATTGTTATTAGAATTAATTAAATTAAGTATGAAAACTTAATTAATTAGAAGTGTGACAAATAACTATATTATAGAGAGTTATTAAAATAAATTAAAGTAATTTTAACTTAGTTTTGCCAAACAAGGCTTATATATATTAAGTCTTTAAATTTTAAATAATTTGCCAAACAAAGCTTATGGCTTTTGGATTTTAAATCATTAATAAAATAAATAAAACAAATATATAAATAAAATATAATTATAAGTTATACGTTATATGTTTTTGTAACTGATGTTTTTAATAAGCGTATTATGGCCATGGCAGTTTATTTCATTTTATGTGTACATCTAAATTCTAAACCTGAGTCTAAGAAAAGTTGTCTGCTAAAGGAAAGAGTTCTCAGAGAGTTGAGATAGAAAAATTCAGAGAAAAAGGTTTTTAAAAGAATACAGAGAAAGGTTTGAGAGAGAGTTTTGAGAATTGTGGATTTCAAGTATTCTAGCAAGGATTTTTAAGCAACAAAAGGTGTGTGGCTATAACTTTAATATATGTAGGTATATATGTTTTCTGTGTTCTTTACTTATGTATAAAGTTTTTACAAAATTCTCAATAAACCATATTTTTATAATTGGTTATGATATTACATGTGTTTGTAATTTAAACTAGGATATATATATATATATATATATATATATATATATATATATATATATATATATATGTATGTATGTATGTATGTATGTATGTATGTATGTATGTATGCATGCTAATTACGTATTAAAGGAAGGGAATTGGTTTTTACAGTGAACACATGTGTTGCAGGGACTCGTAGGAGTACCATAATTAGTAATTGATTTGTATGCTAATTATGAAATTGAATTGTGATTGTATGTTAATTGGGTATGAGTTTTAGAAAATCACAGTTTAAAGGAATCAAATTGGTTATAACCATGGAATTACAGTTTACTGTATTTTATATATCGATAATGGAGTTTTGGTTTTTAAAATTGTGTTTTCATAGATTTAGTTTCCTAGTATTGTTGATTAGTTGTGTTAAAACTAGTATATGCATGTTGGGTAGTGTGTATATGTGTAATTTATTAAATAGATAGAAATTAGTTGTTCTATTCTCCGATGGTTGGGTTCTGCAAGTTTTGGCGCCCCAGCGCCGAAATTCGCATTCTAGCACCAAATTTCGCGCCCCGACGCCACTGGCTAGCTTAGAATTCGTGCCCTAACGCTAGAATTTGCACCCCAGCGCTGGAATTCGCTCCCCAGCGCCACTGTCTCATGCCCCAGCACTGGAAAAGTGGTCTGGGTTGGACAATTTTGACCTCCTGTAGTAAAATGGCCATAACTTCCTCATACGAACTCCGATTGAGGTGATTCAAGATGATCCGGAACGAGGACGAGTAGACCTACAACTTTTGTTATTTAGTTTTTTCAATTTGAGGTCATTAGGATGGGTCAAAATGGTTATCTTTAGGACTATTGTGTTTTTAGAGGCAATCAGAGGGCGTCGGGCATGCACATATGCATGTGTAGTGCTCCTGACCATAAAAGATGATGTTCTAAGTTACAAAAAATGAATAATAGTAAATATAATGATACTTAACATTAATATATGATGTGTTAGATGAGTTATAGAAGCATAGTAAGCATACACAAGAGAGGCAAATCGGGCGTGTGACGAATGAACGTCGAAACGTCGTGCCAAGTGTTAATGAACTTAAAAAATGTTTTAATTCAAATGAAATGAATATTATAAGATAACAAATGGATTTCATATAAAACCAATAAGTAGTTCTTGCAAGACTTAAACACTTGAATGAACTGCGAATATGAAATACAGTGAGATATAAGTTGAAAGTTAACACAATTAAGTTGAACATTGTGTATTTATGATAGGAAAGGTTGTGAGACGTAGAGTAGAGTTTAAATTAAAATTATTATGTGTTGTTGTGTGACTAATATTTGATATGATTATATAATTGCGTAGGGTACGTGAAGTGCAGATAGCTGTAAGCTGTTAAACTGTTATTGGTAAACAACGATCAAGGCAAGTCTTTCAGTTTCTATTTTCTACGTGGACTTGATGAACTGTTTTAAATTGCATGATATGTTATACATGTTGAAATCATAAAATATTAAAGTCGATATATGACTGCATTATTTTGGCTAAAGAATGATGATTGAGTAAGGAACTCAATCTTGATATTTGTTATGTGACTTAAAAGTATGTATGTCATGTTACTTTAATGAGATGTATATCGAGCATGTTATTATGTGCTATATGATGCATGAAAACTACAGATTTTGCTAGGCTGTCGAGCTCACTCTTGCAAATAACCACTTTTACAGGTCAAGGAATTAAGGTCAGGATATGTGCTAAGTGAGTTATAGAGATCTATATTCACGAAGTTTACTTATGTTTTATGAGAAATGTATGTAATATTTTGAATGTAAATGTTATTGAATTGTAAATTGAGCTATCTAGTGTATATGGATATCTATTTATGATGTAAGACTTTGTATAGTCAGTTTATTGTAACGATTCATGATATTTATTTGAATCGAAGAGATGTAATGTAAAGGTTACGATTTAGGGCAATAAAGAAGGAAATGTACAAAAGTTTTAAATATTCCGCAATTTTAGTGATTTTTAACATCGAATAATGATGTAAAATTAGAGGTTGAATGTATAGTTAACGACCGAAGTCGAGATTTTAAATGGTATAAATTTTGGGGTCGTTACAGTTGAGATTTTAAATGGTATAATTTTGGGGTCGTTACAATGGATCCCTTTTAAGGTAGATCCTTATTCAAAATTTCCAGAAGTTATAATTTTCGGTTCCATACAGCAGTGGAGGTCGACTTGTTGATTGACCTTCTTAATGATTGTTCCCAAATTATGCTATGTTAGAATCTTTCCCTACAAGTCACCTTTAAGACCAAGATAACTAGAGCCAAGCTCTGATACCAATTGAAATTCAAGTAGGCACACTTATAAGGGGGGTTGAATATGTGTGGGAACAAACGATGTCAAGCTTTTGCAACTTAAAAACTTTCTTTTAATGAATGCAAGATGCTGAATTGAATATTTGTGCTTACCAAATTATTAATACAGGATGCTAGATTGAATATATGTGCTTGCAAAATGATCAATGTAGAATGCAGGATGCTGGATGGAATATTTATACTTACTAGAATATCAGTGTATGAATGCAAGCTGCTGAGTTTCTTACTAGAATATTAGATTATGAATTTAGGATGCTGGATTGAATTTTTAAGCTAACTGGATTATAAGTTTACTTCTTTCTATCACTTACATCTGGTTAAGCTCAATTAATTAAATGTCATAAGATAAACCATAATAAATGCCACACTGGCTCAAACCACAATCTGAAATAACTACTACAACTCTAAATAAATCAATGTATCATAGCTTAACAAAATATATCAAAACCATTGGATAAAAGGAAGCTCTCATCACACTTGCCCTTGATTTCCCTGATTACCTATCGGAAGAAAAACACAGCATGAGCCACGTGCCCAGTACGGATATAGAGTACAAAATAAAGAATTGAGATAACTATCTCAATTAAATGAACTGAACTATAACGAACAAAACTAATAAAACAAAATAATAGGCTGGAGTAAATGGCTGGGGTTATTTCATACCAAGCTCAAAATAAAATAGAAATATACCTTGCCACACAGGCAAGTCAAATAATGTCACATATGCAAATCAAATAATGCCACACAGGCAAGTCACACACATTGGACCGCGAATCCAATGCATGTAAAATTAGAAGGCGTGTTTGGCACAAACATCACCAATCGATAGAACAGAACAAAAAACTAGGGTTAACCCATACGCCTCTAACAACAAAACACCAAATGGCCAACTCCCACTAGAGCACAAAACGGAGACGCCGTGGACTGATCACACCGCCACGGAAGGTGTCATGCCTCGGTGCCAAGATGACATGTCTGTGGTACCCCCATAGGTGGTTATAGCTCAGGTATACCCTATGGTATATTCTAACAAAAATACCATGTCACAACATATACGACATAATATCAACACAAAGAGGCTCTAACGTGTACATGTTAAATCGAACGAATCATCAACACAAGGTTTACAAAAATATATACTAACGTGTACGTTACTACGATTATCAAATTAAATTGTATACATACTGCACTAGTCTAAAGAGTACAAATTATGATATTTTAAAGATCAAAATAAACTATCATATGAATTTCACTATAATCAAGGTATCGAGACAATATCCGAAATCAAAACGAGAAGCAAAATGAACAAACTAAAATTAAAGAGTATCGCTGAATGAGTACGGAATCCATACCTGAAGTAAGTAATGTAATACCCGAAATTTATATTTCAATTATAACTCGTTAAATTTCTTCCGTTCAAGCTAATTACACAAAATAGTAAAAAATGTAAGTACATTTGTAAACATATTCCTTCCATCTTTAATCCGTTAATTAATAATTATCATTATTATTGTATTCCATAGATTTTATAATACCATGCGTACTGACCATGAACCTACATTTACCCTATCTCCGTTTCACAAAAAAAATGCATAAACTCTAATTTTGATTCTTAATTATAAATGTTCTCCTACGTTCTAATATATGAAAGCTTTCATTACTTGAAATACTAGTATAACAACAACACTAATTTTTAATGTTAACCCATTGTTCCAAACAACTACTCCAATTTAGACTTTTTCATTTGTTAGTTATAAATTAACAAAAACTAAAAAAATTAATAATAATAACGGCATATGAGATCCCCTCCCAGGGAATCATTCCTAATAGTAACTAATAATTCAAATAAATTTGCATGTTCCTCCCACTCAATAATAGTAAGTTACAAAGGATATTTTTTTAATCAAAGTAATAATATTACCTTTGGGGTGGCCTTCCTCCTTTGTTTCTATTTCCTCGCCACCGCTTCTCTCTCTTCTTCGTCTTTTCTTTTATCAGACTAATGAATAATGTATGTTATGTAGGGTTAATGTTTTATTTATTTATTTGTTAATAGATCTTATTAATTCTTCTAATTTTAATAAGATTTTAAAGTTACACAATTATAAATTAGACTCAATTAGTTTTAAGGCCCAATTTTACCAAATTATTTTATCCATCACTTATTAATATTTATTAGCTCACATAAATTAAATGATTAGATATACCCAATAAATAACAAAGTCCAATTAATATATTTTAAATATAAATTTAAATGTTATTTATTTATTTATTATTTTACTGGGTATTACATCACCTATCCCTTAAAAAGGATTCTGTCCCCAGAATCAAAAGAATGGAACGTACCTAATTATCAAAAAGATGCGGATACTCCACTCGAATAGACTCCTCCATCTCCCATGTAGCTTCTCGCTCCGAATGATTCCTCCACAAAACCTTAACAAACAGAATAGTCTTCCTCCTCATAATCCTTTCTTGACGATACAAAATTGCCTCTGCTTGCTCCTCACAAGTAAGATCCTCCCGAATCTTATCGAATGGATATTGCACCACATGCAACGGATGATAATGATAACTCCTCAACATCGACATATGGTACACATTGTGCACATGAGCTAGCTGTGGAGGCAAAGCTAACCGATATGCAACCTCATCAACCCTCTCCAAAATCTCAAATGGGTCAATATAACGCGGACTAAGTTTCCCTTTCAACCCAAATCTTTGAATGCCCTTCCAAGGAGAAAATTTTAGAAACACATGATCACTAGATTCAAACTCTAAGGTCCTCTTATGCTTATAAGCATAACACTTCTGCCATGATTGAGCCGACTTCAATTTCCCCTTAGCCACCGCTACCTTCTCTGTAGTGATTTGAACTAACTCAAGCCCTTCTATGGCCCTTTTGCCAATCTCATCCCAACAAGTTGGTGCCCGACACTTCTTACCATACAATGCCTCAAACGGAGCCATTCCAATACTTGCATGCCGGCTATTGTTATAAGCAAACTCAACTAGGCTCAAGTAATCATCCCAATTACCTGACCACTCAAGTGCAAAAGACCATAATATGTCCTCCAATGTCTGAATAGTACTTTCGAAATTCCCATTAGTTTGCGGATGGAAATAAGTACTGAAGTTGAGCTGAGTACCCCAAGCTTGTTGAAACCCTTTCCAAAATTGTGAAGTGAACCGTGGGTTCCGATCTGAAACAATAGACACCAGAGTACCATGAAGTCTAGCAATCTCCTACTGAAAGATATGTGACAACTTATCCACCGAGCAACCTTCATGGATAGCCAAAAAATATGTCAATTTAGTCAACCATTCGACTACTACCTAAATGGCATCATTCTTCCTGAATGTCTTCAGCAAACCAGTCACAAAATCCATTGAGATATCCTCCAACTTCCAAACTACAATGTCTAACTGTTGCAGCAAACCGCTTACTCGTTGATGTTCTATCTTCACTTGTTGACAAGTGAGGCATTTCCCAACATATTCAGCTACGTCTCATTTCATCCCATTCCACCAAAAATTCTTCTTCAAATCCCTATACATCTTCATAAAACCTAGATGAATAGAAAATGGCAAACTTTGAGCCTCAGCCAACACAGCCTCCCTAATGATTGGATCTGACGATACACACAACCGCTCACCCAACCAAATCACACAATGGTAATCAATATGAAACTCGGGTTGCTTTCCCTTCCCAGATTATGCACCATACTCCATAATTCCCCATCTTCCTTTTTAGCTTCTTTGACCTGCGAGATAGGAGAGGGCTCCATTCTTATACCTGCCAAATGCCCATATGAACCTTGCACATAAAACTCCAACTATAGCCGCTCTATATCCAAAATAAGCTAAGGTTGTGTAATAAGGTCTGCTACACTCCCAGAACTATTTCGGCTAAGAGCATCTGCAACCACATTTGCCTTCCCCGGGTGATACTGAATCCTCACATCATAATCTTTTAGAAGCTCTAACCAACGTGTTTGCCTCATATTGAGCTTCTTTTGAATGAAAATATATTTAAGACTTATGTAAAAGGTAAAGATATCACAAGTCTCTCCATACAAATAATGCCTCCAAATCTTTAGGGCAAAGATTACTATTGCCAACTCCAAATCATGAGTGGGATAGTTCACCTTATAAGGTTTAAGCTGCCTAGAAGCATAAGCAATTACCTTACCGTGTTGCATCAAAACACACCACAAACCCTTCTTAGAAGCACCACTATAAATCTGGTAACCTCCAGTCCCCGACGACAATGTAAGTATAGGAGCTGTCACAAGTCATTTCTTCAACTCCTCGAAACTCTTCTCACACTCCTCATTCCATAAAAACTTTGTGCCCTTTCTCATCAACTGAGTCAATGTTAAGCTCAGTAAGGAAAACCCCTCTACAAACCGCCTATAATACCCTGCCAAACCCAATAAACTCCTAATCTTTGTCACCATTGTAGGTATCGACCATTTAGTGATAGTCTCAACCTTCACAGGATTTACCTTAATGCCTTCAGCAGAAATAACGTGGCCCAAAAATGCCACCTGCTCCAACCAAAATTGGCATTTAGAGAATTTAACATACAACTTCTCTTTCTGTAAAATCCCCAACACTGTGCGAAGATGTTCCTCATGCTCTTCCTTAGACTTGGAATAAACTAAAATGTCATCAATAAAGATAATAAGAAATTAGTCCAAGTACTCCCTGAACACCCGATTCGTCAAATCTATAAACACCGCCGGAGCGTTAGTCAACCCGAATGGTATCACCAAAAACTCGTAATGCCCATACTGAGTGCAAAAAGATGTCTTCGAGATATCCTAATCCCTTACCCTCAACTGAAGATAACCTGATTTCAAGTCTATTTTCAAAAAATAATTCACCCCCTGAAGTTGGTCAAATAAGTCATCAATCCTTGACAATGGATACCGGTTCCTGATGGTGATCTTGTTCAACTCTATGTAGTCTATACACAGCCTTATTGACCCATCCCTCTTCTTCACAAACAAAATTGGATCACCCCACGGTGAAACACTCGGTCGAATCACGCCACGATTTAACAGCTCCTGCAACTCTTGCAACTTTAACGGTGCCATCCTATACGGCGCCTTAGAGATAGGCTCCGAACCAGGAACAAGCTCAATGGAAAACTCTACTTCTTGCTACGGTGGCAGCCTTGACAACTCCTCAAGAAACACATCAACAAAGTCACGAACAATTGGAACATCCTCAATACGAGACTCACCTTTAGAGGTGTCCTTCACAAACACCAAATACCCCTCACAACCCTTTTCAACTAACTTCCCAGCCTTCAAAGCTGAAATTAACTTCATCAATCTACTCGGTTGTGAACCCTGAAACATAAATTCTAGAGACTTTACATCTCCAAGTATAACCTTCTTCGCCTGATAATGGATAGTGGCCTGGTGCATATCCAACTAGTTCATCCCAAGAATGACATCGAAATCGTGCATACTCATCGAAAGAAGATTAGCCCTATGAATCTTATCCCCAAAACTGATCACACACCCTCGATATAAATCAGAAATAATAATAGAAGTCCCCATCGGGGCAGCAATAGACATAACAGAATCTAAGGATTGAGATGGCACACCTAGGTGCCAAACGAAAGAATGAGCAACAATTGAATGAGTAGAACCCGTATCGAACAAAATAGAAGCCTCATGATTGCCAACTAAAAGGGTACCAGAAACAGTAACTGGCGCACTTGTCGTCTGGTTATACATCAAAGAAAAAAACTCGACCTCCCTGACACTGACCTCCATTGCCACCATTTTCAGCACCTCCACCATTACCACGTGGACCGATATAATCCCTACCAATATGACCCATCTGTCCACACAAAAAGCATGAACCGATGATTCTGTGGCACTGCGTCCCTGGATGATTAGCCCCACAAGTAGCACAAGGAGCTATCAGAATAAAATTTGGATTACCCCCACTAGCTGGTCCCATATAATGTCCCTAATTCTGCCCCTGTTGACGATTCTACCACTGCTGACTATTCTGACCATGCTAAGGTAGCTGAAGCTGACGATTCTGCCCTTGCTGAGGCAACTGCTGATAACCCCTATTCTGATTCTGACCACGTCATTGCTCCTGCTGGCCGCCATAATTTTTGTTCCACTAACCACCCTAATTTTTCCTATGCTGACCTGAAGTTTGACCCTGCTGGTCATCTCTGTCCCTCTTTCGACTCCCTTCTAGTTTAGAAGACCAAAAGTCATGTCGCTCCATCTCAATATTCTTGGCTGCATTGACCACTGCTGACACATCTGCAATATCAACTTGTGTTGGAGACTTACTTGTATTACTTTACTGAAATTACAACGCAAGTTACAAACACTTGAGCACTTTTTCTCCTTGTGCAACTATGCACACTTAAGTATCTATGCTTTCTTGAACCTATTCGCAAAATACCTTAATCCAAACCGAATTAACAAGAACCTTTGCATAGTATAAAGTCTATTTAAAAAATCAAATTACAAATAGAGATCTATGATCAAAGCAGTTAATCACTTAACAATGCAAGGTTCTAATATGCGATGATCAAATGGAAAGAAAGATATTACTAGTAAAAAGCTCCAAGGACTAAACACATAAATTATTTTACCCAATTAGCTTACTTCTTCACAATAGTTCATTATAGTTTGAAGATTGTATAAAGAACACTCGGATGAATGTCACTGAGGTTGTAAATATATTTTGTATATGATTAATTTTCTATTACCTCCGTGTGTTTGCTCATTACCAGCCCATTCCCTGTTATAGATGTAATAAGTATATGACCATTGCTAATTTGATCAAATCATGTCTTTTTGCTTAAATTACTCTTGGACTGTTTGATATGATTTATCTTTAGACAAACTGTATGATAAGTGCAGATTATATGAGTTAATTCGAGGTTTCTGATTTGATATCCCTTTAATGTGTCCACCACATGATATGTTCAGATCCACTAAAGCACCTAACATATAATTTAGATAAGACGCTGATATATGTAAGATACACAAATTAATGGATTGACTAGATTTATTAGAGTATGTAGTAGTGACCAAGTAGCTTAATTTATGGGAATACAACATCTCATGTTTAGAATCAATTTTAATTAATTTAATAGGATTTCCATAATGTCATGCAAGCTTTGAAACTTTGACAGTTGTGATGCAATATCTTACTTAGGATGGTTTCCATATAAATACCAATTAAAGATGATTGAGGATTAATTAAGATAGTGATTTATTTTAAGGCATATCTTGTTAAATCTTTAATTGACCCTTAAATTACGGAATTTGTTGGGAGATTGCATATTTAAATTTGATGTTAAAAGTACATATTCATGATTATATTTAAAGTCCTTCAAAGAATACATGTACAAGGACTTAGTGGTAGATCAAACTTGTTAGGTTGATCTGAGCTTTTAATGTTTATCATTCTGTAAATGAATGTATAGAAGAAAAGATCAAAGCTATTAGGTTGATCTATGTCTTGAGATGTAATAAATAGGCTTCAACAGAATTGTAGTCTATCAAGCTGATCAAGAGATTGTAGAAGCCAAGACAGAACTATAGAGCATCGAGAATCGTAGTATGTTTGCTTTGGAGGGCCTTTCCCAGAATCGTAGAGTGGTCCAAACGCCTACCGAGCCAACTCAGAGATCGTAGTGTGCTCTCGGAAGCGTAGAGTCTGCAAGTCAAGCAAGTGAAGATTGTAGTGTGCTAATACTTAAGAGAAATCATAGTGTTCTCATTTACTAGTGCCGAATCAAGCATTAAGGTGGCAAGACACCACGATCATGATCGTAGAGCATCATCTGTCTGTATCAGAAGCATCGAGCCTTGCCCATTTGTTTAAGAATAAATCACAACAAATGTGGAATAGATTATAAATATTGAAGTCCTCAGGAGTCCTAATGACACAACAGTCATCCTTAGTATATAACAAAGAGACGCATTGAAGAAGCTAAGGAAAGTACTATGGGTCAGCAGAAAACACCTTTTTAGGTGTTAGGTGAGATAGCAGTCTGTTGTGTCAGTGGGCCAGACTGCTAATCAGAAGTTGTCCAGAAAGTCTCCATCAGAGTTCAGAAATGTCAAATGCATTTAATGCTTCAACGGATGTCTTCAAATGGATACAATTTAAAAGGCATTATATATGCAAAACATAAGAAGATAAAAAGATTAAGCAAGCACTGAACAAGAACGCTGAAGAACACTCAACGCTCAACTCTACGATCTGAAAAAGAAAGGTTGCTCATCTACTCAGTTCTTTCAAACACAAGCTTAATGGCAACTGAGTAGCACCATTCAAGAACTTAACTATTATCAAGTGAAGTAAGAAGTTCCAAGTCAGAAGGACTTGAAGAGTTCTAAGTGAACTGAGAAGTACTAAGTCTGCTGTACTTGAAGAGTTCAAAAGTGAACTAAGAAGTTCCAAGACTGCTGGGCTTGAAGGAATCTGCGGGATTTAAAGATTGTAAAGATATCCTTAGTAGATTTCCTACTCGAGGAGTAGAGGATTGGACTAGGAGCTTTGAATGCTCTGAACCACTTAAAATTGTTGTCTCTTATATTCTTGCCATAACTCCCATAACTGTCATAACTGCTTAACTCCTATTAACTCGTTATATCTTAAAGGGAGAATACACAAATCTCAATTCCGATGTGATTAAATCATTATCAAAACAACAAGTATTTTGTAAAAGAAATTTTAAAATATCTATTCAACCCCCCCCCCTTCTAGATAACTATTGTGCCTCCGGGAATTAACAATTGGTATCAAAGAAGGTTCTTTCATACAACCTACAAAGCTTAAGTAGATCCAATGGCACATCTGATAAGCAAATCAAAGACTAGAGGAGGCAGCAAGCCACCTATGTGCAACAAAGATAAATTCGCCAACAGGAAAGTTCGTATACAAGCCTACATGGATTCAATAGATGAAGATTTATTTGAAACTGTTCAGAATGGGCCCTACGTTCCTATAAAGCTTGCACCAACTTCGGACGGTCCAAACAGAATTCAGATCAAGGTCAAAGCAGAATGGACTGAAAACAAAAAGAAAGTTGTCCAACTCGACAAAAGGCCAAGAACATTTTGTTCTAATCTTTAGAAGATGACCTGTTTAAAAATGTGGTCAACAGCAAAATAGCAAAGGAAGTATGGGAAGCATTGCTCATCATGCATGAAGGAACAAAAGAAGTCAGAGAAAACAAGCAATCTCTTCTGACTTAGCAATATGAAATGTTTGCCCACATTCCAGGAGAAAATGTCACTTCCACCTACGAAAGATTCAATGTTCTGCTCAACTCTTTTCGAGCCTTTGGAAAGATATATCCAAATAAAGGTCTAATCATAAAGTTCATGAGAGCCTTACCTAGCAAGTGGGATGCCAAAACCACTGCCATTAGAGAATCAAAGAATCTCCATGAAATGACTATTCAACAGTTATATGGTAACCTTCTCACGTATGAACTGGAGTTGACTTAAAGAGCAGAAACTCTATTTGAAGGAAGAAAGAAGGACAAACAGGTTGCTCTCAAAGTAACAGATAGCATCTCCAAAGCTAACACTGAAAATGACTTTGACAATAATGAAGATGATGATGAGAGGACTTTGCAATGCTGGTAAGAAGACTCAAAAGATTCATGCATCAAGACAAAAGTAGCAAACCTAAGAAAGTCAAAAACAACAATAGCCAAGAACATATAAATGACTTATGCTACAACTGCAAGAAGCCTGGCCATTTCATTGCAAACTGCAACAAACCTCTTAGAGAAGAACTAAAGAGGAAATCAAATTCAAAGAAAGAATTCAAAGGCAACAAGAGGACCTAGAATAAAGACAAAGGACTTGTGGCCGAAGGATCGTGGAGTGACTCAGACAACGACTCAACTCCCGAATTTGGAGATGATGAAGATCTTCAAATGGGAAATCTTTGTCTGATGGCTAAACATGCAAAGGATAAGAAGAGCTCTGACATTCATGAAGTAAGTATAAATGAGGTATTTGACTTTAACTCTCCTGATGTAGATATTAATGATTTAAGAACTGCTCTATATGGCATAACATCTAATCTACATCAATATATGAAATGGTTCAAAGTTCTGTCTAAAGATTATTCTCTTCTTCAACAAGAGAAAGAGAAAGTAAAAGAAAAACTGGAAAAAGCTCATCTAAGTACTAACTCTCTCTCCAAATTTGAAGCTGATAATAAACTCTTAAAATAAACCAATGAACTTAATGCACAAAAACAGTCAAATCTAACCTCTAAGATTGAGGAACTATAAAAGACAATCTGTACATGGAATAAATCCTCTTCTTCCATGGACTCCCTGATTTCTAGTTAGAGAAGTGCATATGACATAATAGGCTTAGGTTTTGGGAAATCTACCTCAGAACCATATGTGAAAAAGATAAAGGAAACTAGCTCTAGTAATGTTTCAAATTTTAATAGAAGCATTGCATTTGTGAAATACTCACAGAAGGAAGAACCAGTCCATCCCTGCTCTTCTGATTCAATCCATGTCTCAAGGTATAATGGATCCCATGTTGGCCTAGGATTCAGAAAAGAGAAAAGTAACTTAATCACTACTTTCCAACCTCGAAGGGTCGTAGAGTCGAGTAAAATCAACTTCACAAACCAACTAGGAAGGAACAGTAGAGTTAAGCTTCACTCCTCACAAATCATGAATCACAATGACACATGGAAAAAGAAGAACCAGTATAAAGGAAGGATTGCTAAGAACCCACATAAGTCCAAATGGGGGAATTATCCACATACACACACAAGCATGCATCATATTAGATGCTTTGTATGTAATAAGATTGGTCATAATGCTGTAATATGCTACAATAATCCTATGCATATGAGACCCAAAATCAAGCAAATTTGGGTTCCCAAGGGTACTAACAAAGTAGGACCCATGCAAGTATTGGTACCAAAATGAGAGTTTAATCTTACCACGGGAACATAGCTCCACGATCACAACCTGGTATCTGGACAATGGATGCTCAAGGCACATGACTGGGAACAAAGCCCTCATGTCTAACTTCATAGAGAAAGAGGGTCCGTCAGTCATCTTCGGAGACAATGGCTCTGGCAAGACAAGAGGATATGACTCAGCTGGGAATGGTGCAGTATTCTTCAATAAAGTAGCTTATGTGGAAGGATTACAACACAATCTTCTGAGCATAAGTCAACTCTACGATAAGGGTCATCAAATCACCTTCCTTAACAATTAATGTCAAGTCAGAGATCTGAAGACATCCTCTATAAAGCTAACCAGAATAAGAGAAGGAAACGTCTACACTGTTAATCTTGGTCAACTGAGCCCGAATGAAACAATATGCTTTCTAGCTAAAGCATCTGAAGAAATGAGCTGGTTATGGCATATAAGACTGTCTCATCTAAACTTCAAAAGCATGTCAAAACTGACCTCCAAGGATCTAGTAGCAGGCTTACCCTAGTTCAGCTTCATCAAAGAAAGGCCATGCAATTCCTGTCAGCTTGGAAAACAGACTAGAAGCTTATTCAAGAGCAAAACTGTCAACTCAATTGACAAGACTCTGCAGTTGCTTCACATGGATTTATTTTGACCAATTCCAATAACAAGCCTTGGAGGGAAGAAATACTCATTGGTCGTAGTGGATGACTGCACCAGATTCACATGGGTGTTCTTTCTAAACTCAAAAGATGAAACAAGCTCCCAACTAATCAAGATGTTGATATTGGTGATGAATGAGAAAGGGAGAAAATCAAGGCTATAAGAAGTGATCATGGCAGAGAATTTGACTTTTTTGAGATGGACTAGTTCTGCACAGAAAATGGCAATAGTCACAATTTCTCAGCTCCATGAACTCCTCAGTAAAACGGAGTAGTTGAGAGAAAGAACAAAACGTTGATAAAGGCTGGAAGAACTCTACTAGCAGCAGCTCGTCTGCCTGAATACTTCTTGGCAGAAGCTATCAACACTGCATGCTATACTCAGGATAGATATCTTGTGCACTTTACGTTAAAGAAGACTCCATACGAACTGTGGAAAGGAAGAAAGCCAAGTGTCATCTACTTTCATTTATTCAATTGTGCATACTATATTCTCAACAATGGAAAATAGTATATGACAAAGTTCCAACCCAAGTCAGACGAAGGAATCTTTCTCGGATATGCCACAGACATTAAGGCTTATAGAGTGTTCAATAAGAAGACGTTGAGTGTTGAAGTCTCGATTCACATCATCTTCGATGAAACAGACTTTGACAAAATAGTGTCTCAAGACACTACGAATGATAATTCAGACACTACGAACGAGGTCGTCAAGCTTAACACCATGATCGTAGTCCCAAAAAATGAGATCATTGAGCTAGGAGAGGAGATAGCAGAGAGAAATATGCCAGACAACGAACCTCCACATCAAGAAGCAGAGATTGATCTTGAAGAACTTAGATAAGAAGGCATCAGGTCAGATGTACCAATAAAAAATAGATGGACAAAAGATCACACTCAAGACTTAATCATTGGAGATCCAAATGCAAGAGTCAAGACAAGTGCTGCCACCCAGAATGAGTGTTTCTATCTAAGTTTTCTGTCATAAATGGAACCCAAGAAGATAAAAGATGCAATGGAAGACTCCAGTTGGATAGAAGCCAAGAAAGAAGAACTAAATTAGTTTGAAAGAAGCAAAATATAGAGATTAGTTCCAAGACCAAGAAGCCATCCATTCATTGGCACCAAGTGGGTCTTTAGAAACAAGATGGATGAAGATGGAGTAATAACAAGGAATAAGGCAAGACTAGTGGCCAAAGGTTACTCTCAAGAAGAAGGCATTGACTACGACGAGACCTTTGCACCTGTTGCCAGATTAGAAGCCATCAGAATATTCCTTTCCTTTGCTGCTCATATGAAATTCAAAGTCTTTCAAATAGATGTCAAAAGTGCATTCCTAAATGGTGAACTTTAAGAAGAAGTATATGTGGAGCAACCTTCAGGTTTCATCAATCCAACTCTCTCTAATTATGTCTATAGATTAGACAAAGCCTTATATGGTCTTAAACAAGCACCTAGAGCATGGTATGAAACACTAACTAACTTTCTTATTGAAAATGGTTTCACTAGAGGTAGAATAGATACCACATTATTTCTTAAAAAGCATAAAGACAAAGCATTATTAGTTCAAATATATGTTGATGACATTATCTTTGGCTCTACTGTTGAAAAACTGTGAAAGAGATTTGCCAAGCTTATGTAGAGAAAGTTCGAAACAAGCATGATGGGTGACCTGAATTTCTTCCTCGGATTACAATTAAAGCAGACTGATGAAGGAATCTTCATAAACCAAGCCAAGTACATTAAAGACTTACTTAAAAAGTATGACATGGAATTAACATCTCCCATGAAAACACTAATTACTCCAGCAACCAAGCTTGACAAAGATAAAAAAGGTAAAAGTATTTATATAACTCAATACAGAGGTATGATATGCTCTCTTCTATATCTAACTGCCAGTAGACCAGACATAATATTTGCAACATGCATATGTGCTAGATTTCAAGCTAATCCTAAGGAATCACATTTAACTGTTGTAAAAAGGATTTTTAGGTATCTCAAAAGCACACCTCACTTGGAACTTTGGTATCCCAAGGAGTCCTCCTTTGAACTGACAGGATATACAAATGCTGATTTTGTAGGCTGTAAAATAGATAGAAAAAGTACCAGTGGCACCTGTCAGTTGCTAGGAAAAAGACTTGTGTCTTGGTTTAGCAAGAAGTAAAACTCAATATCTACCTCAACAGCAAAAGCTGAATACATTGATGTTGGCAGTTATTGTGCTCAAATCCTATAGATGAAAAATTAACTAGCAGACTATGGGTTTGATTTCAAATCTATACATGTTCATTGTGATAACACAAGTGCCATAACAATAACACACAATCCTATCATGCATTCTAGGACTAAGCACATTGAAATAAGATATCATTTTATTAGAGATCATGTTCAAAATGGAACCATATCTTTACGATACATCCCTACTAAAAATCAACTTGCTGATGTCTTTACAAAGCTTCTAGATGAATCCAGATTTAATAAATTGATAAGTAAGTTAGGCATGCTAAATCTACAACCATAAAATCTATGCTCTAGTTTATGCTAACCATGCAGATATAAAGGGTATGTTCAAAATCGTAGAAATGACTAAAGAAAGTCCACGATAGTAGAGCTACCTCGACATGACAAAGAAGCTGTGATAACCCGAAAATTTGGACAATTTTATAAAATCTTAAAAGATTGAGCAAATGTTATAAGATGAACCTAGACAGAAAATAAGTGTATGGATTTCACATTTCTATAAAGGAATTTTAAGGATTTCAAATTTTTTGGAGAAGAACTTGAATGATTTGATAGACTACAAGTGATAGTCTGATAATGAGGTATATGTTTAGTGTATGAGTTCATAAGATTATGTGTATATGGTTCTAGTATTTTAAATATGTACTAGTGACCTAATCTAAAAGTTGTGGACCATATTATTTTGTATGAATATGCGAGTAAGTGAATTAAGAATTAAGTTATGTAACCTAATATATATATATTAGGTGTGTTAAGTAAATAATCTAAGAGGTTATAATAGGTGAGAATATTAGTATATAAATTATATACTAATTCTAAGAGATTTAATTTATATATCTCAACTAATTAATTTCATAACCTAATTATAGCAAGTCTAATTGAGTTAATAATATAAATGTGTATGCGTAATGATTTATGTTTTAATTGTGGAAATGAAAATCCTAATTAAATAATTAGGGAATGGTAATATTAGAAGTGTTGGAGGATGTTAATTGTTTTGGCCCAAAGAAAATAAAGTTAGAAGCCCAAAAGAATTAAATGAG
The DNA here is from genome assembly GCA_016801055.1 of Panax notoginseng. Taxonomy (NCBI): domain Eukaryota; kingdom Viridiplantae; phylum Streptophyta; class Magnoliopsida; order Apiales; family Araliaceae; genus Panax; species Panax notoginseng. The sequence goes on along the minus strand of CM029018.1, from coordinate 151,024,072 downwards.
TGGCCCAACTTTTAGCCTAATTGAGAAATGGTATTTTGGACCTTGTGTATACTAAATAGGAGATAAAAAGAAAGCCAAGATTGGTTGGATAAGGCCACTTGGGCGGATGGTGAGTGGATGGATAAGGATGGAGTATGTTAGCACATAGTTAATTGAATTTGGCAAGATTGGTTTCATATCTCTTAGCCATGTGTCAATTTATTTATGGAGCCACATTACTTAATAATCTCCCACATATCTATGAAATGATTAAGTGAGAGAGAGGAGAAGCAAGAGAGAATGTGGGGAGTAAATATAGATATACAAAATATATCTATACAATAATCTCCAACAAACAAATATCTAATCTATCTTATTTTCATTTCTCTTTCATCCCTTCCATTTAGCCAACATAAGAACCAACTAGAGAGAGAGAGAAAGAAGAGGTTCGGCAGCCATGAAGGAGGGGAAGGGAAGTTTTTGGTGAAACATCAAAGCTCCATAATCAAACAATGAAGAAGAAGGAGGGCATGGTAATCAAAGGTATAAATACCTTTTGTTATGTAATTTTTTTTTTGATTATTGTAAATCAAATCTTGAATCAAGTTTCCTAAACTCAAAAACCATGTATATACATGTTAATGAGTGTTTTATGTGTATATCTACCCATATTGGGTGTTGATTTAGTTGGAAATCGAAAATAAAGAAAAGTGATTTTTCTAGTTTTATAAGCTCTAAAATTTCTATGTACTTTGGATTTCCACCGTTTTTGATCTAATCCTTATTTTTGCAATCCGTCAAAGGGATGTGCTAGATATGTAAGTTAAATACTAAACCCAAGTGGTAGCACTCAAAAATGTTGAGTACACAATCCATAGTGACTGATTTAGCAAAAACAGTTTTGTGTCTAAAAAGGAAAAACAGACTGTTTTGGACAGTTAAAGAGTAGGGGCAGTTTGGTCATTTTTTGGACATCTAAAAATTCTAGAAAATTTTGGGAGTATACTATGATAAGTTATCTAACATCTCCAAGTGGAATCACTGAAAAAGGAGTTGTAGATTTTCATATGGAAAATATTTAATAAAGCACGAAAAATTGTAAAACTCCAAATAGCTTCTGCCCAAATTTTTAAAATGGCAATTTCGGCCACTTAATTTGCCAGAAAAATTCTGGCCTTTTGGGACATGAAAATATATGGTATTAAGTACCTCATGTCCAAAAATGAGCTAATTCCGACTTAAAATGACCAAGTTATGACCATTTCAATTTCTGTGATTTTTTGACGAAAATCGCTATAACCGGAGTTCTATAACTCCGATGGCCACGAAATTTAAACTGTGGGCTCACGTTAACCCGTATAAGATTGTGTCAAGAGATAAGAATTTTTGGAGTTAAGCACGAGGTAGCTAATTTCTTAAGGAATTAACTAAAAATAATTTTTGAAAAATACCAAAGGAAGTTGGAAAATTATGGAAAAATACTTTTTGTGTATGATATACATGTATATAAGCATGGCCAAAAGATAGAAAAATAATAAGTTGTTTTGGTATTTTTGTAAAAAGGATATGGAATCCAGCTTGTAGGATTAGGAAATCTGATGAATCCAGCTTGCTGGATTGAAAAATAGTTTACTAGATTGAAAATTTGTTGAATCCAGTTTGCTGGATTGCGATCTAGTTTGCTGGATTTGGAATCCAGTTTTCTAGATTGTAATTGGGTTTGTGAATTGACCATCTAGGTTGCTGGATTTGGAAACAAGTTTGCTGGATTTGAAATTCAGGTTACTGGTTTGGTATTTGACTTATTAGAGTGTTAAATCATAATGTATATGATATAGTGATTAAGGAATTATTAAAGGATGATAATAATGCTGATGGGTTAAGGTGTTATCTAATTATGTGATTAAGTGTTAGATAATTGATTGATTAAGTAATAGTATTATGAGTTAACAGGTATGTTATGCTAATTCAAAGATCAATCTTATAATTGATAGGTCTTTCATAAGAGATTACATTATATTGCTTAGCGGTAATCAGCGGTTCAGGCAAGTTTTCTAACTCAACCATGAGTTGTAATTTCAAAGCATGTTAGTGAATAGTTGTTGTTGATTATTCACGTCTATATTGATTATTGATTCGCACGTTGTGCATATTGTAAATGTTCATCAGGTATGAAAGGCTGATCACCTTCATTACCATTTGGTTCAGTTAATCTGTTCATGTTTATGCTTGACCATTTATTTTCATTGACTTGGTCGTTCAGCTAAGAAAATTTGTTCATGCTCTTTCACAATGTTTATATTGTTGAAAGTTAGCTAGCTTATTGTTCAATTCTTTCAATCATGATATATCCTCAAATAAATTAAAACTTGCTGGGAAAATTTGATGCTCACCCTTGCTATATCATGATAAAATTTTCAGATTTAGAGGAAAGCTCGAGTAAAGACAGAAGTAAAGGCAAAGTGCAAGACTAAATTATGGTGCAGTTAGATTTATTAAATCTTATGACGAAAATAGTATTGTAAACATTTAAGATATTGAATATATGTATTAAGTTAAGGTTGTAGACCTTGGGAATGATGTGAAAAAGTTTAATGTATAAACAATTTATGTTTATATCTTCCGCAATAGTTATAGAAATAGTATACCAGATCCTTGGTGATTAGGACCGGGATTTGGGGATGCTACAGAAGCATCCTGTGATGAAAACATTCCCAATAAATCCAAGCAATCCATTTGCCAAGCACCTCAGGGACAAACCTGATCCTTAGTTCATTCTAAGAGGTTGGCCCTTCGTGAGCTACCTTAACCTAGAAGGAATGCTAAGTCAAAGTTCATCACAAGGACTAGGACAGATAATGTTCGTAGAACAGATTCAGCAGTGAACTCAATGATCGCAATGCAAACTCAATGATCGTAGTGCAATCTCAACAATCGTTGTGCAACCTCAATTATCACAGTGCAACCTCGAGGATCATAGTCCTCCCAACGTATACCTGGCTCAAGGGAGCTAAGGGCATATCAGTATTTTCCACATTAGTTAAAATCATGGAGCCAAGCAGAACTTGACACATGCCCCACTAAGCAGATCAGATGGGGAAGTTATAAGTACAATTTGAAAAGGTCTTTTTGAAATCAGAAGTTTAAAAAGCTTATTCCTCTCTCTCTCCTTACCAGCAGAAACCCTAGCCTTCAGAAATGCCCAACCAACCTCAGTGCAAAGAAATTAATGGCGACTTCAAATGTTATCACTGGTTATAGACTCTTCTTCAATGAGTTCAAGACAGCTGACCATCAATTCCATAAAATTATGTATCTATTGAAGAAAGTTGGTCTTGAAGAAGCTTTGGGCACCAACACATGGATCTACCCAAAGTTGGTAAAAGAGTTCTATAGAAATGGAGCTATCAAGAACGATGTTATCACCACAAGGGTCAAGGGCGAGCAAATTAAACTCAAAGCTGAAGATATAAACCTAGCCCTAGGTTTTAAATCAAAAGGACTTCTACTATGGAGGTCATCGATTTTCATGAAGAACTGAAGAAGATGCATCATAAAAAGTTTTAGACCGTAAAGGTGTACAAAGAGAAAGAGTTTCCCCAAAGGTATGAGTTTTTGGCTGACATTATTGGGAAATGCATATGTTGTAAGAGCTCTGGCCATGACTCTATGAATGATGTGCAAATTAAGCTCATAACAGCTATCTGCTTCGGGGTTCAACTCAACTATGGGGCCCTACTCATCGACTGGATTGGGAAGTGTATACTTAGTTCAAAGAAATTAAAGAGCTCTGCAATGATGCTCTACAGACGATTTATAAGCATCATCCTACAATCAGTACTGGGTGACAAAATTAGGGACAATGAAGGAGAATCTATCAATCCCAACAGAAGGATGACCCAACAGCTGTTTCAAAATTGGAAAAGTGATGAGTAGATTTTTAACCTATGATTTATATTCATTTAGCTTGTTATATTGTTAGTTTTTGGTTACATTCATGTTAATTTTGATGGGTTTTGTGCTTATTGTAGGATAATAAGTAAGCTTATCAAGATGCCAGCATTGGAAGGATTTTCGATAAATTTTGGACATTCTGACTCCCTAGCACGGGGTGCGCTGTGGTTCTAAGTAAAGTAACACGGGGCGCGCTAGTGCGTGGCTTGTTTCTGTTTGAGTAGTGCGGGCCACGCTATCTGTGAGTAAAGCATGGCGCGGGGCGCGCCGTTACGGGACCTGATCTAGGCAAGATTAATTATATGCTAGAAGATGGGCATTATTGGGAGCTATTAATTCTTTATGTAATATGATCATAATAGGATTGTGTTATGGTTGTTATTTGATGTTTGTGGGAGTCTTTGACTAATGACTTGCTGGTTTTGAAAAGGAGTTGGTTTTCTATTTGACTTTCTTGGTGATGAGTTAGAGTTGGATTAGAATTGGTGGTGTGGAGCTTAGGTGAGGATAATTTATGCCACGTTATGAAGGAAAAGAGGATGATCATTATTCAGGGACACACTTCGTGAACAAGATTGAAAAACAAGAGCTTGGAGGAACGAAGAAGAGGTGGATTTTCACAAAGATTACAGAATTGAAGGGCGAGAAGGGTGGTGTATTACTATTCTCCTTTAATTTCAATTTGTGTAATTGGGATGATGTGTTCTTTTATTTATTCAGTATTTAATTCATTTATGATGAACTAATTTACTTTTTAGGCTTATGATGGATCTTTAAGTGAAACTATGGTTTTGTAACTTTGATTTCCAGTTTAATAAGCTATTATCCAGTTTGTCTATATTAACTTGAGTTGGAAATTATGAATTGCCTGATTAACGATTCTTTGTGGACTTATATGAATTCGAGAGATGAAGTACGAGTCTAGACTTAGTTAATATAGCATGCGTTCTTAAATTTTATGAATGAACAGAATCTTGATGAATGTTAAAGTAGAGATATGCTTGACATCACATGTAATCTTATAAAGAGCTTAATCTTAAACCTTCTTTAATTAGAATTCACGTAGAGATATAGTGAGTTAGTTGATTAAGGTGTTTAACTTGTTTCTATCTTAATTGTGAATTTAAGTTAATATGATATTAGTACATCGAGAGGTGGCTAGTGCTACATTCGTGTTCTTGATTAATAAACTGGGATAGTGAATTGAACTGGAATAAAGGTGTAAAACTTAAAGTGAAGCTTAGGGTGAAATCATAAGTCTAATTCTCCAATATTTGTTTGAAAATTTAGTTTTTAAGATTTGTGTTTGTTCAGTGATCATATATTTATTAATAATTTAGTTTTTATGATTTTAATCATTGATTTGGATAGTTTAATAAAATTAGGATTAATACGAAATTGATAATTGTGACGTTAAATTTCTTACTAAATTGTCTCTGTGGGAACGATACTCTACTTACTATTATATTACTTTTGGACCACGTATACTTGCATGTTGTGTGTAATTAGATTTTACCCAACAAAAAGAAATCCTGCAAAAAATGTTAGGTTGATGTCTGAATCCAGTGGAAGAACTAGTGAAGCGAAGGAGTCTGGGCTACCAGTAAATATGTCATTTGTGGAGGAAACTGATGAAGAAGAAGAAGAAGAAGAAGAAATCAATAGAGAGGAACCCATTACTTTGGTCAGAAAAAGCAAGGGTAAGAGAAAAGTGAATGCTTAGATGACAGAGGAGCCTCAAGGTTTAACTACCAATGCACCTCAAGAGAATTCAGGCACTGAAACTCTAAAGAAATTGAAGAGGAAAAAACACCAGTCTGAGGAGGAAGAAGACAGAGCTACCATCTCTCAGCTGCTTAAGAAAGGAAAAAGTAGCCATAAGTCAAAGAAGTCTTCATTCTCTTCGATCGTAGAGTCACCACCGATTGTAGAGTCCAGAGTTGACACCACTCCAGAAGAGGATGCAACAACAGCTTCTCAGCCTGATCAACCTTTCAGAGATGAAGCTGAAGAAAGTGCTGAGGCTGTGGCTCATCCTAGGAAGTCAAAGAGAAAACTTGTCAAGAAATACATTTTTATCAATGAAGGTGTGTTAAAGGAGGAAGATAGAAGAATAACTGCTGAGAAAGGGCTACCCGGAGCTAGTAAGGAGAATACAGCTCGAGTTGAGGGGGAGCTTCCTGAAGTTCCTACACTAGAAAATGCTCCAGTTAAGGGGGAGCTGCTTGAAGTTCAAATGGATGATCGAGTTGAGGGGGAGCCTCATGAAGTCCCTATGTCAGAGAAGGCTACAGTTGAGGAGGAATTACTAAGAGATCATCATGAATCCTCCTCAGTCCCTCAAGAGATCCTAGCTTTAGAAACTGTAGAAATGGAAAGGATTGAAGCTATGGAGGATGATAGAGCAGAAGAGCAAAGAAGAGAAGTAGAGATGATTGATGTAGTAGAAACTTCAAATGAAGACAGAGAAGAAAAAGAGGATGACGAAGTTGAGATTATTACAGTGGGCTGTGATGGATATAGGAGAGCCAACTACAATCAACTGTTCTCCTATCTACCTATGATGCCCTTTCACAGAGCCCAAATCCTCAACTCCTGGGATCATATGTTCTAGACCTTCAAAGCTTATCCAGCAATCTCTGTGCTAGTTCCTGGATTCCCAAGCAACCTCACTTTTGTCCGTAAGCGGATCACCAATGGCCTCTCTTCAGAAAATGGGCATGAGGTACAAACCATTCCCATCTCTTTCAGGGTTAGTCACTGTCCACCATCGACCTTCAATCAATTCTATGACTTGCCAAGATAGTTTGAAGTGATACTACATCCACTAAATCAATTTCTAGTTACAGAATCCCAACATTCTACTATTGATGAACCAAACATGCCTAATTTTGTGTTGATCCAGTCTCCTATCATCCCACACTCTACGATTATTGATCCAAATCCAACCATAGAGTCACCTGCTCAAATCGTAGAGTCACCTCCTCCTGAGTCTCAACCTCACCCACCTACTCCTCCATCAGATATCCATTCCTCATCAACTAATAACTATTTTAATCTTGATCTTGCTCTCTACAATATGCAAGGTTAATATCCAAGAACCTCTCCTCCAAATAATCAGCAACTCCTTGAGCTTATCGCATATCTACCTACCAAAATGGAGTTGTCTCAAGCATCTCAGAAGGTGACCAAGGACATATAAGAAGATCTTGAAGTTCATTCAGACCTAGTTCATCTGAGGCTAACTCATTTGATCGATGCTGCCAACACCCTCCCCAGCAACCTAAGTACTGAGCTTATAAAGAAGCTTAGGGAAATCATAAAGGAAATGTTTCAGAGTATCAATGAAAGGGATCAAATTCACTTTCAAGCTGCCAAGAAACACTGGGAAGTAATTCTCATTTTGCGGAACACTCAGGAAACCCAAAATAATCGTATGATGGAAAGTCTCACGAGTCTATGAACTTCAATGAAAGAATTCCAAGCATTTTCCATGGGCCAAATGCAACAAACAGAAACTTTCTTGGCCATTCTACAAAAGAGAGAATCTCGAACTGATTCTCTGATCTAAGAAAACCGTGAAGACGTTGCTTACTCCAAGAATCAGCTCCATGAGCTCGTATAAGGTATAACTCCACTATCTGAAGACATTCAAACCCTTGATGCTTACATAAAGGGGGAGAATAAAGGGGAAGGAGAGAAAGGCAAAGGCAGAGGCAGAGGCAAATTTATTGCTCAATCTTCAAGGAGCCCTCTCGCAAGATAGCCTTGCCATCAGACTCCACGACCTGAACATCAAATTATCATGGCACAACCACTAAGGAGTCAAGAGCCATCTTCCAGCACACAAGGGGTAACCACTACAAGCCTAAATATGCCAATTGGAGATCCTGCATTCATGAATAGACACGATCATTGGGAATGACTAAGTCAAAGCGAGCTGGAAGACAATGCATGGAGAGACGAAGCCAGTAGGAGAAGGAGAGCTGTAGAGCATGCTAATCCTCTAAGGAGCAAAAGGTAAAAGAAATAGAGATAAGTTGAAACTCATTTCTTATTGATGTAACTAAGCTTAATTGTAATATCTAACTTTACAAACATCAATAAATTCATGCTTATTTTCTAGAGGTTTTAGTTGCTCACTGAAACACTAAGTCATATTTACTTTCTAGCAACTACATCTAGAAAGTGATAATTATGACGTAAATCTCCTTGGTTATGTCAACATCAAATAGAGGGAGATTGTTGGGAGATTGCATATTTAAATTTGATATTGAAAGTAAATATTCATAATTATATTTAAAGTCCTTCAAAGAATACATGTACAAGGACTTAGTGGTAGATCAAACTTGTTAGGTTGATCTAAGCTTTTAATGTTTATCATTTTATATATGAATGTATAGAAGAAAAGATCAAAGCTGTTAGGTTGATCTATGTCTTGAGATGTAATATATAGGCTTCAACAGAATCATAATCTATCAAGCTGATCAAGTGATTGCAGAAGCCAAGGTAAAATCATAGAGCATCGAGAATCGTAGTATGTCTACTTTGGAGGGCCTCTCCTAGAATCGTAGAGTGGTCCAAATGCCTGCCGAGCCAACTTAGAGATTGTATTGTGCTCTCGGAAGCGTAGAGTCTATAAGTCAAGCAGGTGAAGATCATAGTGTGTCAGTACTTAAGAGATATCGTAGTGTTCTCGTTTGCTAGTGCCGAATCAAGCATTAAGGTGGTAAGACACCACGATTATGATCGTAGAGCATCATCTGTCTGTATTAGAAGCATCGAGCCTTGACCATTTGTTTAAGAATAAATCACAATAAATGTGGAATGGATTATAAATGCTGAAGTCCTCGTAAGTCCCAATGACACAACAGTCATCCTTAGTATATAACAAAGAGACGTATTGAAGAAGCTAAGGAAAGTACTATGGGTCAATAGAAAACACCTTTTTAGGTGTTAGGTGAGATAGTTGTCTGCTGTGTCAGTGGGCCAAACTACTAATCAGAAGTTGTGCAGAAAGTCTCCATCAGAGCTCAGAAATGTCAAATGCATTTAATGCTTCAACGAATGTCTTCAAACGGATACATTTTCAAAGGCATCATATATGCAAAACATAAGCAGATAAAAAGATTAAGCAAGCACTGAACAAGAACGCTGAAGAACACTCAACGCTCAACTCTACGATCTGAAAAAGAAAGCTTGCTCAGCTACTGAGTTCTTTCGAACAATAGCTTAACGGCAACTGAGTAGCACCATTCAAGAACTCAACTATTATCAAGTAAAGTAAGAAGTTCTAAGTCAGAAGGACTTGAAGAGTTCTAAGTGAACTGAGAAGTACCAAGTCTGTTGAATTTGATGAGTTCAAAAGTGAACAAAGAAGTTCCAAGACTGCTGGTTTTGAAGGAATCCATGAGATTCAAAGATTGTAAAGATATCCTTAGTGGATTTCCTACTCGAGGAGTAGAAGAGTGGACTAAGATCTTTGAATGCTCTGAACCACTTAAAATTACTATATCTTATATTCTTACCATAATTGCTATAACTGCTTAACTCCTATTAAATCGTTTTATCTTAAAGGGAAAATACAAAAATCTCAATTCCGCTGTGATTAAATCATTGTCAAAACTAACAAGTATTTTGTAAAAGAATTTTTAAAATATCTATTCAACATCCCCTTCTAAATAACTATTGTGCCTCCGGGAACTAACAGAATCATTACTATGAGTCCCGGATCATAATCAATTTATTAGAGCAATAAATCTGCTAGAACTATAAAAGCTCTCCTAACAGTTTTAGATAACCAATTAATTCCAGATTTTAAAACTCTTTAACACTCGGACTGATTACTTAGAATATTTTAAAAACTTTTATTTTTAAGAACTTTATGCAATGCAAATGACCTAAAGCCTTGTATTGGAAAGTAATTAATGCAGAGATCTTACATTCATATCCTTGGACTCAATTAGTCTTCCAGCCTTCAAGAACTTCAAATCTTTATGATTGCACCCTTAAGGAAACTGTCATAGTTTCAACTATCCTAAAATTCCATAACACATGTTTAGAGATATAGTAAGGTCATCATCAAAACATTAAGGATGGAGTATGACATAAGTCAACAGGTTGTTTTGGGGCAATTTTGTTATGGTGTCCCAAACCCAAAAATTAAATTCTAGGGTGTTATGATATGTTCTTATGAGTTATGAACATCACCTAGTTGGAACGGAAACAAAAGGTTTTGTAATGAAGTCATGGCGGAATATTTTTTTTTGTAAAACTAGTCAAGAACTGTAAAACTAGTGTGTGTACTGACTTTTGAGTCAGTTTGTCAGGCACTTAAAGCTTCTGGGAATTTTTTATTTTATGATGATTTTGTAGTTCGTAGAACAAGGAATCCATAGCCTTTGGAATAGACTGATTCCGAATTTAGACGGCTGAGTTATGACGTTCCAAAGTAAACGCATCAAAACTGTCCAATCTGTAAAATAAGATTTGTACCTGCTATTTTTATGAATTTTTTGGACTTGTCTATTCTGAATTTGTAAATGGTTAAAGCATAAGAGTTGTAGCCTCGGAAGTTAGCTACGCGTGAGCGTAAGAATCGCTCAAAAATATTTTGAAACGAATTAGTTATGACTTTTCTAGAAAGAGAGGGTAAACTTGGCTAGATTTCGTAACAATATGACCTTGGTTGTAAGAAGTAAAAATATGATTTTCTTAAAGGAGGAACTATAACTAAGTCCTAGATGATAACAAAGTACACTGTATAAGCTTTAATTTGACGTAAGAATGAGCGAAAACGGATAAGTAACGAAGGAAATACGATAAAAACAAGAAAGCTTTCCTATAAAAGAATCGAAAAAATTGTTTTTCAGAAAAATAGATATTAAAATTTGAACAAGCATAATTCCCCACCTATTTCGCATTTGGGAGTGTGGTCAACTTCTAGAGTTAGATCTATCAGTCCCCTACCACCTCCAATTGGAAATTTTAGAATATCCCTTGTAGATTTTTGTGTTGACAGTTTCTACCAAATCAGGCCAAAATTGGAAAACTGGAAAAACTTGCTGCCCTAAATTTTTCGTGGACTGTTTGATCCACTTAAACATTGAAATAAATTTAGGCCTTTTGGGACATGAAACTATATCGTATAATGAAGTTTTGGTCTAAAGATGAATGAATTCCGACTTCGGAGGAAGGAGATATGACCAATTCAATATTATGATTTTTCTAAAAAAACTGTCATAACTTGAGTTCTATAACTTCGATGACCACAAAATTTAAACTGGAGGTTCATGTTATTATATGTAAGATTTTACCAAGACTTGGGAATTTTTGGAGTTGAGCACGATATATTTAATTTTGCTAAGTTACCAACTAAAATGGTACTTTGAAAAATATTAAAGGAAATTGAAAAATTGTAATAAAATTATTTGTGTGTGTGGAACATATGTGAGTATGTGTGGCCAGAAGAGAAAAAAAATAATAAAATGGTTAACCAGGCCTAATGAAAATAATAGAGTACGAGGAGGTAAAGTAATTACTTACCTACAAGTCGGGAATTATCGAAAAAATTTATATCGGCTAAAATATTTCGACATGTGACGTATGAGTTTATGTAAAGGTTAATCACATATTTTTATGTAAATATTATAAAAATAATGTGAGGGGATTATGTTGGTTTAAGTCGAATGATTAATTGTCATAATAGGTTACAATAATTATCGTCGATAATTATTATGAGGTGATGATTAATTTAATCTAATAAATTTAATGAATAATGTAGGTTATCATTTGAAGGAAGTTATGATTGTGGATGAGGTAGATAGTAAAACGCCGGTACATGCAAGTTTTTCAGAACTTGTTAATTGTTCTGTGAAATTATTTCATATACTATGTGTATTTCGTGTGAACGAGTTGAAATGTGCACTATGTGCTTTACTGTGAGATGAAGTTATTGAAATTAATTGATGATTGAAGTTAGTTAAGTTATGCAAACTTACTTTATTGAGATATGAGGAATATGATAATCATGAAGCATGTATAACTACTAAATATGAACATTTTGGTGCATAAATTGTTGAACAGAGGAACTAAAATATTAGAATGTTTTATGGATAGAGAATAACTGTTTTTCCCTCTCAATTTCTTATATTTACTGAATGAATATGAACAACCTATATATAGATGTACAAAGGAAAAACCTACCAAAAAACTATCTTATGTTATACACAATCTTAAGCTAAAAATCTAGTTGACCCTTAAACAAAGATAATATACTAAATCAGCAACTAAGATCACTCCTACAATATGTCTTAATTGACAACTCAGGAAAACACTCCCCCTCAAGTTGGTGCAAAGATATCATCGATGCCCAACTTGCCAAGTGAGTAATAGAAAATCCTTCTTGACATTGCCTTCATAAGTATATCTGCCAGCTGGTCTTCAGAGTTAACAAATGAAAATCAAATTATCTTAGCTTCAAGATTTTGTTTCATGAAATTTTGATCTACCTCAATATGTTTAGACTGGTCATGCTAAACTTGGTTATGAGAAATATTTATGGCTGCCTTATTGTCGCAATACAAATTTATTTTGGAATTCAAAGTGAAGCCAATCTCCATTAATAACCTCTTAAGCCAAAGGAGTTCACAAAGTCCTTTGGCTATTCCTCTGAACTTTGCTTCAGCAATAGATAATGCCACCACCTTCTGCTTCTTGCTCCCCCATGTGATGAGGTTACCTCCTACAAAGGTAAAGTAGCCCGCTATAGACTTCCTATTAGAGACACTTCATACCCAGTCTGCATTTGTGTAACCCTCAATGTTAAGATGATCAATCTTTGTGAATAAAAGCCCTTTCCCTGGAGCGGACTTAAGTAATGCAGAATTTTAACTACAACATTTATACGTTCTTCACTAGGTGAATGCATAAACTGATTGACAATGCTAACTACATAAGAAATATCCGGACATATATAGGATAAATTAATTAATTTATCCACTAGTCTTTGACACTTTTCCTTATTAGTCGGCACCTGATCTGGTTAGTTTCCAAGTTTGTGATTCTGAATGATTGGAGTATCTGCTAGTTTACAATCTAGCAATCCCACCTCAGACAATAAATCTAGCATATATTTCCTTTGAGAAAGAAATATACCTTTCCTTGATCTGGATACTTCAATCCCTAAGAAATACTTTAGACCTGTTACCTCTTTTTCAGTTCTAACAAAAGAGCTTTAACTCATGCAAGCATACATGTGTCAACAAGCAATACAAAGTAAGTAAAGTATCAATCTCACAGAGAAAGTTGTCTAATTGAAATCACTATGCATCAATTAAATCACTATATTTATATGCTCAAACTAATGAATATAATTGGTGAATTACTCTAATTGCAACTAACGAATAAAACAAAAGCAAAAATGTAATAAATCAAATCTGAAAGCAATGGAATCCTAACTTCATTTAATACTTCATCAAATCACCACTATCATGCAAAAATTGTTCACATATCATAGGAAAGTAGCCAAGAGCACTAATAGAGTCATAACCATTTTTCAATGTACTATGACCTACTTACACAACATCCACAAGCGATAGAATTCATGTAATCATCAATATAACCAAAATCGCTATATGCCTATGTGAAATTGCAACCATATTGAATTTATGCACAAAACCTTATTCTAACTCATACGGTGAAACAATATATGTCTATATGGTTCACGAAATACACAAGCCATACAAAACAGCTCCATATACGTATGATATCATGATTACAATCCATACTTGCATGTTCATTGTCAATTCCATACAAGTACTGAAAATGAATGGTGATCACGCATTCATACATACAAAGCAACCATGATAGAAATCCCATATGATATGTAAAACATTCCAGCATTCAAGCATGCAACTAAACTACATATTAAAATCCATTAGAATCCCATAATGAAGTCTAGTTCATGACTGAACCAAAAGCCATTATGGGATCAAAGCTAACCATGGCCAATAAACGAACAATTGAAAGATGAAGGATAGAAACGATCAAACCCAATTGCTGATTATAATCCACTAGTAACATTCAAATCCTCATATAAATCTAGCAAAATACTAATAATTATCCGCAATGATAGAAAATCCCAAGAAGAATTAGAAAAGTTAGAGTTTAGGCTTCATTCTACGTTGGAATCTCTCTTAGAGTGTAAACCCTAGTTACTAATATGAAAAATACGTAAACTAACGAATGATACGTCTGACACCAGTCAGAATCGTTTTTTAATTAATTCCAACCCTTAAAATTAGAAATTAAAATAAACAGCTTAGCAGCAGCAGTCATCGCGTGCGGGCGCGCGCTGTCCCTTAGTAATTCTCGCGCGGGCGCGCGACTTGCAGTGTGCCATGTTTGGTCCAGCCGGGTGGTCGCGCTGGCGCGCGTGTCCTGGCCTGTATAGCCGCGAGGCCGCGCGGCTTCTGCAACTTTGAGTTCTGGTTCTGTTGCTACAACTGATCTATTCTGCTGCTCATTCCTTTGTCCTTCCATGCTTAGTCTCCTGCTCCACTTCATCCTCACACCATGCGTCCATAGTCTCATGTCATCTATTACCACCAAATTATACCATATCTGCACTTTTACATCAAAGGGATTTCTAAGTACATGCAATGCAAAATAAACAAAATGCAACTAAAAAGACACTAAAATATACTTAAGATAAGCATAGTTCGCGTGAATTGATATCCAATAAGTAGGTATACAACCCACTTATCAAATACCCCCAAACTTGAACTATTGCTTGCCCTTAAGCAATGCATACACATAAAACACTGAAAATGCAACTATATGCTATTCACTAAATCATATTGCAAACGAGTCTCACATTGTGCCAGCCAGAATTTTAGTCCAAAATGCCTCAGCGAATTATCCAGATTCAAGAATACAAATTCAAACTAAACTATAGGCATAATATCATACACTCAGATAATTCACATATGTTATAGGGATGATGTGTGTGTGTGTGTTATGTTCACCAAAACTTGCTTTAAGCAAAGAATACACATGCTAAACTGCTCACAACAGAAAATTACAGTCTAAATCAAGACTCATGTATACTTATGCAATAAAGATTGTTCCAATATATCAAAGCAAACTAAGGTTCAACAATGGGCTTAATTGCTTTATTGCTACTCACGAGGGCGATTTTTGCTCTTTACCACGGTGTTTATTGCTATTTTTTTTCTCTTTTTTTTAACATGACTGTGCAATGCCTTATTCCATTAGGCAAACACTGCTACCCCTTAGCGAGCTTTCAACCAATGACTCTCAGACCATGAAAGACCTTAGGGCGCTAGGTGTTAAGACACCCCTACGGGCGTACTTACTCAAGTAGCTAGGGCCACGAAATAAGACTAGCCACGTTATTGCTATTTTTTTTATACATAGCATACCCATGTTTTCCCAAAGTTTGAAAATCAATGTTTAAACAGTCTAAGTTCACTTTCCACATATTTCCTTTTTTTAAAACTACATTTTCTATCGAGCAATGCAACACATAATTCTTATACCTATAAGTGATTGTGAACATGTCCGTGCAGACCAAATGCATCTAAACAACAACATGAATTTCACAGCGTAAAACATTATAACTAGGTTCATATTATCCAAAGTACTCAACAATCCTTCAAAATTCACTATCATCATTCGTTTATACAAAATTTCCATAAAGCTAGACTTTGTGAGACATATGCAAACTAAACATACACACATAATAAACAAAAATTTTGACAAGCAAACTACTATATGCAACATAAACATGCAGAATGTAAACTAAACATGCATACTAAATGCAAATACTACATGAAACTATACTACCACCCCAATACCCCCAAACTTATAATATTCAATGTCCCAGTGAATGAAGGTAAAGGGTTAAAGAAAACTCCCCTAATGATCAGCCGCACCACCCTCTTCGGGTGGTGAATCTGGTGGTGGATATGGCACAGCTGTTCCGAACTGAGGCCACTCAAGCGTTGTCCCTTGTAGTGCAAAAGCCTTTGCCAATGACATCGTGAGACCCGTAGCAAAAGCTACGAAGTTATCGTACATGGAATCAACCTTACGCTCCAACCTTCGGAGCTGTCAATCCCTAATTGCAGTAGTAGCTCGAGTAGATGGTCCTATTTTATCTATCTGAGAGGGCTGCTGTGGTGGCTCTGGGAAAATGGGCTAAATGGTAAAACCTAATCCTCTCGGATGTGGTTCAGCTCCTGTCCAATCCATAAATTTTGTAATGGTGGCGTGGGTGATATTCTAGCTTGGGTTCTGCATTTGCTCATTGTCCCAATGGCAGCCCTAATGAGCACATAGCATAGCTACAACTGAGGCATGGGGAATACTCCCCGTAGTGCTTCCCCGCAGATACTTCAAAATGTTTTGGTGAATCAGATGGCCCACATCAATGTACTTGCCCGTAATTATACCCCGCAAAATTATGGCTCTCTTTGCTGTGATTTCATGCTGATGAGACGACGGAACAAGCTTTGCACAAATGAACAGATTCCACACCTTTGCATATCAATTTAGGGCTGCAGCTGGAAATAAGCGAGGCTGATTTGTGCCGACTTTATAGGTCCATTTCATGCCTAGCACGCACAATTTAGCAATAACCAATTCCAAGTTCGTTTCCATATGTGCACCTGCTACTCAATTCGTAGACCCAGTCGGTGGTGTGTCAGTTAACTTGAAAATTGCTCTGATTGTAGGAGGTCTGAAATCCAATTGCACGCCGCACACCATAGATAACCCACTCATTGTTGCCTTCGCATTCGCATAGTATTCTCTGACAATTCCCATTGGGATAGGCATGGGCGTGGCAGCCAATCCAAGCCATCCTCTTTCACGAATCATGTTACATAGCTGACCATCTTGCCCTTCAGGCTTGAACCCTCATTCTTTCACAAAGGTTTTGGTCACAATTTGGTAATACTCCTACTGGGCTTCCAAATCCACAAACTTAGTATGATCAACCATATCCTCCCCGTGACTGCCAGAGGACGTTGAGGAAGATAATGACATGGAGCGAGCATGCTTAGGACCCATTTACAAAAGATAGAGATAATGTAGACGATTTTTTTTATGATGAGGAGAGCCTATGATATGATAACCCCCAAACTCATTTCTGCAAACTCGCTTATAAACCCTAGCTTTATACTGCAGTGTAGAAGTTGAGTAGGTGTGGAACATGGAAGGAATCGTGGATGATTACGTGGTGGAGAGATTGATGGCTTCGATACTATAATTGATAGAGATGAAGAGACGTGCATTATGGAGACTGAAATAATTGAGCTTCTGTTATGATTTCAAATGAGAGCCCAAATGGCCCCCCAACTCATTTTTAAAGTTTTTTAAAACTGTCTCAGGCCGGTGTAGCGCGCTGCCGCATGAGTATTCAATGTGTTTCATGCACGGGTGCGCGAGTATGAATTGGGCTGCGATCGTCATGCCGCGCGGGCTCGCACATTTATACTGCATTCCTTGAGCGGCCACGCGATCCTGATATCTTCACTGCTAATGTTCAACTCCAATCTGCATATCAGTGATGCCTTTATTTATTGAAACCTATATAGATAGTAATTCACACTGTCAAGACATGAATCAAAGACTAAAGAAATATTCACCTATTTCAAACTTTCTCAATGCAAATCTTGCTACACACTCAATTATGCAAATCAGACAAACTATCAATAATGAAATAAAGATGAACCAACTAAAATAATCTAACTAAATAAATAAAAAACCAATAGAGATAGAAGTAATGGGTTGCCTCCCATCAAGCGCTAAGTTATAGTCAATTAGCTTGACTGCCTCTGAATCTCAAGTTGAAGAAAGAGTTGAGGTGCTTTCCTGTCTGTCCACCTCACCCCTTGCTTTAATATCTCTTACTTTCGACAATGGCTGGACCTCCAAATCTGAATTTTCACCAGTTACACACCTCAATGGTTCATAGTTCACCAAATTCTTTTCCTTATTATTTAAGACCTGATCCACCGAATCAACCTGAAAACATTCTTCTTCATCTGTTGGGAACTTCATAGCCTTAAAGATGTTAAAGGTTACCTCCTGATCATGTACACGTATCGTGAGTTCCCCTTTTTGCACTTCTATCAATGTCCTGCCTGTGGCTAAGAACGGTCTCCCCAATATGATTAGTATATTTTTATCTTCCTCGTAATCCAAAATGATGAAGTCAGTCGGAAAGATAAATTTGTCCACTTTCACTAACACATCTTCAACAATTCCCCGTGGATATGCGATGGATCTGTCAGCTAACTGCAACAAAATATTTATCGGCCTTGGAGCCTATAATCCCAACTGATTGAACAATGACAAGAGCATCAAATTGATACTTGCCCCAAGATCACACAAACATTTATCAAAGTTCATCTTTTTGATCGTGCATGGAATTGTGAAACTGCCCGGATCCTTCAGCTTCAGAGGTAACTTCTGCTAAAGCACTACACTGTACTCCTCTGTCAAGGCTACAGTCTCAAACTCGTCTAATCTCCTCTTCCTTGACAATATACCTTTCATGAACTTTGCATAACTTGGCATTTATTCCAATGCCTCAGCGAAAGGTATGTTGATCTGTAACTTTTTAAATACCTCCAAGAATTTGCTGAACTATTTATCTTCCCGTTGCTTGTTCAATCTCTGCGGATACGGTACCTGAGGGTGAATTGGTGGTACTGAATTCATAGGCTTCTCAACTGACCTTGCTTTATCTTTCTCTTCATGCTGAACCTCAGGATTTTCTAGATTTTCTTTCTCAACAGTTTCCTGCCCTGCCTCGCGCAGCCTCTTTAGTACAATTAGGCGCGAGCGTGCGACTTGCAGTGTCTGCAATGTTTTTTCTAGACCTCAATGTGATCGCTTGGCACTGTTCCTTCCCGTCACTTCATGGATTTGTCTCTGTATTACTCTACAATGAACCCTGGGGCCTGTTATTAAGCACGCTCGCCATTTGCCCCCATCTGAGTTTCCAGGTTTCTAATAGCCACTGATTGGCTTTTGATCATAACCTCTGTATTTTCCATGTACTTTAACATCATCTCCTCCATTTCTGATTTCTTTTCTTGCAGAGGTGCAGATGGAGTGTGATGTTGTTGTTGGGAAAATCCTGGTGGAAACGGTGGTTTTGGTGTAAACTGTGGCTGAGATGGCTGTGGCTAAAATTGTTGATTCGGCTAAAACTTACTCTGCTGATTCCCTTGGTTATTTGACCAACTGAAGTTTGGATGATTGTGGTTGTTGGGGTTATATGTGTTTTGAAACTGTCCTTGGTCTTTCTTGTAATTTCCCACATACTGTATCGACTCGGAGCTGATAGCACATTGATCCGTGGAGTGTGATCCTGCACAGATTTCACATATGAAGGCAACTGTTTGCGTTCTCCTCTCGGCTATTGAATCTATTTTCTTTGACATTGCTGCCATTTGTGTCGACAACTGAGTAATAGCATCCACTTCCAACAAACCTGTAACTTTGGGTTATGGTATCCGAGATGTTGGATTTTGAAAATCATTTGCTATCATCGTCTCGATAAAGTTATAGGCTTCCTCAAAGCTCTTTACCCATAATGCCCCTCCTGCAGCTGCATCTACAATCGGCCTAGACTGCCATCCCATTCCGTTATAGAATGTGTTGATCACCATCCAGTCTGGCATTCCATGGTGTGGACATTTCCGTAGCATCTCTTTGTATCTCTCCCATACTTCATATAAGGATTCACCCTGTTGTTGTTCAAACTGAGAGATTGTTGTCCTCATTTTCACTGTCTTAGCCATTGGGAAAAACTTGGCTAAGAACTTCTGTGCTAAGTCCTCCCATGTAGTTATCGATCCTGCTGACAAAGAATGAAGCCAGCTTCTCACTTTATCCCTTAATGAGAACGGAAACAACATCAGTCTAATTGCATCCTCCGTCACCCCGTTGCATCTGAATGTATCACAAATTTTAATAAAGCTTAATAGGTGTTCATTCGGATCATCTGTAGCAGCACCCCCAAACTGTACCGAATTCTACACCATCTGAATAGTGCCCGGTTTAATCTCAAAATTATTTACTGCTATCGCCGGTCTGACTATGCTAGACTGAAGTCCATTAATATTCGGCATGGAGTAGTCTCTTAGAGCCCGGTGCTCTTCTCTTTGCTCAATTCTCTGTTCTTCTGCCATACTAGATGTAGTACTCTCTAACTGAGCTTGAAATTTCTCCGCACACTTGCTTTCTAACCTCTTCTGTTAATGTTATCCCGCGCTGGTGTCAATTCTGAGTTGGATGATCGCGTGTGCATAAAAATTAACAAGTACCTGAAACCAAAAACAAAAACAAAAATAGAAATGAGATAAGATTAGATTTGTCTAAGTCATACAATATAGCTTAAAACTAATGATAATAATTAAAATTTAAACGCCTTTCCCCGACAACGGCGCCAAAAACTTGTTACCTCTTTTTCAGTTTTAACAAAAGAGCTCTAACTCATGCAAGCATACATGTGTCAACAAGTAATACATAGTAAGTAAAGTATCGATCCCATAGAGAAAGTTGTCTAATTGAAATTACTATGCATCAATTAAATCACTATATTTATATGCTCAAACTAATGAATATAATTGGTGAATTACTCTAATTGCAACTAACGAATAAAACAAAAATAAAAATATAATAAATCAAATCTGAAAGCAATGGGATCCTAACTTCATTTAATAATTCATCTAATCACCACTATCATGCAAGAATTGTTCACATATCACAGGAAAGTAGTCAAGAGCACTAATAGAGTTATAGCCATTTTTTAATGTACTATGACCAACTTAAACAGCATCTACAAGCGACAGAATCCATGTAATCATCAATATAACCAAAAACACTATATGTCTATGTGAAATTACAACCATATTGAATTTAAGCAAAAGCCCTTATTCTAACTCATACGGTAAAACAGTATATGTCTATCTGGTTCACGAAATACATAAGCCATACAAAACAGCCCCATATACGTATACTATCATTATTACAATCCATACTTGCATGTTCATTGTCAATTCCATACAAGTACTGAAAATGAATGGTGATCAAGCATTCATACATGCAAAACAACCATGATAGAAATCCCATATGATATGTAAAACAGTCCAGCATTCAAGCATGCAACTAAACTACATATTAAAATCCGTTAGAATCCCATAATGGAGTCTAGTTCATGACTGAACCAAAAGCCATTATGGGATCAAAGCTAACCATGGCCAATAAATGAACAATTGAAAGATGAAGGATAGAAACGATCAAACCAAATTGCTGATTATAATCCACTAGTAACGTTCAGATCCTCATATAAATCCAGTAAAATACTAAAAATTATCCACAATGATAGAAAATTCCAAGAATTAGAAAAGTTAGAGCTTAGGCTTCGTTCTATGTTAGAATCTCTCTTAGAGTGTAAACCCTAGTTACTAATAAGAAAAATACGTAAACTAACGAATGATACATTTGACACCAGTCAGAATCGTTTTTTAATTAATTCTAACCCTTAAAATTAGAAATTAAAATAAACAGCTCAGCAGCAGCAGTCATCGCGCGCGGGCTCGCGACTTGCAGTGTGCCATGTCTGGTCCAGTAGGGTGGTCGTGCGGGCGCACGTGTGCTGGCCTGTATAGCCGCGCGGCCGTGCGGCTTCTGCAACTTTGAATTCTGGTTCTGTTACTGCAACTGATCTGTTCTGCTGCTCATTCCTTTGTCCATCCATGCTTAGTATCCTACTCCACTTGATCCTCACACCATGCGTCCATAGCCTCATGTCATCTAATACCACCAAATTATGCCATATCTGCATTTTTACATCAAAGGGATTTCTAAGTACATGCAATGCAAAATAAATAAAATGCAACTAAAAACAAACTAAAATGTACTTAAGATAAGCGTAGTTCGCGTGAATTGATATCCAATAAGTAGATATAAAACCAACTTATCAAGACCCCTAAGATTCTGCATTTTAAACTCGGCTACAAATCTCTTTTAAAGTTTGGTGATCTCTTCTGAGTCATGCCCTATGATAATCATGTCATCCACATATTTTATTAATATATTATTAATGTAGTTACCTTCCCATGTCTTCGTTTCAAGAAAAGAGTATGATTTGAATTACTTTAACAGAAACCATAATTTTTCATGGCTAAGTTAAACCATCCAAACCATATGCGAGGTGATTGTTTTGGGCCATATAGAGATCGTTGCAACTTACACACCACACATATCTTTGAAGAAGTCGAGTACCCTAGTGGAATATCCATATAAATCTCTTTTTCAATGTCTCTATGAAGAAAGGCAATTTTTACATCAAACTGATGCAATGACCAATCTAGGTTCGTAGCAACAGACAACAAAACCCTTATAGTATTCAGTTTTACCATAGGTGAAAAATTTTCTTGAGAATTTATGTCGTATGTTTATGTATATCCCTTCTCCACGAGTCTTGCCTTATATCTTTCAATAGATCCATCTGCTTTGTGTTTAATGGAGAAGACCCATTTGCACCCAACCGATTCCTTTTCGTCTGATAGTGGAACAAGCTTTCATGTTCTATTTTTCTGTAGCGCTTCCATCTCTTCTTCTATTGATTGGGTCCACTTTGGATCTGCTAAGGCATCTCGTACATTAGTGAGAACATGTGAGAGCCCCAAATTCGGGTCCCAAATCACCACGGATCTGGTACAATCATTCTATACCTATTACTATTTACGAAATATATAAACATAAATTGTTTATACAATAAACTTTACATCCTTTTCCCCATGGTCGAGTAATCTTCACTTAATACACAATTCATAACTTGTCTAACATATAACATTATTATTATACAATATTATTACAAATCTAGCTCCACACATAAACTTAAAGCTGGAACTGTCTTTAACCTTTTCTGCATCCGACGTACTCGTCTTAATCTGCAATGTTTATCATGATATAGCAAGGGTGAGCATATGTTTGCCCAACAAGCATAAGTTTATTTGAGGATATATCATTTGAAAGAATTTAAATAATAAGCTGGCTATAATTCAACAATATAGTTGTGAATTAGCAAGAACAAATTTTATGACTGAACAAGCATTTAACATGAACAAATATATCTGGACAGAATGGTAATGAAGGTGATCAACCTTTCATACCTGATGAATACATGTCATACGCACATGGTGCAATTTAATAATTCTTAGACATGGCAATCAGAATTGATTAACCACAAGTATAATTGAATAATACAACTCGAGGTCGAGTTAAGAAAGACTTGCCTGAACCGTTGATTACCGCTATGCAAAATAATAAGCTTTGTCTGACGACCTAATATATAAATAATATCGATATACAATTAGAAATATATCATCACAGTGCTTAAAATAACCTAAACACATTTATCACATAATCCTATCTGTCTATAACACACATACGACATATCCTCAAGTCAAACTTTTACAGTCTAAGTCGAGTTCGGTATAATTCTGACATCCCGACGGTCTAGTCGGATAAAATTTCGAGTTTAAATTCAATTAAACTCTGTCTAAACACTTAACCATTATCTAAGATAATTTATTAACAATCAAAATATTTTTCGTAAGCTCGTAATAACTTTCGAATAATTATTATTATTATTTATCATTATTTTTCAATCATTAACCTCGTATTTAATTAAATTAAATACCACATAATTCTTTTATTATTAATATTTATTTAATACTAAATATTAATGAAAATCATAACATAATATTATAATATATTTATAATATATCAAAGTATTTTTAATACCTTAAAATTATATTTATATAATTTTTAAACCGTTAAATTCATTATCTGATAATTGCTATTAATATTAAAATATTAATATTTTCATGAAAAAAATATCAAAAGTTATATTTTATAACTTAAAATATTTTTCTAACAATTAAATAATTTTTATATGATTTTTAAATCATTAATTCTATTTCTCCAGAATTTATTTAATATAGTTATTAAAAAAATTAATTACCATTAATATTAATTAACTAATGAAATTAGTCACAAAATATTAAAAGTCATTAAAAATAACTTAAAATATTTTCTTATACCATAATATAATTTTTCATGTTTTATGTATTAAAATTATTTTTAAATAGTTTATTTAATATTATAATTAAATAAATTAAATACTTTTAATATTCCAAAAATATTAAATATTTATGAAATATACTCGAATTAATTAAAAAATAATTTTCGGACTTTAAAATTTTTTTAGGAATTTATTTTGTATTTTTAATAATTAAAAATTATTTTTATCTATTTATTAATTAAAATAATTATTTTTCTTATTAAACTGTTGCTAAAGGGTGCCTATAGCGACAAGAGTGTCGCTATAGGTGTTCTTCGTGTTCTTGAGTGAATCCCAGAAACTCAAAGGCAGTCACAAGGTTACTACTTTGACCATGATTTTCTCTAAGTTCCTAACGTTTTCTGGGCTATCTCAAGCATTAATCTTGTAGTCAGTTTATAGGACTACAGTTATCAATCCTTATCTTGGTCAAACAACATAACAACAATACGATCTGGGCTCTCAAAATCCTTGTCAGGCAGCTCCTTGGTTTTCTGGGTAACCTAGAAACCCAGGCAATGGCATGGTGCCACTTTCAAGCCCCCATAATCAGGTGTTCTGGTTATTAGTTAAGGGTTCTTATAGTACAAATGTGTAGTTATTATGTCATAGAACATTTATATAACAACAGATCAGCCCAAAAACGATAACAGAACCATAATCAATCCGGTCAAACATGGTCAGAAACTATGTTCATGCACTTTCTGAAAATTCCAGAAAACCGAAAATGTAACCGATGGTCTACTTTGACCATCAATTACATCCGATCTGTTTGTGATCTAAGGGATGTTAAGGCATCGACCTATAGACCAGACAACACACTACAATCCGGTTAAAACAACATCAACAAAAAGTCTTAACATCAATCAGATCAAAGCCTTTAGAAATCATGTCAGACACTGATTTACACTTTCTGGATTACCTAGAAAGTTATGGTCATTCCCGGTCAATGGGTTTTGACCGATCATAACTTACAATCTAGACATCAAATGATTGTTATTTCAGTTACAGAACAAAGACCACATATCCAACTACCGATTTGACACATAAAACAAGAAAACTTATAAACAAAGAAAGATCTAGAGCGACTGACATTAGCTTGTCAGACGACTATTAGTGTTCTAGGATAGTTTTTGAAAAACATCAATTTAAAGCCTTTTGATGCTATGGATCCATGATGGATCTTCATAGATCATCATAAAACATCATATAACACTTATATAAACGCAAAAACACAAATTTTCTCGTAGCATACAAGATCAAAATAGGCTTAGGGCTTTATACCTCTCTTGCTAAATCTTTGATCCTTGCTCTACTAAACTGATCTTGATGATCTAGGAGGTTGTTTAAGGACTGATATACTTTGTATTTTCGGAGGTTGGGAGAGAGAGAGAGTTGTTAGGAACTTGGGTGAAAAATGACCAACTTTTTATGACTTTCTCTCTCTAATTTTCTTATATATGATGATATAATGTAATGGATGATAATATAGACTGATTTGCTGGAGATTTTAACTCACATGGAGTTGGTGTAGTTCGTGAACAACTCACATATGGCAAGATTTGCAAGTTACCTTATTAAAGAAATAAAAAGGGCACTTTTGTCATTTTAATTTTCAATTTAATGGCATACTTGTATTTTGCTACAACCCTTAGGGTTTAGGTTTTAACCCTTTAGGTTTTAAAATAAATTCTAGGATTTTCAAATTAGGTTTCCAAAATAGAAAATTAATATTTCTAAATTATAATTAGGATTCTGTAATTATATTAAGATTTCCTAATCATGAAATTCAATTATGCTAATTAGGATTATTATTTCCTAATTAAATTGCTAATTTAACCATTAGGGTCAAAATGGTACATTAGGGTTTATAACCCAACAATTAGGGTTTTAAATAGAAAAATAAATTTTCTAATTTCGGAATTAGGTTTCCTAATTAGATTAGGGTTTCCTAATTACTTATAACTTCAAAATTAGGATTAATGTTTCCTAATTAACTTTAAAATTATTAAATTAACAATTAGGTTTTCCCTAATTATAAATTAGTGTTTCTAATCCAGAAATTAGGGTTTTCCACAACAATTAGGGTTATCCCTAATTAGGTTATCATTAATAACGTTTACACCATATACCTGCATTTGTTTTCTCAAATTAGGGTTTCAACTTCTGAATTAGGATTTCGGATTCCCGTAAAGGAAATTAGGGTTTCCAGAACCAATTTTAGGTTTTCTTATAAATCGTAAGAATTTTCTAACTGAACGTTGACGTTCTTAATATAATATTAGGGTTTAACACTGATAAAGCTTATCTGGTCAACCCTTGACCCTTAACCACGTACTCTACACATATAATACTAGATACACATAACATATACCCATATTCACTTATATACTTAATCTTGAATAATTCACCAAACGATTTTGAAATCCTTAAAATTCTTTCTCAAAAATGTCAAATCCATTCACTTATTTTCTGTCTAGGTCCTAATATTGAACCTTAAATAAATCAATTATGATTTTAAAAATTTACTAAATTCTCGGGTTGTCACAGAACATGTGTGGATGACAAGTTCTTTATGAATGATCTAAGGGTTTTGGTAATCTCCTAAGTTATACATGATTTGCAATTGTATATTTTGATCTTTTTTCCTCAAAGTCTGGTGAGTACCAATTTGGAGGTTTTCCACGATTATGTCTGAAAGGTAAGTGATATCCAATAGAAGTATTTGAGTTATCAATGGAAGGAGTAGTATAAGAACTTACCTTAGCAGTATTCTCATGAGTCAGGTCGTTCTATACTAAAGGGTGAGGGGTTGTACATTTTCAATGTCCATTCCCACTGCTTGTCTAGCCTCTTCCATAGTCTCTTGCTCAGTATCGGAGTTATCAGTTCTATTCTCCTCACTAACCACCGCATCATTATTTTGTTCGCTCACCGCTGACACCAAACTACTAGGTTGCCCAGTTTTAGTTTGCCCAAGAATGTCCTTGGACTCATAATAATCCCACTAATTTTGCCTTTCGACTTGTACCTCCCCCTAGAAGGAAGAATTGGATGTCGATACAAAAAAACTTTTAGACTCCACAAAGGTCATGTCCATGATAACATATGTACGCCCAGTAATAGAGTGGTAACATCGATATCCCTTTTTTATGTCCCATAGCCCAAAAAAACATAATGAAATGCACAAGGATCAAGCTTAGTGCGTTGGTTTTTATGGAGATGGATAAAAGCTACGCATCCAAAGTATTAGGAGGAATCACCAAAATAGAGGGTAGAGAGACATGCTTAAAAAGAACCCACAATGGTGTCTTAAATGCCAACATCTTTGACGGCATACAATTTAAAAGATGTACCGTAATGACTACAACATTATCCCAAAATCGGTTTGGTAGATGTGCGCCAATCAATAATGCACTAGCGATTTCTAAGATATGCCTAATCTTTTGTTCAATAATTCTATTCTGTTGTGGTGTTTGGGTACACGAGGTTTCATGAAGGAGCCCATTATTTTGAAAGTAATCTCAAAATTCCCAATTAATATATTCTCCACCATTGTCACTACGAACAATTTGAGCATTAGCTAAAAATTGTGTCTAAATCATAGTATGAAATGTTTTAAATATATCAAACACATCATCCTTATGTTTCATCAAATACAACCAGGTCATTCGTGTAAAATCATCAACAAATGTTACAAACCAACGAATTCTAGAAATAGTAGTAACAGGAGATGGTCCCCAAACATCCGAATGAATAAAGGCAAAAAGGATATCACTTTTATTTATGCTTATTGGAAAAGGTACACAATAACATTTGGCTAAATTGCAAGTCTCACATGTAAAAATTAAGTCTTTTAAATTGGAGAATAAATCAGAAAATAAATACTTCATATAAATAAAAGACGGATGTCCTAGCCGACGATGCCATAGCCAAATCTATCTTTCCTTGATACTAGTTGAGTGTTGCATATTATTCTTTTTACCAGGACCAAATCTGTCTCTCCTTTATACCTGTTGAGTGTTGTATATTATTCTTTTTATCAAGACTAAAATCACCCATGTAGTACAACCCTTCCCTTTTAGTACCAAGCCCAATGATCTCCTTTGTGAGAATATTCTGAAACAGAAAAAATGTAAGATAAATTAAAGCAACACAATTTAACTCTTCATTGGCTTGTCCTACATATATCAACTTATTTGAAAGAGATGAAACTAGTAGTGTATTAGATAAAGAGAAAGTGGGTGAGTGAGCAATAGTTCTAGCTCCTATAACAGAGTATTTGACCCCATTGGCATTAATAACTCTATTCCGTTTTGGTTGGGTAATATCGACAAAGTCATTTGGATCTAAAGTTATGTGGTCAGTTTCTCTTGAAACAATAATCCAGCCACTGCAATTACCCCGATTAGTAATAAGTAATGTATAGCCACAATTACCTTGATCGTTGTAAGTAGTTAAATCACCCGATGGTTCCACTTGTGGAATAAAGGATAATTGAGGTTCTTCATTTAACAAAGTAGCCCGTCCCAACTCGCTATCAATATCAGGTTGTTTTTGTGCCTTGAGTTCTTTCCACAAATTTAGATACCCATGTAACTTAAAGCAAGTTTCCCGAGTATGCTTCATATTCCCACAATTTATACATCCTCCCTCTGATTAATATTTGGCCTTTGAAGTTGCATTCACCTTTCATCCTCTTATAGAAGAAGTTGCAGTTTTGGTCATTTTAAGAGTCGGTGGACGCTAAAGTTCCATCTTGGTTGCTCTCAAGGCCATGGTAGCAACTTGTGTGACTCCATGCATGCCCTCATAATAGCTTGTCTTACATCCTCCCTTCGAACATATGCATAAGCATGTTCTATTGTAGGAAATGGTCAAATTTGAAGTACATCAACCTGAATCTTGGAAAGACAATCATCAAACCTATCGAGAAACATATGCACTATATCCTCCTATTGAATCGAGTTATACTTCTCTATATCCTCTTAACACTTCATTGGATTGGGACGTCGAAAGTTGATATCTCTCCATAAGCCTTGAAGACCATTGTAATATGTTTCAATGGACCCTTTAGCTTGTCTCATTCTAGTCTCACGTCTTTTTAAAATATACACTTGAGATATATCAGTCCCATCAAAAAAGTTATAACAATCGAATCCCATACCATTTTTGCAGTTGGGAAGCGAATGATATTACCTATCAAGGTTAAATCTATGGAATTGATGAACCATCCCTTCACAATTGCATTCTCAGTTCTCCACTATCTAAACCATGTGTCTGTCGATTTGGGTTCTGGAACATCTCCATTTATATATCCCAACTTATCTTTGCTAGAGATATGCATCTCGATAACCTTGGACCATAAGGCATAGTTAGTGTCATCCAACTTAATGCCAATCTGTACAGCAGAAGAATCATTGTTTGATATTTGGATTTGAGTCTGATTTTTGGTCAAAATCTGTTTCATTTTAGTCGCTAAGTCGTCAAGGAACGTCACTGTAGATGTGTTCTCACTATATTGGTGACGCATCACCATATCAGATGATTCCACCATAGTTCTCGATCACTTTTAACTCACTGCTCTGATACCATGACGAACAGAGGAACTAAAATATCAATTTCTTATATTTACTAAATGAATACTAACAACCTAAATATAGATTTACAAAGGAAAAACCTACCAAAAAGCTATTTAGGTTATACATAATCTTAGGCTAAGAATATGGTTAACCCTCAAACAAAGATATTATACAAAATCAGCAACTAAGATCAGTCCTACAATTTCTCTTAATTGACAACTCATGCCAACATAAATAACTACATAACATGATCAAGTATGAAGCATGTATAAAATGAAAATCATGAAGGAGGTAAAGTATGTTTAAAATGTGAATTTTTGTGTTATGTGATCATTGTTAAACTTGTTGGGCAATGTAGTTGATCACCCTTGCTATATATGAATGTTTTTCAGCTAAGCCAGGGTAGATCAAAGGATTCGATAAAGTCAGAAGATAAAAGATTAATGATTGAAGATGCATATTAATTGTAATATTTTTTAATTGATGCAATATTCATTTACATTATGTAATGACGTATAAGTAAAGGTCTTAGAACTTGGGATTAGATGAGATGTATTGTAATAATATATAGGTTATATTTATGATGTAAAGGTATGAATGGGATAATTGGCACCGTGAAACACTGGACCCCGGGCTTGAAGGCAGACATAAAACAATCGCACATGGTGTGTTTGATTAAATTCCTCTTAGAGGATGTTAATCTTTAAAAGTGGAAATTTGTTAACGTTGTGAACAAGGAAGCTTATATAAGTATTATATGAAGTAAGTCAAGCTATTTGGGTGAGTTAAAACAAGTTTAAAAGAAAATTTTTGTGAATTGAACAAGTTAGTCTTAGTTAAAAATTTGCTCCAACATGGTAGTTTCGAACCCTTGAAAAACCTGTTTAAAAAGTATGTTTTGGTTGGGTTATATTTTTATAAAATAGTATGTTATACCATTTATAATATACTAAAAATTGGAACCAATCGGACATGTTAATTTTAAGATACTAATTCGTAAAATGGGGAGGTTAGCCATGAAATTGATGCAGTTCAGCAGAACAGAACAGCAGTCACTGCAGTCAACAGCAGTAGGCGTGCGCGTGCTACTGGCTACATTGTACTGCAGGGCTTAATGGTGTTTTAATGGATCTTTTGTCATTATCACAGGGCAATCAGACTATCTCTGCATATTACACAAAGTTTATGTCCTTGTTAGATGAACTTGAGAATTTGAACTTGATTTCCAAATGTACATGTACTTGTACTTGTGGCACTGCTGTACTTCAACTAAATAATGAGATTATCATTAGGGTTTCTCAATTTCTTATGGGACTTAATCTTTAGTTTTTTTGCAGTAGGAGGTCAAGTCTTACTTATGCCTGTGTTGCCTACTTTGAATGAGGTATATATTCTATTGTTGCAAAAAGAGAAACAGAGGTTCTGTGTTGTACTACCTATTGAACCTAGTGTATCAGATTCTACAGAAAAAATAAATATAACAAAAATCTCACAAGCTAGAAAGAAAGTTATTCTTGCCATTTACTAGTATCTCCATTACAAGTATGGTGACTTCAACAATATGACTTGTTTTGGCAATTATATTTTATATCGTATAATATAATTGATTATCTACTGTTGATTATATGGTAGATATATTAGCATATTACTGTTTTCACTTGGGCGTTCCTGAAGAAACAATAATATTCATTCAATTAAGTTGTAGTATAAAACTAGTTTCGTTTAAATCCGAGGTGTATTCATTTTTGTTTATCTTTCTGTTCAACAATGTACAAATAAATTATTCACACATAAGCATAGATGAGATATTTGAAAAATGTCAGGATACTATTAGTTCATTACGGAAGAAAAAGAAATATTGGATACTAATAATATAAATAATGAACTATGGACCGAGGCAAGTTCTTTCAGTTTTATGTAAACTAGATGTGATATTGTTGATAAACATGAATTAAGTTCTCAATTATGTGCAAAGTTGTTGGTAATATGTGAATTACTTGTGACTATGATTATAGTATGCCCTCTATGCAACTATATGTTATAATTGTTGGTGATTAATTAATGAGCATGAAGAACTATTAGTATTTAGCTGGCATGATGCATGTATTACAAAGTTCATCACATGAGAAGTATGTTGCATTATAGATGCACACCATAAATATATAATAAAATGCAGGTGTGTATGATACATGAAGCATGAAATGTGTTAACTGTTGAATTTGATGAGCCGTCGCACTCATTCTTGCAAATAATCTTATTTACAGATTAAAGATGAAATGTTGTAGTGATTATGGTGATAAGGAATTGGGGCACGCTAAAAAGAAGAGTTATATTATTTTCTCCAGTCAGATTTAGATTAAAGTCATGACTCATGTAATGTACATAAGATACAATTATGTAAACTTGAATTAAATAATATAGGATGTTTGTTTTGAGATTAAAATAAAGCTTTACAATTATTGTGTAAAGTAAACTGTTGTGGAGATAACACTATATGATTGATGGTATATATCGAGAATTGAGTTTTATATATAATTTCAACTAATATGTATAATGGACCTATTATATGAAAATTAAAAATATGATTTGTTATGTTGAGAATCCAAAATTTTGTATTCAGTTACTGGATCATATAAGGTAGGTGTTAAAGGATGGAATGATTTAAATATTGAAGATCAAGCTTTATATACTCACAATTGACGTTTGAGGTAAATCATATATATATATATATATATATATATATATATATATATAGTCGTTAAGGTATTCACCACCGTGTCACCACCGTGTTGGGCCGGGACAACACGGTGGTGAATACCTTAACGACTATACATATGCTAATTATCATCAAGTTTGGGGGTATCACCCGGATTCGTCATGGAGCTATAATTATGAAGACCAATACTACGCTCTAAAACCAACATACACACCAGCATAATAATTGCAATTAACTGCTATCCTTCGATTACGTTGGGTTGCAACAACGTCCAACCTCCTCGAAAGTGTCTCAAGTTGTGCTGATAATGCAAAAAATGCATTGAGACCATCAATCCCCGCTCCCCTTGGCTGAGTCATTCTCGTATACGGCCATTGATAATAAAATTCCCCCATGGTACCTGAAAAGAAAGAAAAATAGGAAAAGAATTAAATAAAAGGAAAAAATAATTAAATTAAGACTAATTTGATTGAAGCTAATATTGGCAAAAATATATTAACTAATTCTCCAGCAACGGTGCCAAAAACTTGTTGGGTAAAATCTAGTTATGCACAACACACAAGTATACGTGGTCAACAAGTAATAAATTGAAAGTAGAGTATCGTTCCCATGAGGAATTGTTTAATAAAAAATCACCAAGTACTAACTTGTAACCAACTCAATCTTATTTAAATGAATGAATTTCAAATTATATAAATTAAATTATTTAATTACACTAATTCTAATTACCACTAATTAAAAATCAGATTACGGAGATTTAAGATCACAACTTCACTTATTGCTTCATTTAAGTTAACACACTTCTCATCAATTATTTTCTATCCTGAATTGTTAATCAAGAATACTAAAGCAGATAAAACTACCTCTCGATGCACAATATCCATACTCACTTAAATCTACAGATGATAGAATTAAGCAAGACACCCTAATTAACTAATCCACTATATCTCTATGTCAATTATAATTAAAAAAGATTTAAAGCATAAGTTCTCTATCAGATTACATATGACGTAAAGGCATATCTCTATCCTAAACACGAATCATGAATTTCATCTACGTAGAAATCACAAACACATGCTATCATGATCATATCTAAATCTAAACTTCATCTCTCGAGTTCATATAGATTATCACGGTAATTGATGGCTAATCAATTAAACAATTAAGTCCAAATCACAATAGACAATCCTTATAATAGAACATAATAATTGAAAGCGAAGCATATTAAAATAAACTACACCATAAGATCCAGTGTAATCTCAAATAAAGAATTAGTTCATGATTATTGAATTAAAACTAAGAATCTACAGTTGAATAATTATTAAAAGACAAAGATAGAAGAAGATGAAGGTAGAATCTATTGTCTGTAGATTTGATGCTCTCTCCTTGCTCATACTTTAAATCTTCAATGGTCTCCAAGTTGTTTCAATCTCTAAATCTAAACTAGTATTTTTCTCCTATTCTACTCTAATCTGATGAAATCCTCTCTCTCTCTCTCTCTCCCCAATCCTTATGATTCTCCTCCTTTTATAAGTCTCTTTATATGTCTTTAAGTCCTCTTCAAAGTCCTTGAGTCAATCAGATTGAAACAATCCTTCTTGAACATAAATTTGGACAAAAACCGAGTCTTCTACGCGTACTCCCACCCTGGCGGGGGTCCTTACTATTTTGAAGCTGGTATGCCCGCCCCGGCGGGGGTTTTGTGAAGGGAAAGCCCGCCCCGGCTGGGGTGCTTTTTCTGCTCTGACGTCCTTTGGGAAAATGGCCATAACTTCTTCGTCTGAACTCCGATTTTGATGATTCAAGATCTTCCAGAAAGAGGAGACGTAGATCTACAACTTTTATGCTTTGAGGTCTTTTAAAGAAGGACTGGAGAAATGTTGAAATTGGCTCTGAAGTGGCTATTATGTAAATGGTCACCCAAAATAGTGAAGTTCAACGTCCGTTGGTACAAAGATCATAACTCTTGCCTCCGAACTCCGATTGGAATGATTCAAGATGTTTCGGAAAGCTAAGAAGAAGCTCTACAATATAATCAAAGTTCTAAGCCAAGAACATGAAATAAACATGAAAGCCCAAATGATGTGCGAATTGCTTTTCTTTGCGATTTCAGCTCCCAAGCATATAATCTACAAAACGAATACAAAATGCATGAAAAATAACTACGAAATATGAGATTAAGCAACTAATTCAAGTAAAATATACCGGATAAGTAGGTATAAAACCTACTTATCAATAACATGATTCATAGGCTCACATGATATAGCTGTTTGTATGAAAGCTGTAAACAGTTATATATATATATATAAGCCGTAAATATATATATATATATATATATATATATATATATATATATATATATATATATATATATATTAATGATCAACCACCTCGAAGTAAATTCCAGGCGGGACAAAATATAAATTAAAGCAATAAATGGCCACGAAGTAAACTCCAGGTCAGACATGAATGTATATATATATATATATATATATATATATATATATATATATATATATAATGAGCAAGGATCAAGAGCATTCTCTTTATCTAGCATTCCTCTTTAAATAACACTCCTTTATTAAAACTACGTCGTTTTGGAGATTTTTAAAAGATAGTGGTCCCATTTGTTTTTTTTTATTTACAAAAATGTCACCCACGACCCCACTTGTGTTTTTAAAAAGAATTTCAGAACGACGTTTTAATAAAAGAGTGTTATTTAAGGAAGAATGCTAAATAAGGGGAATGCTCTTGATCCTATATATATATATATATATATATATATATATATATATATATATATATATATATAGCAATAAACGCTCCGAATATTATATTCATGCTCAATTGAGGAAACTCGATAATAATATATATATATATATATATATATATATATATATATATATATATATATATATATATATATAAGTATTTACATATATATATAAAAGCACTAAAAACCACGGGCCGACGGCCCGTGCATACACACACGCGCGAGTCTCAACGTGAATATTAGTGTGTGCAAGAAGTGAAGAAAAGGCTTTAAGTATTGTAAAAAGGCTTACAGTGGACTGCCAAAGATGATTTTAATAGCTTTAAATGGATGAACACTGGGTTCCCACCGATAAAAAGTAGCCAAATATAAGCTCACACGTGTTTGAAATAAGAAAACACTCAATTTATAGTGTGTACAGAGCAAATTAGACAGAGCTTCCTCGCCTTTTCCTTCTTTAAAATGGCCACCCCAAGCCCTCTATTTATAGAGGGGGGAGCCGCAGGTGTATCTGCAATAGCCACAGCTATACCTGTGGCTACCCGGGGTGCCCCGGGCTCCGTGGGCTCCACCGTCTCAAAGTACGTGCACTCGTACAACGTATTATCTGCTCGAACTTTTAGAACTTCAATCCGGACATCTGATCGCGGTGTATAAGACCTTTTACGACATGCTATTGTCGAGAGCTACACAATGATATGGAATAGGAGGTTGTATGAAGTCGGGAAGATGGGTCCATGCCCATATCTTCAGGTCTTCAAATTCCATCTGGTGTGCTGTATTGTATAGTAGTCACTCAGGATTAGAGCTATGGTTCTTGTAGGACACTTCTGTGTAGCTTGTAGGTTGAAATGTTAAGACAGCGTGAATGTGGGATCGAGGTAGCAAAATGAAAATTTTGCCCCTCATCGGGGTTATCTCCGGTTTGGGCTGATTTAGTAGTCGTTGCTCAGGGTTATCTCTAAGATTAGGCTGCTACAAGTGCTGAATGTCCTCGAGGTTATCTCTAAGGTGTGACTATCCTCCCGGGGTTATCTCTGGGTTTGGGATTGAGTGCCTTGGGGCTATCACCGAGGTTGAAACTGACCATAGGGGGTTGAAACAAGCATTTCTGGGGTTATCTCCGGAACTGCAACTGCATGCCTCGGGGTTGTCTTCGAGGTTTGAGATGTATCTCTCGGGGTTATCTCCGAGATGGAATTGAGGATTTCGGGGCTGTCTCTGGAACTGGAATTACATCCCTCGGGGTTGTCTCCGAGGTTTAAACTGTATCTCCCAGGGTTGTCTCTAGGACTGGAACTGAAGATCTCAGGGTTGTCTCCGAGATGGCAAAGACTGAGTATATCGGGGTTATCTTCGAGAGTATATTAATTTGACTTCCAGGATTATCTCTGGAACACGATTTTGCCTTACTGCAAGGTTAGTAATAAGAATGCAAAATTTTTGAGTGTCTATAGATGCCCCTCTTTATCATATTCATGTAGTGTAATGGCATGGATATGATAAAGAATACTAGACACTTGAAATGTGATAAGATATTCATTATGTAATGTACTACAACATGATGCAAATGTATGATGAATGTGGTTTGTTGAACCGTGTTCCAATGGGATGTGATGATTATCTGCTCCCATGACTTTTGATGGGTACTAGATTTATCACATATTACTTTGATGAACTATTTGGATGCGTGCTCCAAAGCTCTCAGGAACTTCCAGGATATTGACGTTGGGGTTATCACCAAAGTCATTAATCATTGGTACATACTTTCCACCATAGATGTTCCTCTCATGTACAAGAGACTTTGGGGATTGTGCATTTGTTTGATGAAGATTATATATAATAGATTCCGTCATCGGTCCTTCCCGATGAGGATGGCCTTCCCTGGTTTGTATCACTAGGTCCTTCAAGTGATCTGTCAAAATTACTGCCAACAGTTTGTGTTGTCAGGGTAGCCTGACTCTTGCTGACATGTGTATTAACGGATACCATCATCGGACCATCTTCGATGCTTCGTTTGGTTTAATTGCCAATGGCTATAATCATCAGATGACTTCTGATGCTTTGTTGTGTTTACTTGCCAACGACTGAATTTTGTCAAGGTTGCTTGACCTTTGTTGAAGTGAGATCATCGGATGGCTTCTGACGATTCGTTGGATTTACTTGCCAACAGCTGAAGACTATAATGGTTACTTGACCTTCGTTGAAATGTGCTTCAACGGCTGATGATGTATGAGGTTTCTGTTGGGGAGAGGTTTTGGGAGTTATGGACCCAAACTGACGGCATCAGACCTTTGCGAGGTATTATCGAGTGTAGTTTGCAACAGTTGTGATCATTGATGTTGTGTACCCTGTGTTCAGATGAATATCAATGAGTGACATGTAGACTCGTAGTTTGGTCTTGAAAGCCAGGATTCAGGCAGTTCCGCTCAATCGTGTAACGTCTTTTTTCCTAATTTGGTTGTTTCAACTTATTAGACCTCCTTTACAACTCAGAGTGGACCGAGCCAGAGGGGTGGGACCCACTTAAGGTAGTCGTAGGTACACCTGCGGCCGACCGTGGGTGGCCTTATGTGGCCTTTTGCTTTCATAAGTCATTTTTATATCGCGCCACACAGAGAATTCGAGATCTCTTCTTCAGATCTGCTAAGTTCGGGTGGCTTTCTGCAAATTCTGTCACCGTACAAGTGTTTCACACTATCCTTGTAACTTATGCAAGACTTTTTTTCCAGTTTCGTCTGTTGGAAAATGAATTATCATATGAAATGCGTCTAAACACATAGTACTGAATATGCATACCTATATTACTTGATAAAAAAATATTCAACATAGTAAATGTTAGTATTAAACTATGCTGAACATAATGATATGAAAATTTTGAATTTTTAAATAATCAAATTGGTACCTTTTTTCTGCTATTTCTTATCCTATTTAAGGACAAATGAGCAAATGTAGTAAAACAAAGTAATCCTGGTAATTAGGCTACCCTTACGGATTATGATTTTGACATGTTCATGTATATAGGATGCTTATAACTGTGGGTAGGTGTGCCACTGAATGGCCACCTAATCATACCTATACGCATGTGGATAGTCCTTTTTACAAAGGAGTGATGATTGGGTAATATACCCATAAATCAGATATACTTGGGTTTAAATTATTGTATTTTCGAGTCATTTAGGAATATTTTTATTATGTTTATGTGTTGTATTACAGATTCGGGAGCTGAGGGGACAAATTGGGGATTTAAGCTAATAAATGGCAAAGTTGTAATTTCTCAGAAGACCAGCGCTGGGGCGCTGGGAAATGCACTATCAATAGCGCCGGGGCGCTGAGCCTCGGCTGGCTCTGATGTGGACCGCGTGCGTGGGACATGCGTGGTCAGTACTTTGACTATTAGTTTGACTTTGTTTGAGGAGTTTATGTGGAGTCTATTTGGATTAGGATTTGCGAAATTGGGGAAGTAAAAATTATAAATTGATTCTTTTTATTGAATTGGAGGAGGCTTCACATTTAGAGATCAACGGAGGAGGAGGAGCAGATCTGAAGGCTTGAAATTGGGAGTTCTTCTTCTTCTTTATTCTTTTAAATTGTTTAACTCATTAAGGATGATTTATCAATTATTTGTAGTTTTTATTTCCGTCATGAACTAATTCCTTTTATTAAGATTCTAATGGAACCTCTTATGGTTATGAATTGATTATCTAATTTATTCCAATTATTTATGTTGAAGTGAATTGTTCATCTTGCTTTGTGCTTATTGATTAATTATCTGACCAATAATTACCTTGTTACTCTAGAAGGAATTGGGAAAGGAATTCTAGGGTTAGAACTGGGCAGGGTGACATGTGACTTAGTTATTTGCATAGTGAATAATTAGGTTTGTGAATAGAATGAGAATATCTATTTGCCGCATGTAACATAAAAGGAATTGGATTTGTAACGAGTTTAATTCAATTGTTTTGCATCGAGATATAGCAAAATTAATCTGGGTTAAATAGAAGGCAATTGATCACTCGAGAGAGGGCTTTTGGCATTTGAAAATTCCTATTAACAATTCAGTAGATTTAATAATTGGGATAATTGAATAATTGATTTAATAATCATAATTGGGGAAATTGGAGTCTTAATTGTCATTTATTTGCATTCAAATAATTCTTGATTTGTTCTTTGTTTTCTTTTAGAATAATTTCTTGCTTTATTAAAATTAGTTTTCTTAGTTTTAAGAATCACAATTTTCGGTTGTTTAAATAAAATTGAATTGATACAGTACTAGTAGTTGGAGTTTATTAATTGGAATTCTCTGAGGGATCGACACTCTAATTTATCACTATATTACTTGTTTATCGTGTACACTTGCACGTTTGCTTTGATTGTGAAATCAACTAACAAGTTTTTGGCGCCGCTGCCAGTGACTTCTTTGTTAATATTAATTCCATATTAGTTATAATCAATTCGGTCTTAATTTAAATGTTACTTATTTTTCTTATTGTCTTTGCAGGAATTCTTTGCAAGTGTATGCACACTAGATCAAAGGCGAGAAAGGAACTTTTTCCTTATACAGACGACATTGAAAGGAAGTTCCAGAAACGTAATCGACTAGTGCGGCACCACCCGAGGAAGAAAAACTGGTAGAACAAGAAATTCCAGTGAACATGGCAGGGAACGATCAGAAACCACTTCGGGACTATGCCATGCCGAATGTCATGGATATTCAGTCGAGTATTAGGAGGCCATCAATCAATACTAACACCTTTGAGATCAAACCAGCAACCATTCAAATGCTTCAGAATCAATGTCAGTTTGGGGGTAGTTCATTAGATGATCCGAATGAGCACATCTTAAGTTTCTTGGAAGTTTGCGACACCTTCAAATTCAACAACGTGTCAGAAGATGCTATAAGGTTGAGAATGTTCCCATTTACCCTGAAAGATAAAGCACGAAGTTGATTACACTCTCAGCCTTCGGACTCAATCCTTACTTGGGACGATTTAGCTCAAAAATTTCTAGCTAAGTTTTTCCCACCAGCAAATTCAGCAAAACTACGGAATGATATTCATACGTTCGCACAGTTTGATTCAGAATCATTGTATGAGGCGTGGGAAAGGTTTAAGGATATGCTCCGCAAGTGCCCACACCATGGAATTCCATAGTGGATTCAATTGGGGATATTTTGTGATGGTTTACAAGCATTCACGAGGGCAAGTATTGATGCAGCAGCAGGAGGAGCGATTATGTCAAAAAATTTGGATGAGGCATATAAGTTGTTAGAAACGATGGCCACCAACAACTATCAGTGGCCCATGACAAGAAATAATCCTCCGAAAACATCGGGAAAGTATGATGTGGATGCGATAACATCATTACAAGTGCAAATGACCGCAATGGCTAAGCAGATATAATTATTGCGTCCACAATCCACTCAGCAGATAGCGATGGTTTGTGAAATATGTGATGGAGGTCATACTACGGATCAATGTGCCATAAATGCTGAAGCAGCACAGTATGTGGGGAGTTATAATCGGTCTACTAAGCCTTATCAGAATCAAAATGCATATAATCTGGGGTGGAGAAATCATCTAGGGTTTTCATGGAGTAACAACCATGTAGCATCCCCAAATCCCGGTCCTAATCACCAAGGATCTGGTATACTATTTCTATAACTATTGCGGAAGATATAAACATAAATTGTTTATACATTAAACTTTTTCACATCATTCCCAAGATCTACAACCTTAACTTAATACATACATTCAATATCTTAAATGTTTACAATACTAGTTTTGTCAGAAGATTTAATAAATCTAACTGCACCATAATTTAGCCTTGCACTTTGCCTTTACTTCTGTCTTTACTCGAGCTTTCCTCTAAATCTGAAAATTTTATCATGATATAGCAAGGGTGAGGATCAAATTTGCCCAGCAAGTTTAAATTTATTTGAGGATATATCATGATTGAAAGAATTGAACAATAAGCTAGCTAACTTTCAACAATATAAACATTGTGAAAGAGCATGAACAAATTTTCTTAGCTGAACGACCAAGTCAATGAAAATGAATGGTCAAGCATAAACATAAACAGATTAACTGAACCAAATGGTAATGAAGGTGATCAGCCTTTCATACCTGATGAACATTTACAATATGCACAATGTGCAAATCAATAATCAATATAAACGTGAATAATCAACAACAACTATTCACTAACATGCTTTAAAATTTCAACTCATGGTTGAGTTAGAAAACTTGCCTGAACCGCTGATTACCGCTAAGCAATATAATGTAATCTCTTATGAAAGACCTATCAATTATAAGATTGATCTTCGAATTAGCATAACATACCTATTAACTCATAATACTATTACCTAATCAATCAATTATCTAACACTTAATCACATAATAAGATAACACCTTAACCCATCAGCATTATTATCATCATTTGATAATTCCTTAATCACTATATCATATACATTATGATTTAACACTCTAATAAGTCAAATACCAAACCAGTAACCTGAATTTCAAATCCAGCAAACTGGTTCCCAAATTCAGTAACCTAGACGGTCAATTCACAAACCCAACTGCAATCCAGCAAACTGGATTCCAAGTTTTCAATCTAGTAAACTATTTTTCAATCCAGCAAGCTGGATTCATCAGATTTTCTAATCCAGCAAGCTGGATTCCATATCCTTTTTACAAAAACACCAAAACAACTTATTATTTTTCTATCTTTTGGCCATGCTTATATACATATATATCATACACAAAAAGTATTTTTTCATAATTTTCCAACTTCCTTTGGTATTTTTCAAAAATTATTTTTAGTTAATTCCTTAAGAAATTAGCTACATCGTGCTTAACTCCAGAAATTCCCATCTCTTGACACAATCTTATACGTCTTAACGTGAGCCCACAGTTTAAATTTCGTGGCCATCGGAGTTACAGAACTCCGATTATAGCGATTTTCGTCGGAAAATCTCAGAAATTGAAATGGTCATAACTTGGTCATTTTAAGTCGGAATTAGCTCATTTTTGGATAGGAGGTACTTAATACCATATATTTTCATGTCCCAAAAGGCCAGATTTTTTTTCACAATTTAAGTGGCCGAAACTGGCATTTTAAATTTTGGCCAGAAGCTATTTGACGTTTTGCAG
Source organism: Panax notoginseng (assembly GCA_016801055.1). Lineage (NCBI taxonomy): Eukaryota > Viridiplantae > Streptophyta > Magnoliopsida > Apiales > Araliaceae > Panax > Panax notoginseng. The sequence continues at coordinate 150,981,741 of CM029018.1, read as the reverse complement.
TTTTGGAGTCCTTTGGTAAAACTTATATAAAATGAGATCTATAACTCCAATTAATGATCCGTCAATTTTGTTGGATTCGTATCTTTCCGATATACAATTTTCATCTATCACAATCCATATTTGGACATGTTAAGCTCCCGGAAATTAGCCTGGAAGTGGCTGGTAAAAACTGTTGTTCTAGCAGTTTTCTTAGCTTTGTGTAGTTTGGGATAACTTCCATAACTTGCTCATTTTTCAACGTAATTGAGTGATTCCAAAGGGGTTTTATCCTTAATACATATATCTAGCATCCCAAGAAAATAATCACAAATATCCATCATAGATTTCAAACATCAAAAGCTAGATCACCCTTTCAAGTTTAAGCTTTCCGGAAAAATCCTATTTTTCCATTCCTTTTGATTTCAACCAAATCAACACCCAACATGAGTAGATCTAAACATGAAATACTCATAAACATATAGATCTAAGGTTTTAAACCTCAAGATCATAACTTCATATTATCAAAAATCAAATCAAACAAAATAAAAAGGTTTAAGCTAGTTTAAGTTTTCACCTTAATTTTTGGGCTACTCTTCTTTCTCTTCCAAAGTAGAAGATGAATTTATGGAGCATCAATGGTGTAGATCCTTCCTCTCTCTCTCCTCCTCTCCACCGAATCTCTCTCCCTCTCTCTCTCTCTTATGCTTTTGCTTTGTTAGTCTAAGAGAAAGTAAGAGGAAGTAAAATAAAAAAATGAAAGAGAATGATGTTAGATTTTGTTGGAGGATTTTGTATAGATATAAGATATGTATATAATAGATATTTCCCCAACATCTTCTTATCTCTTTCTCTCACTTAATCATCACATGGTTGCTTGCACTCTTTGCTTAATGTGTTGGTTAAATAAACAAGTGACACATGGAATGAGTTGTCACCAACTAAAGTGAAATAATCATCACATTCATCTCCCCTCCTTTTCCTTCTCTACACATCCGGCCATGTGGCCTTATCCAACCAATCTTGGCTTTCCTTTTATGCTTTAATTGATTTACTAAATGTCTAAAAAGTCCCTCCTCCATTGGGCTAAGTTTTGGGCTCCCAATTAATTCTTTTGGGCTTCAAAAATTAAAATGTTTGGCTTACTAATTAACATGAACTTGGGCCTCCACAATTAAATACTTGTGCTACTAGCATACTTGCCCACTAAATTTAATATTGGGCTAGCTTAACAATCAAATTATCTATAAGTCCAGTGTTTAAATAAATTATTGGGCTAGTTTAAATTACTTGTCATCCTTAACAATATTAACCCTATTAGACTAGCTATAATTAGGTTATGAAACTAATTAGTTGAGATATATAAATTAAATCTCTTAGAATTAGTATATAATTTATATACTAATATTCTTCTGTATCATAACCTCTTAGGTTATTTAATTATCACACCTAATATATATATATTAGGTTACATAACTTAATCCTTAATTCAACTTACTCACATATTAATACAAAATAATTTAATAAATTGAGACATGGTCCACAAATCTCTTAGATTAGGTCACTAGTATATAATTAAAATACTAGAACCACATACACATAATCTTATGAACTCATATACTAAACATATACCTCATTATCAGACTATCACTTGTAGTCTATCAAATTATTCAAGTTCTTCTCCAAAAATTTTGAAATCCTTAAAATTCCTTTATAGAAATGTGAAATCCATACACTTATTTTCTGTCTAGGTTCATCTTATAACCTTTGTTCAATCTTTTAAGATTTTATAAAATTGTCCAAATTTTCGGGTTGTCACATTCACCCCTTCTTCTAAGAATTTCGTCCTCGAAATTTCAGTTTACTAATCACCACTCCTTTTATTCATCAAAACTAGGCTGTCTTACTAACCTTTAATTGATTTCATGCTCAATTTAATGAGTACATCTTGCTTCCTACTATGAGGAGCTCTACTACTATCACATTCTTCCATAACTTCAGTCTAAGGAGTTAAAACTTTTCAAATCATGCTGAGGGGTCATATAGACCATGAACACGTAGTTTTAACGATATTTATATCGCAAAACAGTAAATTACTAGGTATGTTTACAATCACAAAGAAGGTAAACTACCGTTGCTAGTACTTTAGGTGATTAGCCTATCGTACGCGTACGTCACGCATAACGTATCAATCATGTTTAGCGAATATTTACGCTACTAGATTGGATTATTTTATCCAAACAACATAGTTCACCTCAGTCTTATCATAGGGTTCCGCACCAAAACAATTTGGTTCGGGATAATTTTCAAAGAACGCTTAGGATTTTCATAAAAGTTGGTCTAGCCGAATCAAATAGCTTAGACCCATATCAAATAATTCGAATTTCAATCGAAACATTGCTGACCAAATTTAGTTGGCAATAATTTACCTTTAAAATTCTTAAAATCATTTTATGACGTCATGATACCGTACTGTATTACAGTCCGTTTGAGGATTCCGTCATTTTGTGACTTTGTCATACTATATCATAATATAGTGGGCTGACGATCCTTAGATCACATCCAACACTAAGTAATACTGCATTGATGACTCCATCATTTTTATCATTCTGCATCAGGTTCCATGATACATTGATGATATAAAAAAATACATTTTGATAAGTCAAATCATTTTTGTCTAGCTGAATCAATTAGCATAAACTATTCTTTAAACCGCTCAAAAATCATTGCAATTCAGTTTTATCATCTCAACAGGTAACGATGTGTCGGTGGCCCAAAGTCAACTCATACACAATGGTCACCAGAAGTTGAGAATAAAAATTCATTTTCCAAAAAGCACATAGTGCGTTTTTTAGCTTGATGCCAAAAACTGTGAAGTCTAGCATAGCTAGAAGATTTAGAATACATATGCTTCCACCATCAACTTCACTTTCTCTAATGATCCATTGCTTAATAAGTCTATCTATTCTATCATCCTCAATGCTCCATTCACCACATAACTATACCCAGTTCGTCAAACTTACCACACATTATGAGTTCAGGAACTTTCCACAATCATATGAGTTTAAGAATTTGTCCTAGTCAGACCTTTGGCGTCCATTCGCTGAGGGGTTCATAAACATATCATATAATTATGAGTCACGAACGTACCATAAGTATGAGTTTTAAGAACTCGTACTTAACCTGATATTCTCTACTTATAACCTATCTATTTGTTATACATATGAGAAAGGAATCACCCTCTCAACATGCATATAGCAATTAGCGCGACACGGACATTTCAATGATTATCAGTATCAGAAACTAAGTGATCATCAAACCAAACTCGGCCACTAATCAATATAGGAAGCTAAGCGCACAATTCTCCGCCCATACAAAGAATTGGTCAACCTAACCACTATATCGACCAGGAAGCTAAGTGATTCTAAAACCAAGTACAAATTCCCCGTCCATACAAAGAATCATACAACTCAGCTGCTGACATGAGTCCTCAATTGAAATCCTACACAATTCTAACTTTCTATTTTCTTAATACGAATTTTCTTTAATCCGTATCTTAACATTTACCACTCTTTTCTGAGTTTATATAGTACCATTTCATAGTACAACTGTCGTACAACAATTCTGTTATAAAGTTTTCAATCATTTGATTGATCCTTCTCCTGCTATGACCTTATCAGATCACGTTGTGATCTCATATTATAACCGTATTATGATCGTTTTATTTTACGATCTTCTTTTCCTTTAATCATATAATATTATGATTTTACACTTTTCATCTTATAGACATAGTCAATTTATTTTCACTTTTCGTTTTTATTACTGGAGTCAGGTAACTCCAGATTCTTATCCTTATAACTTTTCAAGATTCTTTTTTGAATCTTATTTATCTTTCTCTTTACTTAATAATGAATTTCTAAAAATTCATCTCTTATCGCTTAAACTCGATCTGAGTTTATTCCTTATCATCATCTCTGCGGTTATAGCCTACGGTAAACCTACCTAAGGTTTCTAACCTACGGCTCTGAAACCACCTGTAGCATCCCCAAATCCCGGTCCTAATCACCAAGGATCTGGTATACTATTTCTATAACTATTGCGGAAGATATAAACATAAATTGTTTATACATTAAACTTTTTCACATCATTCCCAAGATCTACAACCTTAACTTAATACATACATTCAATATCTTAAATGTTTACAATACTAGTTTTGTCAGAAGATTTAATAAATCTAACTGCACCATAATTTAGCCTTGCACTTTGCCTTTACTTCTGTCTTTACTCGAGCTTTCCTCTAAATCTGAAAATTTTATCATGATATAGCAAGGGTGAGCATCAAATTTGCCCAGCAAGTTTAAATTTATTTGAGGATATATCATGATTGAAAGAATTGAACAATAAGCTAGCTAACTTTCAACAATATAAACATTGTGAAAGAGCATGAACAAATTTTCTTAGCTGAACGACCAAGTCAATGAAAATGAATGGTCAAGCATAAACATAAACAGATTAACTGAACCAAATGGTAATGAAGGTGATCAGCCTTTCATACCTGATGAACATTTACAATATGCACAATGTGCGAATCAATAATCAATATAAACGTGAATAATCAACAACAACTATTCACTAACATGCTTTAAAATTTCAACTCATGGTTGAGTTAGAAAACTTGCCTGAACCGCTGATTACCGCTAAGCAATATAATGTAATCTCTTATGAAAGACCTATCAATTATAAGATTGATCTTCGAATTAGCATAACATACCTATTAACTCATAATACTATTACCTAATCAATCAATTATCTAACACTTAATCACATAATAAGATAACACCTTAACCCATCAGCATTATTATCATCATTTGATAATTCCTTAATCACTATATCATATACATTATGATTTAACACTCTAATAAGTCAAATACCAAACCAGTAACCTGAATTTCAAATCCAGCAAACTGGTTCCCAAATTCAGTAACCTAGACGGTCAATTCACAAACCCAACTGCAATCCAGCAAACTGGATTCCAAGTTTTCAATCTAGTAAACTATTTTTCAATCCAGCAAGCTGGATTCATCAGATTTTCTAATCCAGCAAGCTGGATTCCATATCCTTTTTACAAAAACACCAAAACAACTTATTATTTTTCTATCTTTTGGCCATGCTTATATACATATATATCATACACAAAAAGTATTTTTTCATAATTTTCCAACTTCCTTTGGTATTTTTCAAAAATTATTTTTAGTTAATTCCTTAAGAAATTAGCTACATCGTGCTTAACTCCAGAAATTCCCATCTCTTGACACAATCTTATACGTCTTAACGTGAGCCCACAGTTTAAATTTCGTGGCCATCGGAGTTACAGAACTCCGATTATAGCGATTTTCGTCGGAAAATCTCAGAAATTGAAATGGTCATAACTTGGTCATTTTAAGTCGGAATTAGCCCATTTTTGGATAGGAGGTACTTAATACCATATATTTTCATGTCCCAAAAGGCCAGATTTTTTTTCACAATTTAAGTGGCCGAAACTGGCATTTTAAATTTTGGCCAGAAGCTATTTGACGTTTTGCAGTTTTGGAGTCCTTTGGTAAAACTTATATAAAATGAGATCTATAACTCCAATTAATGATCCGTCAATTTTGTTGGATTCGTATCTTTCCGATATACAATTTGCATCTATCACAATCCATATTTGGACATGTTAAGCTCCCGGAAATTAGCCTGGAAGTGGCTGGTAAAAACTGTTGTTCTAACAGTTTTCTTAGCTTTGTGTAGTTTGGGATAACTTCCATAACTTGCTCATTTTTCAACGTAATTGAGTGATTCCAAAGGGGTTTTATCCTTAATACATATATCTACCATCCCAAGAAAATAATCACAAATATCCATCATAGATTTCAAACATCAAAAGCTAGATCACCCTTTCAAGTTTAAGCTTTCCGGAAAAATCCTATTTTTCCATTCCTTTTGATTTCAACCAAATCAACACCCAACATGAGTAGATCTAAACATGAAATACTCATAAACATATAGATCTAAGGTTTTAAACCTCAAGATCATAACTTCATATTATCAAAAATCAAATCAAACAAAATAAAAAGGTTTAAGCTAGTTTAAGTTTTCACCTTAATTTTTGGGCTACTCTTCTTTCTCTTCCAAAGTAGAAGATGAATTTATGGAGCATCAATGGTGTAGATCCTTCCTCTCTCTCTCCTCCTCTCCACCGAATCTCTCTCCCTCTCTCTCTCTCTTATGCTTTTGCTTTGTTAGTCTAAGAGAAAGTAAGAGGAAGTAAAATAAAAAAATGAAAGAGAATGATGTTAGATTTTGTTGGAGGATTTTGTATAGATATAAGATATGTATATAATAGATATTTCCCCAACATCTTCTTATCTCTTTCTCTCACTTAATCATCACATGGTTGCTTGCACTCTTTGCTTAATGTGTTGGTTAAATAAACAAGTGACACATGGAATGAGTTGTCACCAACTAAAGTGAAATAATCATCACATTCATCTCCCCTCCTTTTCCTTCTCTACACATCCGGCCATGTGGCCTTATCCAACCAATCTTGGCTTTCCTTTTATGCTTTAATTGATTTACTAAATGTCTAAAAAGTCCCTCCTCCATCGGGCTAAGTTTTGGGCTCCCAATTAATTCTTTTGGGCTTCAAAAATTAAAATGTTTGGCTTACTAATTAACATGAACTTGGGCCTCCACAATTAAATACTTGTGCTACTAGCATACTTGCCCACTAAATTTAATATTGGGCTAGCTTAATAATCAAATTATCTATAAGTCCAATGTTTAAATAAATTATTGGGCTAGTTTAAATTACTTGTCATCCTTAACAATATTAACCCTATTAGACTAGCTATAATTAGGTTATGAAATTAATTAGTTGAGATATATAAATTAAATCTCTTAGAATTAGTATATAATTTATATACTAATATTCTTCCGTATCATAACCTCTTAGGTTATTTAATTATCACACCTAATATATATATTAGGTTACATAACTTAATCCTTAATTCAACTTACTCACATATTAATACAAAATAATTTAATAAATTGAGACATGGTCCACAAATCTCTTAGATTAGGTCACTAGTATATAATTAAAATACTAGAACCACATACACATAATCTTATGAACTCATATACTAAACATATACCTCATTATCAGACTATCACTTGTAGTCTATCAAATTATTCAAGTTCTTCTCCAAAAATTTTGAAATCCTTAAAATTCCTTTATAGAAATGTGAAATCCATACACTTATTTTATGTCTAGGTTCATCTTATAACCTTTGTTCAATTTTTTAAGATTTTATAAAATTGTCCAAATTTTCGGGTTGTCACAAACCAAGCTGCAGAACAAGCGCCGAAACAACAAAACAATTCCGGGTTTCAAAACCAAACACAACAACCTGTGCGGAAAGCAAGTTGGGAAGAAGCCTTGGAAAGATTTGTTAAAGCAACTGAGAAAAGGAGTGAGGAGAGTGATAAGAGATTTAATCAAATGGAGCTAAGTATACAAAGTCAGCATGCATCAATCAAAAATCTAGAAAATCAAATGGGACAAATGGCAAAGGTATTGAATAACCGACCACTTAGAACACTTTCGAGCGACACCGAGAAAAACCCGGGCAGAGATGAGCATTGTAAGGCGGTAACTCTACGAAGTGGAAAAGAACTACAAGAGTCAGTCACGGATAAGGAAAAGGAGGACAAGGCATCAATTGAAACCGATGAAGTGGTGGAGACCGAAAAGCGTCAAGATGAGACCTTACAGCAGAAAAAATCGGAACCAACCAGCACAATGCCCCCCATACCGTATCCGCAGAGATTTCAGAAATCCAAGTTAGATAAGCAGTTCTCACGATTTTTGGATATCTTCAAGAAATTGCATATCAACATCCCCTTCCCAGAAGCCTTGGAACAAATGCCGAGTTACGCGAAGTTTATGAAGGAGGTTTTGTCGAAGAAGAGGAAATTGGGTGAATTTGAAACAGTAGCATTGACGGAGGAATGTAGTGCTATCATTCAGAATAAATTACTGTCGAAGCTCAAGGATCCAGGTAGCTTTAATATTCCGTGCGAGATTGGAAATCAATTTTCGGGATGAGCTTTATGTGATTTGGGGGCCAGTATAAATCTAATGCCATTATCCGTCTACAGCCAGTTCGGACTTCAGGCTCCACGTCCAATAAATATCAGTTTACAGTTAGCAAATAGATTGGTTACATATCCACGAGGTATAGTTGAAGATGTGTTAGTAAAAGTAGATAAATTCATCTTCCCTGCGAATTTCTTTATTCTAGATTGCGAAGTAGACAGTGAAATCCCGATCATTCTTGGGCGTCCATTTTTGGCGACAGGAAGAACATTGATTGATGTTCAAAAAGGTGAATTGACAACGCGAGTTGAAGATCAACATGTCACCTTTAACGTTTTCAAGTCAATGTCGTACCCAAAAGAAAAAGGTGAATGTATGCGGGTTGATATTATGGAGGAATTGGTGAATCATAAATTCAGCACAACTTTTTCAGAGGACCCACTTGAATCTATTTTGCTCGGGGTAGATGAATATGGTATTGAAGAGGATATCGAATACGTCAAATGACTGGACACACCATCAGTGTTTTGGAAAAGCACTCAATCCTTCGACACCATAGAGAGGCCCGAAGCAGAAGGTAAAAGGTTCAAACCATCAATAGAAGAGCCACCGGTGCTAGAGTTAAAGCCATTACCACCCCATCTGCAATATCCTTACCTGGGAAAAGATGATACCCTACCAGTTATTGTTTCGACAGAATTAACTGATATGCAAAAGGAGAAACTGCTACGTGTCTTGCGAGAATTCAAAACAGCAATTGGGTGGACTATAGCCGACATTCGAGGTATTAGCCCATCATTCTGTATGCATAAAATCTTAATGGAAGAAGGGGAAAAACCAACCATCGAGATGCAAAGAAGGCTAAACCCCATCATGAAGGAGGTTGTGAAAAAGGAGATTATAAAGTGGTTGGATGCTGGCATTATTTACCCGATCTCAGATAGTTCTTGGGTGAGTCCTATACAATGTGTACCAAAGAAAGGGGGTATGACAGTGGTGAAGAATGAGGCAAATGAGCTCATCCCTACTCGAACAGTTACAGGATGGAGAGTATGCATGGACTACCGCAAGCTAAATAAAGCCACACGCAAGGATCACTTCCCCTTGCCATTCATTGATCAGATGTTGGATAGGTTAGCGGGGATATCAGTTCTATTATCTCTTGGATGGTTATTCCGGATATAATCAAATTGCTATAGCACCGGAGGATCAAGAGAAAACGACATTCACATGCCCATACGATACCTTTGCATTTTGGCGAATGTCTTTTGGTTTATGCAATGCACCAGCAACCTTTCAGCGGTGCATGATGGCAATCTTCTTTGATATGGTCGAGAAAAATTTGGAGGTATTTATGGACGATTTTCTGTGTTCGGTGATAGCTTTGATATGTGCCTGAAAAATTTGATTTTAGTGTTAAAACGGTGCGTGGAGACTAATCTGGTTCTTAATTAGGAAAAATGTCACTTTGTGGTGAAGGAAAGGATTATTCTCGGGCATAGGGTTTCTGTAGCAGGATTAGAGGTGAATAAAGCGAAGATTGAGACTATTGAGAAATTACCACCTCCATCATCTGTGAAAGGAATACGAAGCTTCTTGGGACATGCGGGTTTCTACAGACGTTTCATCAAAGATTTTTCAAAAATTTCAAAACCTTTGTGTTCCCTGTTAGAGAAAGATGTGCCCTTCAAAATAAATTAGTCATGTATCGAGGCATTTAAAATTTTAAAAAAGAAGTTAGTATCTGCTCAAATCATTGTGGCACCCGATTGGTCTCTACCATTCGAATTGATGTGCGACGCCAGCGACTATACAGTGGGAGCAGTTTTGGGTCAACGTCACGACAAAATTTTCCATACAATCTATTACTCAAGCAAGACGTTGACAGATGCTCAATTGAACTACACAACCACCGAAAAAGAACTACTTGCAGTTGTGTTCGCCTTCGACAAATTCAGAGCATACCTCATCGGCACCAAGGTCATTGTCTATATGGATAATTCTGCAATCAAATATTTGATCGAGAAGAAGGATGCAAAACCGAGGTTGATACGGTGGGTGTTATTGCTGCAAGAATTTGATTTGGAGATTCGGGATAGAAAGGGTACAGAAAATCAAGTAGCGGATCACCTTTCGCGATTGGAAAATGAAGAGGTGCAGAGAAAAGACAATGCATTGATTAACGAGAAATTTCCAGACAAACAACTTCTCCGAGTAACCACAACACTGCCTTGGTATGCTGATTATGTGAACTATGTGGTTGCTAAGGTGTTACCACCGGAGTTGAACTCGTAACAACGAAAGAAATTCCTCCATGACGTGAAGCAGTACTATTGGGATGAACCATTCTTGTTTAGAGCCTGCGCGGATCAAATGATTAGACGTTGTGTGCCACATGAAGAGATGGACAGTATCTTGGGTCATTTCCACTCATCCGATTATGGAGGTCATTATTCCGGTGATCGAACTGCGGTGAAGGTGTTACAATCAGGATTCTACTGGCCTTCGTTATTCAAGGATGCATATCTCTATGTGCTAAAGTGTGATCAATGCCAACGCGTAGGTAATATCTCCAAGCGAAATGAAATGCCACTCAACTCTATATTGGAGGTAGAGCTGTTCGACGTCTGGGGAATCGATTTCATGGGACCGTTCCCCTCATCTTTAAATAATCAGTATATTTTGTTGGCGGTGGATTATGTGTCCAAATGGGTAGAAGCCGCAGCTTTGCCCACAAATGATGCTAACGTCGTCCTTCGATTCTTAAAAAAAAATATCTTCACGCGATTTGGAACTCCGCGGGCAATAATAAGTGATGAGGGAACGCATTTCTGTAACAAGCAGTTCACAAAATTATTGGTGAAGTACGGGGTTCATCATAAAATAGCATCTGCGTATCATCCCCAAACTAATGGCCAAGCTGAGGTCTCCAATAGGGAGGTTAAGAGGATTCTGGAAAAGGTGGCCAATCCGTTACGAAAAGATTGGTCTTTACGTCTTGACGATGCTCTATGGGCATATCGTATAGCATACAAGAATACGATCGGTATGTCACCTTATCGAATGGTTTACGGAAAGGCGTGCCACCTCCCAGTCGAGTTAGAGTATAGTGCACACTGGGCCATTCGGAAGCTCAATTTTGATGAACAAGCAGCAGGTGAAAAAAGGTTACGGCAGTTGAACGAGATGGATGAACTTCGTTTTAATGCTTATAAAAATGGAAAACTCTACAAGGAGAAAGTCAAAGCATGGCATGATAAGAAAATTCTCAATAAAACATTTGAACTGGGCCAACAAGTCTTGCTTTTCAACTCGAGATTGCGGTTATTTCCTGGGAAACTGAAATCACGTTGGTCAGGTCCTTTTACAGTCGTGTCTGTTGCACCACACGGTAACATCGAGAACAAAAAACCAAATTCAAATTGCCCATTCAATGTAAACGGTCAAAGACTCAAACATTATTGGAGTGGGCCCATTGAACGTTAAATTACGGTCATGAACCTCTCCGACTCAGTGGAAAATTGAACACACCAGCAAAGTCAGGCTGACGACAGTAAACCAAGCGCTTATTGGGAGGCAACCCAATCATTTTCCCTTTTGATTTAATTTTATTTTGATTCTTGAACTTATACGTTGCAGGAAACAAGAGCCCCGGCACTGCACATTGATTGACCCGAAGCGCCTCGGCGTTAGCCCAATTCAGAAGCCACTGACTACGAGCACCCCGGCGCTGTCTCTAAGGGCAATTCAAGCGCCCCGGCGCTAGCCCCATCCACGAGCTACTGACCTATAGCGCCCCGGCTCCCAACTTGTGCTACAACACAGCGCCTCGGCGCTATGCACTTCATGACCCTACTGACCTCTAGCGCCCCGGTGCTGTTTCCTAGCATATTTCGAGCGCCCCGGCGCTGAGGCTGCGTCCCAGACTCCTAATTGAACTTAAATACAGGACGGTTACATTTCTCTTCTAATTCAACTTCTCTTCTCTTTTAATTCCATTCCACAAGCCTCCCCTACCTTCACAGGATAGTTGAATAGTGCTAATACCAATTTCATAATTAAAATCAGATAGATACGATCCATTGTTCTCATTTGTTCCATAAATTTCATCTTTCTCATTCAATTGCAACAAGATCTAACCAGGTATGTCTTGAGTTATATTTGATCTTTGGGGCAAAAAGCTATCTACGGATATGGTTGGTATGTACATATTCTACTAAAATTATATCTTTTAACACCAACATCGAAGAATGTCACTCTCCTGATCTTGACTATCTTATACGACACATATGTGTTAATTCTTAAATTGGGAGCATATGTTACTATAAATGTTTGAATGATAGGGATGCATGGCACACCCACAAGGTGTTTGATAATTTGCCCGAGTCATTGATCTTGTCCACATGCACACATATCACCATGTCTTCGCACTATCATTCTGGACCTTCATGCCACCACAATGATTTCAATCTACTGTAGCACATGGCTATCATTGCACATAGTAACTTAGAGTGGGGTGAATTACACTATTTTGATACATGCATGTCTCTTATTGCACTCCATGATAACTCTTGAGGACATCTCTTGTGTGGCTTGCATTCATTCTCGAAACTGAATAGTCCCTGACTCCGATTGGTACTATTGTGCATGTGGTTGCGTTTTTGTGTCAAGTATCATCCCCACTAATGTAGTCAATTCCGACATATATTTTAAAGTTTGGGGGTAAAGTCATACCTAAGTTTATCCAAATTCCAATTCTATTCGATGCTAATACATATATATGCTTGTAATTATAGAATTTTTGGCATGGCATCCAAACGTCAGCGTGGTGAAGGGTCAGGGACCGCCTCAACTCAACCTCTGCGATTTGACAGTCGCCGTTTTGTCAGTCATTTGGCTAAGAAAAGATACAATCGAATGGATACTCGGTCATTAGTTCTGGAGCGTGGGTTGAGATCGGATCAATCAAAGGATGGCGACATGGCAGTCATGATAGCCGAGAGGAATTGGTTCACACTTACCGAGCAGCCCGATCCAACCGTAATTACAATTGTGAAAGAATTTTACGCCAACGTGCCTGAACATGATCACTATACGGTGTTTGTAAGGGACAAAATAGTGGAAATTGGAGAAGAGGACTTCAATGAGTGTTATCAACTGCCAGTGGAGGATTTTCATGATGAGTATGCCAGTCTTGTTAGTGATGGACCGGACTATGAGCAGATAATTCGTGAACTTTGTCAGCCGGGCACCACATGGACCGTACATGAACGCAGAAACATGACTTTCCCACTATCGAATCTCAGCTTATATAGGAAGGCATGGTATGCGTTCATTTGCGCAAAACTCATGCCATGCACCCATGTGGGTCATGTTACCCGGGAACGTGCAGTCCTTTTATACTCAATCATCAAAGGATATAAAATTTGATGTGGGCCATCTCATTTGCCAATCTGTCCTTCGAGCATCTCGTGGAAGTACCACTGGAGGGTTACCACATCCGTCTCTCATCTGTGTTTTGTGTGCTAAGTTCGGCGTCAAATGGAAGTCCGACGAGATGATTCAAAAGCACATGCTAGTGCTGGACCACAAGTTGATAAGTAGATACAAAGTGTGGACAGGTGGGGCAAATCACCCTAGGGGATTGGGTTTCATAATTCCCTAAGTTGCACCTGCACAAGCCCCACCACCTCAGGCTCCACCTACTTATGGCCCATCTACAGCAACTCATCGTGGTGTGGTCCCCGAAGCTGTCCAGCGGGAGATAGATGGCTAGTTTTACAACATGGAATCCCAGAATGTGCGCTAGTCGGAACGTCAAGATGTGATTTTCAAATTTTTAGTTGACTAATTTGCTGCACAGAAGGCACTGACCGTCCAATCATATTCGGGCGTTCAACTTAGCCATTTCTCAACTGCTCCTGTTCTCCCTGTATTTCCCCCTTCCGATCAAGAGATGAGCGAGGATGATGATGCACCACCCGAAGAATAAGCTCGTCAGGAAAGTTCTCTTTTTTATTTTGTTATATTTTTCGCATGAGGACATTGCTCTAGATTAGTTTGGGGGTAGTTAAGTTTTATTTTCAAATTTGTAGTTTGTTATTAGTTTGTGGATTTGGATTGTTATTGTTAGTTAATTATTGCATTTAGTATTGCATAATAATTTTGGCGTTTCCTAGTGCATTTATTCAGGGGCCAATGATGAAATTAGAATTGCATGAACAAGTCTAGTAAGGATTGTTAAGTCAGTGATATGATTTTCTTGACATGATTTGAATCTTTATCTGTTTGACACTGATATTATAGGATAGCACTTTGAAAAACGACCATGTTGGCTATGATAGTTTAAATGGTTAGATAATAGAGTTCTAAAGGATGATTGCTAGTGAAATGAAAAGACAATTTGAATAGCTAGTGAAGACTGAATTTATACATAAACTCAAGTTTGGGGGGAAAATATTTGGAATATATAAGCAAAAATATATATATATATATATATATATATATATATATATATATATATATATATATATATATATATATATATATATTTGACACACCGTGGCGTGCTTGTCTAGTTTTGTGGCCTTTGTTACTTGAGCAAGTAAGCCCGAGGGGACTGTCTCTACACCTAACGCCCTAAGGTCTTAATGGCTTGGGAGTCATTGGTCGAAAGCTCGTTAAGGTTGCATTGAAAAGCCTAAGGGAATAAGACAATGTATAGTCATGGGAGAAAAAAATTTAATAATAATAATCAAGCGGGAAAAGTGCAAAATGCCCCCGTCTGGAAAAAAATAAAATAATAAGCATAAGTATTTCATGTTGACCCCTGAATTTTGGTGATTGTTTAATTTCAGTTGAATCTAGTTTATTTGATGAACTCTTGAGTAGAACTGTATGAAGCTTTTTATAAACTTTATTATTTTTCTGCTTTTGGCATTTCATTAGTTAGCATGGTTGTTGAACACACACTCACAATATCAGTAATAACAGATTTGGATTGGTTGATTGTTGGGATATCATTGATCTGTGTTCACATTATGTATTAGCATATTTTTGTGATTTTTCTGAGGCCTGTAGATATACGTGAGCTATTGGATGCTGGAATTACGTTCATTTAGTTAGTTGCATTTGCATTAGTTGTCGTTTTCATATTGTTAGTATTGTTTTGTGTTTGTTGCTTGAGGACATGCAACGGTTTAAGTTTGGGGGTATTTGATGATTGGGTAATATACCCATAAATCGGATATACTTGGGTTTAAATTATTGTATTTTCGAGTCATTTAGGAATATTTTTACTGTGTTTATGTGTTGTATTGCAGATTTGGGAGCTGAGGGGACAAATTGGAGATTTAAGCTAATAAATGGCAAAGTTATAATTTCTCAGAAGACCAGCGCCGGGATGCTGGGAAATGCATTATCAATAGCGCTGGGGTGCTGAGCCTCAGCTGGCTTTGACGTGGACCGCGCCCGTGGGACAGGCGTGGACAGTACTTTGACTATTAGTTTGACTTTGTTTGAGGAATATATGTGGAGTCTATTTGGATTAGGATTTGTGGAATTGGGGAAGTAAAAAATATAAATTGATTCTTTTTATTGAATTGGAGGAGGCTTCACATTTAGAGATCAACGGAGGAGGAGGAGCAGATCTGAAGGCTTGAAATTGGGAGTTCTTCTTCTTCTTTATTCTTTTAAATTGTTTAACTCATTAAGGATGATTTATCAATTATTTGTGGTTTTTATTTTCGTCATGAACTAATTCCTTTTATTAAGATTCCAATGGAACCTCTTATGGTTATGAATTGATTATCTAATTTATTCCAATTATTTATGTTGAAGTGAATTGTTCATCTTGCTTTGTGCTTATTGTTTAATTATCTGGCCAATAATTACCTTGTTACTCTAGAAGGAATTAGGAAAGGAATTCTAGGGTTAGAACTGGGCAAGGTGACATGTGACTTAGTTATTTACACAGTGAATAAGTAGGTTTTTTAATATAATGAGAATATCTATTTGCCGCATGTAACATAAAAGGAATTAGATTTGTAACGAGTTTAATTCAATTATTTTGCATAGAGATATAGCAAAATTAATCTGGGTTAAATAGAAGGCAATTGATCACTCGAGAGAGGGCTTTTGGCATTTGAGAATTTTTGTTAACAATTCAGTAGATTTAATAATTGGGATAATTAGATAATTGATTTAATAATCATAATTGGGGAAATTGGAGTCTTAATTGTCATTTATTTGCATTCAAATAATTCTTGATTTGTTCTTTGTTTTCTTTTAGAATAATTTCTTGCTTTATTAAAATTAGTTTTCTTAGTTTTAAGAATCACAATTTTCGGTTGTTTAAATAAAATTGAATTGATACAGTACTAGTAGTTGGAGTTTATTAATTGGAATTCTCTGAGGGATCGACACTCTAATTTATCACTATATTACTTGTTGATCGTGTATACTTGCACGTTTGCTTTGATTGTGAAATCAACCAACAAGGAGACTCTGGCAAAAAAATTCCATAAGTCTAAGCATTGGGTAGTCATGCATTTTTAACTCTATTGTAGGCGTATGTTAAAGTAATGCATACATGCATGTAGTCATAAGATGCATTTAAAAAGCTCTAGGTTAGAATTTACGACATCCTTTCTGAGGTAATTTGGAGACTTGTGTCCAGATATTATGGATCCGGACCAGTCGAGTAGTTCCCGTAGGACCACTTCAGGTGTGCAGAGGAGGGCTTCTAAAGTGCGTCGTCCCCGTTCAGTCAGACAGCCTCGTCGCTTGATGGAGGCGGTGATTCATCTTGTCCGGGTTGATGTGTTGGACGTTGAGGACGAGGAGGAGGATGTACCGATTGTGGCTCCAGCTCCTTCTGCTCATGCTCCCCGTAGGGATCTTCCAAGCATTGTTGTGACGATTCCAGAGCTTCTGGGTGATTTGATTCGCCACCCCTCAGTTTACTTGTAGGCAAACGAGGTAAAAGTTGGGTTTGATCTTCCTTTTTCCTATTGATGAGGAGCAAGGATTCTGACGTTGATCTGCATTTGTGGTGTAGGTTCCCAGCTTTACGCAGCCTCGAGGGAACTGGTTCAACATACATTCCCTATAACAGGTTCTGCATCCAGATTACCGAGAGATTGTGCATGATTGGGGCTTTGGGGCGTTTTTTTCCATTCTTCCCCGCCGTTGTCCCTAGGGTTTCCTTAAGGCATTGTCTGAGCGCTGGTTACACCAGACTCAGTCTCTCCATTTGTTGCTATCATACAGTCAGTATTCTTAACTATCTTCAGAAAGAGAATCTCTAATGTTTATGTGCATTTCTTCAGTATAACGGAAGTGAAATAATGAAGTGTTAATCGATTTTGCTTCTATAAATCACTACAAGAAAATGTCCCATCAGTGACCAGATATATTTGCGACCACCGTATTCGGTCACAACTAATGGCAATAGCAACTGGTATTAGCAACCGCATCCCAAACCCGTCACTAGTTTTAGTAGAGACTGCCTAACAGTCGCTGATCGGTCGTTATTCTATTTTTTTCTGCCTTAAATTTGGCGTAGATGTTTTGGTGGGAGATTTATTGTGACTGATTCCTAACTGCGACCGTTATCTGTCGTTAAATTCCACGTCAATTAAAAACATCGACTGCAGGCGGTCCCTGTAATACCCAATAAAAAAATTAAAATAAAATAACATTTAATTTTTTTTATTTAGTTTAATTGGACTTTGTCTTTTCTTTGGTTCAAAATAGTCATTTAATTTATATGGGCTAATGTATTACAAAGTGTTGGGTAAATTAATTTGGTAAAATTGGACCTTAAAACTAATAGAATTTAATTTATATATGGGTAATATTAACCCTATTATAATTAGGAGAATTAATAAGATAAATAATAAATAAATAAATGCTAAAACCTAATCATACATGCGATACGAATCAGAAAGAAAAGAAAAAAGAAGTTGGTGGCTGTGGTGCGAAAAGAGAAGAAATAATTTCATTCTTTATCAGGCAAGTATCTAATGATTAACAATATATGTGTGTAATAGTTTTGTATTGCATATATGATCACTACACCTAATGGGTTTAAATATTCTATGAATTCAAAGGGAATCATATATCATTCAGGGGGAAACACTTATGCATTGAATTGTTTAAAGTTGTATACAAGTTATGTAATATTAGATTTGTAATTAATTAATAAAGTATGTATATTTGATATATACTGTAATCATAGACAATATGAAAATTTAGGCTAATTATAAATTTGAAAGAAAACGGAAGGCAGTGGTATTCATGTATGATATAATGAAACAGAGATGTATATATATATATATATATATATATATATATATATATATATATACACACACACACACACACACATACACACACACACACATATACATTAAGGATATTAATTCGTTAAAAAAAAAGAAATGATGATTACAGGATTATTTATAATTTAATTCGGGTTTATTTTGTAAACTTGATGTAATTGGAGAAATTAATTTCATATTAATATAAATTATAATTATTAAGTAACTTATAATTGCATTATTATTTTTATTTTTATTAGACCAATCGGAGGGAATTTAAGGAGTTTATTTTGAATATAAATTTTGGGTATTACATTACTTAATCCAGGTAAGAATTCCATACTCCTTCCGTGATAATCCTTTATTTTTGATTTGTTCGTTTCGCTTTTCTTTTAGAAATTTATTATTGTTTCACATGATTGTTCCTTCTTAAATTCGTGAAAAAGTTTCATTTTGGCATTAAAACTAGTATTTGTACTCTTTGATCTAGTGTATCATGTTTAGTATTTATTTCGATCTTTGTAGAAAGTACATGTTAATATTTTTGGAGACTTTGTGTTGATGATTCGTTTCAGTTTAACATATACACATTAGAACCCCTTTGTGTTGATATTGTGTCACATGTGTTGTGACATTATATCTTTGTTAGAATATACCGTAGGGTATACCTGAGACAGAACCGCCTGTGGGGGGTACCACAGGTATGTCCTCTTGACACCGAGGCATAACACCTTCCGTGGCGATGTGATCAGTCCAAGACATCTCCATTTTGTGTTCCGGTGGGAGTTATCCATTTGGTGTTTTGTTGTGGGAGGCCTATGGGTCAACCCTAGTTTTTTATTTTATTCTGTTCAGAGAAGTGGTGATGTTTGTGCCAAACACGCCTTCTGATTTTACACGCATCAGGATTGCGTAGTCTGATGTGTGATTATCTGTGTGGTATAATTTTGATTGCCTGTGTGACATTATTTTACTTGCCTGTGTGGAAAGGTATATTACTATTTATTTTAAGCCCGGTATGAAATAACACTTAGAGATTTGATTCAGCCTATCATTTCAGTGTATTAGTTTTGTTCGTTTTAGTCCAGCTCATTTAATTGTGTTAGTTATTTCGTTTCATTATTCTTGTACTCTATATCCGTATTGGGCATTTGCCTCATGCTGTGTTTTTCTTCCGGCAGGCAATCAGGGGGATAAAGGGCAAGTGTGACGAGAGCTTCCTTTTATCCAAATGGTTTAGATATTTTGTTTAGGTTGTGATTCAATGGTTTATTTGGAGTAGTAATAAATGCTTTAGATTATGGTTTTAGCCAGTTTAATTTTTATTATGGTTTGACTGGTGGTATTTATCAAATTTTTGGACAATTCTTCTGTGGCTTGGAGCCTTATTATAATTTCATCAGTTTTGTTATATTTTGAGTAACCTCTCTTTCTATTTTGGAAAGGGAGTGTTACCGATTTGGTATCAGAGCTTAGGTTCTTTCTTGTAGAAAACCTATTTAGGTTTGACCTGTGAGTTATGAGTAGACTTCTGGGTTAGGTTTTTGTTCTGTTCGATTTCATGTTCAGCTATCATATCATTTATCTTTGAATCTGTGTATAATCTACTTTGTTATCTATTATTTGATCTCTTTGATAGATGGCTCGAAGATCCACCAGGGTTGCTGGGAGGCGAGGTAACAATAGGGGAAGTGGCGAGGGTCAGCCCAATGAGCAACCTAATGATCACATTAATGCTTAATTGGCTACCTTGATGAATCAGACGGTGAATCAGGCTTTACCTCAGTTGGTGACACAAATTGTACAGGCAATGCAGCAGCCACCGCCAAAAATTCCTGAGCAAGGGAATTCGGGAAATAATGGTCTGCATGCAAATGTTGAGGAAGGGAATGCAGATGGTCTTGATCAACAGGTGGTTCCAATGTATGTATGATTGGAATGGTTTCAGAAGCATAAACCACATTCATTCAGTTCAGCTCCAACTCCAATTGAGGCAGAGAATTGGATTGCTCACCTAGAGAATATTTTTAATGTGTTGGAGTGCTCAGATACTCATATAGTGTTACTTGCAGCTTACAAGCTAGAAGGGGATTCACAGAGGTGGTGGAAGACGGTGAAAGTAAAAAAGGGTGATGGATATATTAGGACACTTAGTTGGGCAGAGTTTTGTGAGGTCTTCTATTAGCAGTACTTCCCAGCTACTGATAAAGAGGCCTATGCCAGAGAATATATGTCTATTTGGCAAAAAGATGATTAGTCCATCACAAATTTCATGACGAGGTTCACCAGGTTGGAAGGCTTTGTGGGAACCTCAGCCGAGACCGCAGCAAAACATGCAGAGAAGTTCAAGTGGCAGATTCATTATAGGTATCAGCAGCATCTTATTAACACTAAGTTTGCAGATGTGTCAGCAGTGGCCAATGCAACTAAGAATATTGAGATGGAGCGACAAGACTTTCGGTCTTCTAAACCGAAAGGGAGATGAAATAGAGACAAAGATGACCACCAGGGTCAAACTTCAAGTTAACATGGGAAAAATTAGAGTGGTCAGTGGAACAGAAATCGTGGCGGCCAGCAAGGGCAATGGCGTGGTCAGAATCAGAATAAGGGTTATCAGCAGTTGCCTCAGCAAGTGTAGAATCGTCAGCTTCAGCTACCTTGGCATGGTCAGAATCGTTAGCAGTGGCAGAATCGTCAATAGGGGCAGAATCAGGGTCGTTATCTGGGACCAACTGGTGGGGGTAACCCAAATCTTATTCTGATAGCTCCTTGTGCTACTTGTAAGGTTAATTAGCTGGGGAGGCAGTGCTACAGAATTGCCGATGTATGCTTCTTGTGTGGACAGATAAGTTATATGGCTAGAGATAGTACCGAGCCACATGGTAATGGTGGAGGTAGTGATAATGGTGGCAATGGAGGTCAGCGTCAGGGTGGTCGAGTTTTTGCTTTGACGTATAATCAAGCGGCAGGTGCTCCATGTACTATTTTTGGCACTCTTTTAGTTGGCAATCGTGAGGCATCTATTTTATTTGATACATGTTCTACTCATTCTGTTGTTGCTCAGTCTTTTATTCGGCACCTGGGTATGCCATCTCAGTTCTTAGATACTATTATGTCTATTGCTACCCCGATGGGAACTTCTGTTGTTATTTCTGATTTATATTAAGGGTGTGCGATCAGTTTTGGGGATAAGATTCATAGGGCTAATTTTCTTCCGATGAGTATGAACGATTTTGATGTCATTCTTGGGATGGACTGGTTGGATAAGCACCAAGCCACTATTGATTGTCAGGCGAAGAAAGTTATATTTGGAGATGTAAAGTCTCCAGAGTTTGTGTTTCAGGGTGCAAACCGAGTAGAGTGGTGAAATTAATTTCAGCTTTGAAGGTTGGGAAGTTGGTGGCAAAGGGTTGTGAGGGGTATTTGGCATTTGTGAAGGATACCTCTAAGGGTGAGTCCCGTATTGAGGATGTTCCAATAGTTCATGACTTTTCTGATGTGTTTCCTGAGGAGTTGTCAAGGTTTCCACAACATCGGGAAGTGGAGTTTTCTATTGAGCTTGTTCCTGGTGCGGAGCCTATCTCTAAGGCACAGTATCGGATGGCACCATTGGAGTTACAAGAGTTGAAGGAGCAGTTGCAGGAGCTGTTAGATCGTGGTGTGATTTGCCCGAGTGTTTTTCCATAGGGTGCTTCAATTTTATTTATGAAGAAGAAGGATGGGTCCATAAGGCTGTGCATAGACTACAGGGAGTTGAACAAAATTACCATCAGGAATCGGTATCCATTACCCAGGATTGATGAATTGTTTGACCAACTTCAGGGGGCAAAGTATTTTTCAAAAATAGACTTGAGATCAAGTTATCATCAGTTGAGGGTGAGGGATGAGGATATCCCTAAGACAACTTTTTTGCACTCGACATGGGCATTATGAGTTTTTGGTGATGTTATTCGGGTTAACTAACGCTCCAGCGGTGTTTATGGATTTGATGAATCGGGTGTTTATGTAGTATTTGGACCAATTTGTTATTGTCTTTATTGATGACATTTTGGTTTACTCCAAGTCTAGGGAGGAGCATGAAGAGCATCTTCGCGCAGTGTTTTGGATTTTTGTGATGCCCCAAAATAGGTATACATCACCCATTATGAGTCGCCAAATACATGGTACAGAATTCAAATACAAACTTAATTAATACAACTATTGTGTAAAATACGACAAAATGTAGTTGAGTTTTTACACGAATATTGTCCTATAGACAATATCCAAACTCAAATTCAATCCTCATTACATTTATTATCACACTAAATAGTGAGGACTACTAAAACAACCATCTCGGACCGTCACTCAATTCCCCGACTAGTCCCGGCTACGTTCTCATTTCCTGAAGAGAACAATGAAAGCAAAAGGGTGAGCTCAGCTAGTCTAGTAAGAAATATTATGACTAAGATGATGCAGAATAAATTATCGTTAGCCTTCAACAGTGTTAAACTGATAATATATAATAGACATTAAGTTTAACTGCAGCGAAACAAGCAATCCATTAGAAGAGTCAGGTAGAGCATGATATCTACTATCTTCTATGATTTAAAAATTTTATCATCAATTTTATCGCTGCGACTCAGCTTAATAAATAAACCACATCACCGAATCATCCCTGGACTACAGGCTAATGATATTCATTAGTATCATAACCACGAATTATCCATGCACTACGGGTGAAGGATATTCGTGTTTTCACCAATGGTCATTGTGACGAATGAGTTGTTTGGTTGTGATTCTGGTAACAGAATCATTGTAAGGAGGGAAGGATGTAACAATCCAAGATTTTAATGACACTCCTAATTCTGGGTACTTCATTCCCCAAAGACTTGGTGTTCACTTTCTATACATTCGTACTATCTATCCAAATATGATAACATTTAAACCATAAATCCTCCCATTAAAAGGGTTGCATCATTAAATCAAACCTTTAATATAAATCAAGTGCGAAAATAAAAATAGTTACATCACATCAATTAAATAAAGTCTACTAACATGAAAGCCAATAAATTACAAGTCTTCATCACTTGTACATTTTTCCTTTTCCTTTGTTTGTAGTAGGTTCATCGACCTTTTTAACCTTAGCTGCAATATTTATATTTAAACAAGAGTGAGCAAAACGAATGCTCACTAGATACAGAAATGATCAACAAGAGAATAATAACTTCCAGTGAATATGCTCATCAGAACTGAATAATACTCTATCAATGATAACCAAAAACTGGAATCAAAAGAGGAAATATATATGAGGGTCATAAGACCACGAACTATGTCCATGGTTACAAGTAATCTTTCAACTTTAACCTAAACGGTTATACTATAGGGACTTCACATACTTAGGGGGATCAACCCTTCGTACCATGTATTGTGTACAAACATTTAAACGCATCGCGTACTCCTATAATAGGGTTGTTCTTCTCAGTTTGAGAGTACAAGTCTGCACCAAAGAAAGTTTGATTTGGATGAACTTCAAAGGTAATTTAGAGTTTCACGATCATCAACTAAAGGATTAGTTGAATCATCAAATTTTGATAACACTATAGTTGATCAATAACAACATAATATAGACAATTGAAAATCATAGGTGAACCAACTATATGTTAAACGCATGCTTGGAAATAACTAGAAAGCATAAGCATTGAATAAAATGATAAACCTTTGCTTGAACAATAATAAGCTAGGGCTATGATCTTGTCAAATTAGAAATTGTATTACTGAACATGTATTTAACTGATAACAAGCTGGAAACAAAGCTTGCTTATCACAACAATAACTTGTGCAAATTAAATGAAATACGACAGTTCAATACTAGGAATTAGAGTTCAAGAAGCATTCACTATAAAAGAATGAACTAAAAAAACTTGCTTACCTATAAACAAGTTAGAATAATTCAACAATGATTAGAATTCAAAATTTGCTCGAATGAAGTTAGGATTAGAGCTTGCTCAAATAAAATTTAGGCACAAAGAACTTGCTCAATAAAGTTTATGAATAAAGAACTTGATCAATCAAAGTTTGAGAGTAATAAACTTGCCTCGTACGTAAGCTATAAATTTATAACTCACGTTCACCTACACATAGTATTAGAATCACAATATCTATTAGATATACTAACATCCATTTTCTAAAGTAACATTCACTTCTAGTTAAACTTGTTATTTTAGTACAAGTCCTACTTTACCATACACATTTCAGAATCACAAGTGTTAATTTCACAACACTTATTCATTATTCATTAAGTTTCTTAAATCATAACATATCATTTTCACAACTTACTAATTTTACACTTTAGAATTACTAACCACATGATATGATACTGTTTTAACCTCTTCACTACATGTTTCTCACATTAACATAACATTAAACCAAGTTACAATGGGTGTCCAAAGTCTGTAGAAGTAGCAGACTTCACTAGGTCTGACTGACTACTGGCGCTGCCACGCCATAATTACCTTAGAGTCTGGCGCGCCCGCGCTGGACACCAGTACCAGTTTTGCAGAACACGAGTTTCGACTCTGTTCTAAGCCAACTATCACGAATTTCATCCACACAAAAAAAATTAAGCATTCCCAATTGACATTGGACTCATACATACTTGATTCCTCACATATATACTAACTTAGAACAAATAAATAACAACTACAACTAATTTAAATCCTTTAAATTCCATGTTTTATACAAAAACACCATTTTTGACATCCTTTACAAAAATCATCATTGTGATCACAATTCTTGTCCAAATTAACTCATTCAAACTACCCTCTCTTCGTTTCTTAATGAACTAACATATTCAAGGCTCAATTTACATATTGATTTACAAATTAACCACCAAATTTACATATACGGTAAATACTTTTCTTCCTTTTTTAAACGTAATTATCATACAAATTCTTGTCTAAACACTAGTTCTAATCATCACAAACACATACAATCACAAGTAATCAGTTGTATAACAACAATTCAAAAACATTGAATTCACAGATATTAAGGCTATGGAACCATACCTTCTCTTACTTGAATAATTCTTGCTTAAACACAAAAATTTGTTTGAAAATCTCAGGTATCCACTCTCAACTCTCTCTCAAGCTCCTTCTTAATTTCTCTGTAATCTTCTTCTTTCTTTCTTCTTAGGCTTAGGCCAAATGCTTTTTACGTAAAATAAAACTCAAACCACGCACACACCCAAACGTCTAAAATCGACGTTATAATAAATATAATAATAAGTTATCAGTTATAAAATTTAATATATATTATTTATATTTTTATTTATTTTATTTATTATAATTATAATTCAAAATTCAAAAGTCATAAGGCTTTGTTTGGCAAAAACTCTTTAAAATAAAGACTTAATATTTTAAGCCTTGTTTGAGTAAATCCATTTAGTTTATTTTAATAAATCATTACACTATAGGTTATAATCTCATATTATTTATCTAGATTTCCAAATCCAATAAACATACTAAATGAATTTTCTACTTAATCTAAATATCACAAAATTATAATCTCATTATAATTTTTATTTAATAAATTAATATACTGTTTTCAATTATTAAATTAAAACAATAATATAACCATTCATGTAATCTTACAACTCTCTAGCTATTAAATTAAATTAGAGTATTATCTAGTAAATTTAATTCACCAATATCCATAAACAATCAACTACCTCAATAAAATATTTATTTAATTTAATAAATATTTTAAATTATAAATAAAATCTTGGATTGTTACATCTATCCCTCCTTACAAGGATTCTGTCCCCAAAATCACAATTCAAACAACTCATTCGTCACATTCTTCCCTCCTTGCAAAGATTCTGTCTCCAGAATCGAAGACACAGATTAAATGAACAACTCAGGGTAGTTCTTCATCATTTCATCTTCGAGTTCCCACGTAGCCTCTTCGATATTGTGGTTTCTCCATATCACCTTCACAGAAGGTATCACCTTATTCCTGAGCATTTTTTCTTTCATGTCGACTATCTGGATAAGAACCTCTTCATAAGATAAATCTTAACTGAACTGTAACGGTTCATACTCGATCACATGTTTGTAATCGGGTTTATACGGTCGCAACACCGACACATGAAAAACATTGTGAACATGTTCTAATTTTGGAGGTAAAGCTACCTCGTAAGCCACTTCTCCCACTCTTCGTAGTATCTCAAAAGGTCCAATAAACCTTGGGCTTAGCTTTCCCTTCTTGCCAAAATGAATTTTCCTTTTCCAAGGAGAAAAACTTTCAGGAAAACAAAATTTCCTACGTCAAATTTACGATCCTGTCTCTGTTGATCAACATACTTCTTCTGTCTATCTTGAGCAGCTACCAGTCTTGCTCTGACGAGTTTGATAACTTCAGCGATCAGTTATACCAGTTTTGGTCCTAACAGTTAACATTCACCAACTTCATCCTAGCATAGTGGAGTTCTGCATTTCCTGCCGTATAATGCCTCGTATAGCGGCATGCCAATGCTTGTGTGGTAACTGTTACTGTATGTAAATTCCACCAATGGTAGATGATCATCCCAGTTTCCTTTAAAATCCATGATGCATGCTCTAAGCATATCTTCTAACGTCTGGATTGTTCATTTGCTTTGACCATCAGTTTGCGGATGGTATACCGTACTCATCTTCAGTTGTATTCCCATGCATTCTTGTAGTCTCTTCCAGAAGTTTGATGTGAATCTCAGAATTCTGTCTGATACAATTGATATTGGAACTCCATATCTTGAGAAGATCTCCTTGACATACAATTTTTCCAGCTGATCGAGAGTAAATCTAATCTTTATTGGCAAAAAGTTTGCTGATTTCGTTAATCTAACCACTATCACCCATATCGCATTGTATCCTTTCTGAGTCGTTGGAAGACCTACCATAAAATCCATTGTGATATGCTCCCAGTTCCATTCTGGCATTTCCAATGGTTGAAGTAATCTGCTTGGCCTCTGATGTTCTGCTTTTACCCTTTGACACGTTAAGCATTTTGCAACACATTCTGCAATGTCTCTTTTCATATTTGGCCACCAAAAGTGCCGATGCAAATCTTGATACATTTTTGTACTTCCTGTATGAATCGAATATCTTGAGTTATGAGCCTCTATCAAGATTTATTCTTTAATATTCGATACTTTTGAAACCCAATTTCGTTCCTCAAATCTCAGCACTCCTTCGTTATCAGCCTTGTACTTCATCTCAATACCATCAACCATACTTTCCATTATTTTTCTGCATTCTTCATCTTGTAGTTGAGCATTCTTTACCTTGTCCACCAAAGTTGTACTAGCTTCTATCTGGAATATTCGTTCATTGGATTCCTTTGGAAATTTTATTTCCAGCTCTAATTTTGCCATTGCCGAAATGAGCTCCTCCTGGTTGGTTAACAACATCAATGTCTCACGACCCTTCCTACTCAAGGCATCTGCAACCACATTTACTTTGCCAAGATGATAAAAGATCTCACAATCATAATCTTTTATTAATTCCATCCATCTCCTTTGACGCATATTCAGGTCCTTCTGTGTGAAAATATACTTCAAACTCTTATGGTCTGTGTATATCTCACATTTCTCTCCATAGAGATAGTGTCTCCATATCTTCAGAGCAAATACCACCACAGCCAACTCTAAATCATGAGTTAGATACTCTTTCTCATAGTACTTCAATTGCGTTGATGCATACGATAGTACTTCAATTGTGTTGATGCATACGCAATGACATTACCGTTCTGCATAAGGACACAACCTAATCCTTTATGTGAGGCATCACTATATACCACAAAGTTTCCTATATTATCGAGTAATGACAACACAGGTGCCACACTGAGCTTCTTCTTCAATTCCTTAACTCTCTTCACACTTTTTCGTCCAAACAAATTTAATAGCTTTTCTCGTTAAATTTGTCAATGGAGTGGCAATCTTGAAAAAATCCTGAATAAACCATCTTTAATAACTTGTCAATCCCAAGAAACTTCTTACTTCTGATGAAGTTCTTGGTTGTTCTCATTTATCACAACTTCAACTTTTGATGGATCCACTGAAATCCCATCTTTATCAATTACATGGACGAGAAATTATACACGTTCCATCCAAAATTCACATTTAGAGAATTTTGTGTACAACTTTTCTTTTCTTAGTGTCTCCAGCGTCAAACATAAATATTCCACGTGTTCTTCTTAAGATTTGGAGTACACCAAAATATCATCGATAAATACCACCACAAACTTGTCTAAAAATGGTTTAAACACCCTGTTTATCAAATCCATTAATGCAGCAGGGGCGTTGGTTAAACCAAAAGATATTACCAGAAACTCGTAATGCCCATACTGAGTTCTGAATGTCGTCTTCGGTACATCCTCCTTTCTTACTTTTAATTGATGATACCCACTTCTCAAATCTACTTTCGAGAAGTATTTAGCACCCTTCAATTGATCAAATAAGTCATCTATTCTTGGCAACAGATATTTATTCTTAATAGTGACTTTGTTTAATTCCCTGTAATCAATGCCAAGACGCATTGATCCATCCTTCTTCTTCACGAATAATATTGGCGCTCCCCACGGTGATACGCTCAGTTGAATATACTTATTATCTAACAGTTCTTGCAGTTGTACCATCAGTTCCTTCATCTCCACCGGAGCCATTCTGTACGGGGCCTTCGATATTGGAGCAGTTCCTGGCGCTAAGTCGATCACGAACTCGATCTCTCTGTCAGGCGAAAGTCCTGGCAAATCTTCCAAAAACACGTTCACAAAATCCCTAACCACTGGTATCTCTTCCAGTTTCACACCCTTCTTCTTTTGAGTATCGACTATGTAAGCTAGATACCCTACACAACCCTGACTCAATAACTTCTTGGCATGCATAACGTTTAGGCACCTCGCTTGTCTAGGCAATTTGGTACCATAGAAAACTACCTTTGACGGGGTCATAAGGTTGGCACATTTCTTTTGGTAATCAATTATTGCTCCATAATTGAATAGCCAATCCATTCCCAATATAACGTCAAACTCTCAAAGTTTAATCGGGATTAAATCTACTATCATAATATTTCCCTTAATACTCACCCTACAATTCTTATATACAAACTTAACAGGAATTACCTCCCTATTCGCAATTTCTATGTGTAAAGGGAAATTCAACTCTTCACTAGGTAATTCTAACTTCTTAGCAAATTCATCAGATATAAACGAGCAAGTAGCACCCGAATCAAATAATACATATGCATTTATATCATTGATTGGGATAATACCTGACACGACATCTTTTGATTGCACCGCGTCCTGCACCGTCATGTTGAAAGTTTTGGCTGTGGGCTTGTTTGATGACATTGGTCCAACAATAGTCAATGTACCTCCACTGCTACCTCCCTTGCTTCCTGTTATCTCTCTAGCTTTCTTCTTAGGGCACTCGCAAGTAAAATGATCCTTTGACCTACAGGTGTAGCAAACATTCTTCTTGGGTTGATTGTAATTTTGGGTAATATGACCCTCCTGGCCATAGTTAAAGCATACACGCTTCACTCTTAAGCACATATCCGTGTGAAACCTCCTGCATGTAGCACATGCGTCAAACTTCTTCTTCTGCTGGTTACCCTGCAAGTTTCTAGCTCCCATATTTGCATTCTACTTCCTCTTCAGGTTATTGTTACCATTTCCATCGCTACCACCACCGTTCTTAACTTCGCCCTCATTCTTCTTCTTTCTTTGTTCTTGATTAAACTTCGTTACAGCCTCGCCTCCACCCTCAGCGAGAGTTGGCTTCTCCAACACTGCTATAAATGTCTTCAGCTGAAACATGGAGACCCTACTGTACAACCAGGGTTTTAGTTCCTGCTCAAATCTCTTAGCCTTGCGCTCATCTGTGCTGACTTGATATGGCACAAACCTCGTATATTCTGATACCGTCATTGATCCCTGCTTCAGTTCTAGAAACTGCACCTCCATCTGATTCTTTGAACTCTCTGGGAAATAAGTCTCAAAAAATATCCCCTTAAACCTAACCTAAGTCATTACCCCTTGACCTCCTCGAGTTTTATTGGCTTGCCACCAATAACTAGCCTCTGCTTTCAACATAAATATTGCAAAAGCAGTCTTCTGATTCTCACCTACTCTAGCAACATCGAAAACTTTCTCTATCTCGATGATCCAGGTCTGTGCCTCAACTAGATTCATGGACCCACAGAATTCTGGTTGTCCAACTGCCTTGAAATCCTTAAAAGTTGTAGCTTAATTATGCGGTTAATTATGAAACGCTCCCGTCAGTAACGTCACTAACTACTGAATTGGGTTAGCCTCAGCATTGTTGTTATTGGTAGATCCCTCAGGGGTTCTTTGTCGTGGTTGACGTCTTGGAGGCATTTTCTGTTAAAATATACTCATTAGATTATTACTCAATCTTCTAGGTATTATGTACTTAATTTGCACATCACAAAATTACCACATAACACACAATATCTTGAATTAACACTAACTTTTATTCATTCAAAATCTTTTAAAAACATAACAATGATAGCATTTCTGCTATCTACATCACTTTCCTGAACTACAAAAGTTTCAGGATAACTTCATCATCATCATATCCCATAGGTTATATCGTACCCGGGATTTACATCTTATAATATATTCACTAATCACATAGTAATTACATTTATAACGACCTACTAAAATACTGCATAGCCTTGCGACGCTCCTCTTCCATAATACGGAACATTGTTCGATGATCTAACATGTGCGATGGCAGCGTCTCGAACTGAATCAGACAACACATGACCTGATCTTGAGCTCGATTGATCATGGTGTTGAAAACACTATTCATCTCATCCATCTTGATCTTCTTTACTTGTACTTCTCTCTCTGCCACCCCGGCTCATTGAGAAGCTTCCTCATATGCGTCTTCGACTATTGCCCTCTTAGTATACTCTTCTTTTAATTTGCTCTTTAGCTCTGCAATCTCCTCTGTCATTTGTTCATTCACTCCTTCAGTGTGGATCAGCTTCCCTTTGGCATTACTCAAACATTCATCTAGATCCTGGATCTCGTTGTCTTTCTGCGCCATTTAGGTATGTTGTTTAGCTACTATCTCTTCCAACTCCTCGATGCTATCCTGAAGCTCCACATTGCGGTCGTATACTTCATCGTACATATGGGCAGCGATCAAGTTTAGTGAAATCTCTTCCTCGTCGTCCTCCTCATCCTCATTCGACTGTGGTAGCTCAACGGGGTCCTCCTCGTCTGTCTCTATCTCATCATCCTCATCAGGTAAACCCTCTTGCTCAACCACTATGACCAACGGAGATGTTTCCTGTGGCAGTAGTTGTTCCCAAACCACCTAAATATCACGAGGCTCTTCCTCTCTAGGCATCTGGGATCCTTTCTCTCTAGCCTGACTGGATTCTCCTACATTAGCCATCCTGACAACAAAATTTTAAGTTTAAATTACTAATCATTACTACTAAACACTCACGAGCACATAGGTTACAACCACATACGCACATAAGTGCTTTATTATTTCTTTCTTAAAACTCAACAAGATTTCATCACCACTATCTTTCCATCTTCTATAAGGTTACTTCCTAAGGCTTTTTTTCACCTAAGGTTTATAACCTAAAGCTTTGATACCAACATGTGACACCCCCAAATCAGGGTACTTCATTCCCCTAAGACTTGGTGTTCACTTTCCATACATTATCTACCCAAATATGATAACATTTAAACCATAAATCCTCCCATTAAAAGGGTTACATCATTAAATCAAAAAGTCTCCCAGGTTATCTAACCTTTAACATAAATTTAGTGCGAAAATAAAAATAGTTACATCACATCATTTAGATAAAGTCTATTAACATAAAAGCCAATAAATTACAAGTCTTCATCACTTGTACATTTTTTCTTTTCCTTTTTTTGTAGTAGGTTCATAAACCTTTTCAACCTTAGCTGCAATAATTATATTTATGCAAGAGTGAGCAAAACGAATGCTCACTAGATATAGCAATGATCAACAAGAGAATTATAACTGTCAGTGGATATGCTCATCAGAACTGAATAATACTCTATCAATGATAACCAAAAACTGGAATCAAAATAGGAAATATATCTAAGGGTCATAAGACCACGAACTATGTCTACGGTTAAAAGTAATCTTTCAACTTTAACCTAAATAGTTATACTGTAGGAATTCACGTACATAGGGGGATTAGCCCTTCGTATCATGTATTGTGCACAAACATCTAAACACATCGCGTACCCCTATAATAGGGTTGTTCTTCCAAGTTTTAGAGTACAAGTCCGCACCAAAAAAAGTTTGGTTTGGATGAACTTCAATGGTAATTTAAAGTTTCACGATCATCAACTAAAGGATTAGTTGAATTAAGAATGTTTGATACCACTACGGTTGATCAATAACAACATAATATAGACAATTAAAAATCATAGGTGAACCAACTATATATTAAACTCATGCTTGGAAATAACTAGAAAGCGTAAGCATTGAATAAAATGATAAACCTCTGCTTGAACAATAATAAGCTAGGACTATGATCTTATCAAATTAGAAATTGAATTACTGAACATGCATTTAACTGATAACAAGCTGGAAACAAAGCTTGCTTATCACAATAATAACTTGTGAAAATTAAATGAAATACGACAGTTCAATACTAGGAATTAGAGTTCAAGAAGCATTCACTATAAAAGAATGAACTAAAGAAACTTGCTTAACTATAAACAAGTTAGAATAATTCAACAATGATTAGAATTCAAAACTTACTCAAATGAAGTTAGGATTAGAGCTTGCTCAAATAAAATTTAGGAACAAAGAACTTGCTCAATAAAGTTTACGAATAAAGAACTTGCTCAATCAAAGTTTGAGAGTAAGAAACTTGCCTCGTGCGTAAGCTATAAATTTACAACTCACGTTCACCTACACATAGTATTAGAATCACAATATCTATTAGATATACTAACATCCATTTTCCAAAGTAACACTCACTTCTAGTTAAACTTGTTATTTTAGTACAAGTCCTACTTTACCATACACATTTCAGAATCACAAGTGTTAATTTCACAACACTTATTCATTATTCATTAAGTTTCTTAAATCATAACATATCATTTTCACTACTTACTAATTTTCCACTTTAGAATTACTAACCACATGATACGATACTGTTTTAACCTCTTCATTACATGTTTCTCACATTAACATAACATTAGACTAAGTTACAATGGGTGTCCAAAGTCTGTAGAAGTAGCAGACTTCACTAGGTCTGACTGACAACTGGCGCGGCTGCGCCATAATTACCTTAGAGTCTGGCGCGCCCGTGCTCTACACCAGTACCAGTTTTGCAGAAAACGAGTTTCGACTCTGTTCTTAGCTAACTATCACGAATTTCTTCCACGAAACAGTAAATTAAACATACCCAATTGACATAGGACTCATACAAACATGATTCCTCACATATATACTAACTTAGAACAATTAAACAACAACTACAACTAATTTAAATCCTTTAAATTCCATGTTTTATACAAAAACACCATTTTTGACATCTTTTATAAAAATCATCACTGTGATCACAATTCTTGTCCAAATTAACTCATTCAAACTACGCTCTCTTCGTTTCTTAATGAACTAACATATTCAAGGCTCAATCTACATATTGGTTTATAAATTAACCACCAAATTTGGTACTTTCACAAGCCATATATAAAAAAATATACTGTAAATACTTTTCTTCCTTTTTAAACGTAATTAGCATACAAATTCTTGTCTAAACACTAGTTCTAATCATCACAAACATATACAATCATAAGTAATCAGTTTTATAACAACAATTCAAAAACATTAAATTCATAGAACCTGAAATTCATACCGTAGAACATACATATATACATAATATTAAGGTTGTGGAAGCATACATTCTCTTACTTGAACAATTCTTGCTTAAACATAAGAATTTGTTTGAAAATCTCAGGTATCCACTCTCAACTCTCTCTCTCTCTCAAGCTGTCTCTCAATTTCTCTATAATCTTCTTCTTAGCCTTAGACCAAATGCCTTTTACGTAAAATAAAACTCAAACCACGCACACACTCAAACGTCTAAAACCGACGTTATAATAAATATAATAATAAGTTATCAGTTATAAAATTTAATATATATTATTTATATTTTATTTATTATAATTATAATTCAAAATTCAAAACCCATAAGACAAAAACTCTTTAAAATAAAGACTTATATTTTAAGCCTTGTTTGGGTAAATCCATTTAGTTTATTTTAATAAATCATTACACTATAATTTATAATCTCATATTATTTATTTGGATTTCAAAATCCAATAAACGTACTAAATAAATTTTCCACTTAATCCAAATATCACAAAATTATAATCTCATTATAATTTTTATTTAATAAATTAATATACCGTTTTCAATTATTAAATTAAAACAACAATATAACCATTCATGTAATCTTACAACTCTCTAGCTATTAAATTAAATTAGAGTATTATCTAGTAAATTTAATTCACCAATATCCATAAACAATCAACTACCTCAATAAAAAATTTATTTAATTTAATAAATATTTTAAGTTACAAATAAAATCTTGGATTGTTACAGTCATGATCATGCCAACAACTGTCCATCAATGCACTACATGCCAATGAGGAATTTTACCACATCATTTGTAATATTACGGTCATGATTATACCGAATAATCCCTGGTTATAATCATAACAATCAACAGTCCATTTATAAACGTAAACCAAAGATGACTTTCATCACAATAGAAGCATGAGGATGATGATAATATTATAAGAATTCAATTAAAAGAAAGTAAATAATTAATTTTTAAAGATTTATAATTTAATTTATCCAGAATCTAATAATGTCTAAATTGTCAAAATGATACTGCTTTGTAGAGTAAAATTCAAGAATAATATTGTATCAAAAACGATTTAGACCGAAAAAATCAATTTTTATCATGAATAGTACCCCGGGTGAATAGTAACTGAGTGAATAGTACTTTGAGAATAGTACCTTGTGAATAGTACTCCGACATGAAAAAGTTAAAACTTATCAAGAATGCTCAGAATATTATTTTCATGAAAAGATACTGGATGAAGCGCAAATATTAAGGGTATTCTACTAATTTCATGGAGTATAGAAGCCAAAACTTAACAAAATGAGTGTAGAATTCGGAATCTGAAACGAAATAATATTACTTATATACTACAAAATATGGAAGAAAATATTACTCCTTACGAATACTGAACAAAAATAATATCCCTTACCTTAAAAAGAAGAGTATTCCAACTGGTATAGCGGGGATATTCTTGAAGAGAACTTTCACTATTTTCTACGCCCAAAACTTCTTAAAACTCTAAAGAAATACACTCAATATTATAGAAGAAGAATTTTCTGATTCTGGTATGATTTTCAATTCTAACTAAGCATCCTATTTATAGGAGAATGGAAGGATACTATTTAGAAAATAAAATCATGGATGCACAGTAGGATTTCGGACGAAAGTTCATGGGCGGAAGGAAAGAAAAACTCAGACGCCCAATTTTTTAATTTATTAATATAATATTCAAGTAAAACAAAAACTTTAAATAAAATATAATATATTATATTTATAATCTAATAAAACAAAACTTATATATATATATATATATCCCCACCTGCACACACAAATGCTATAAATAAATATGTACTCCCTTTATTCCACGCAATCCTTCACCCCCCTTTTTTTTCTTCCCTGACATTCATTTTTCTTCCCACATATGGGCCCCACCACACATGTCACTTTCACACACATCACAGTCACACACAAATATTATATACATATACTGAATATTTTTCTACCGATTATTTTAAAAAATGGGTAAATGGAGGTCCAAATAATAAGTAAAATTTACAACAAATACTTCATAAAAACCTCCTCAATATTTTTAAAAATATTTATTTATCATTATTATAACTCACAATATTAACAACCAGATCGTTCCTAGGAAAGAGGGGGCTTTCGGATAAGGATTTTTCTCTATTGGCGCGCAATTAGGTGACCAAACCCCTTTTCTCGACAGAACTTTCTAGCCATTGTTAATTATACAAATAATAATATGAATAACTTGTCATCTCAATTATTGATTTAATAATATATAAAATATTGACAATAATTGAATCAAATAACGTGAGATACTATGCAATAATTATTGTAGGAATAATTGAGTATAACTGAGTGACTTCTCACGTAAGCATCAATAATCAATACCGTGTGCTACTATGCAACTACGCGTATTACTGTACTTTTCATCATCGGGTAATTCGACAGTTAACGGTAAAACTTTCGCCGTTATTTTTATAAAAAGATATTTCTGTCATTTTTTAACTCCGACAATAATTCCGTTGTGGGGTCCACCAATGATTGTGCCGTCGTATAAATATTTCTCGTTAAAACGAATATTTCACGACCAATCGAATATTTTATAACAACTTGCATACTTTGTAAAATTTATAAATACTACCCACAACTATAATATTATATCAAATCCACACCATAATATTAAAAATGATATTTCAAGAAAAATTAATCTTTATTTATGAAAATTGGGGTCTTACAATTTTGCAGAAAGACAAACTGTATGCTAAATTCTCTAAATATGAGTTTTGATTGGAGCAGGTTGCATATTTTGGCCACGTAATTTTTGCTGAAGGCATTAAGGTGGATCCTGCGAAGGTTGAGGCTATTACTAAATGGCCAAGACCTACTACATTGATATATATTAGGAGTTTCTTGGGTTTGGCAGGGTACTATAGGCGATTTGTGAAAGGATTCGCTTTACTTGCCTTGCCATTGACTCAATTGATGAGAAAGAGCACAAAGTTTATGTGGAATGAGGAGCACGAGAAAAGTTTCAAGGAGTTGAAGAAACGACTTATGACAACTCTAATACATACCTTGCCGTTAAGGACAGGAGTTTACCAGATTTATAGTGATGCTTCTAAGAAGGGTTTAGGGTGTATTTTAATGCAACATGATAAGGTGATTGCTTATGCTTCAAAATAGCTTAAACCTTACGAGGTGAATTACTCTACACATAATTTAGAGTTGGCAGCGGTGATCTTTACCCTAAAGATTTGGAGCCATTATTTGTATGGAAAGACTTGTGATATCTTCACTAATCATAAAAGTCTTAAATATATTTTCACTCAAAATGAGCTTAACATGAGGCAGAGGCATTGGTTGGAGCTTCTAAAAGATTATGATACTAGAATTCAGTATCACCCTGGGAAGGGAAATCTAGTCGCAGATGCTCTTAACCGAAAGAGTTCAGGGAGTGTAGCAGTCCCTATTTCACATCCTCAACTTATCTTAGATATGGAGCTGCTAGAATTGAAGTTGTATGTGCAAGGTTCAGATAGGCATGTGGCTGGTATGAGAGTGGAGCCCTCTCTTATCTCGCGAGTTAAAGAATCTCAAAAGGAAGATGGGGAATTGTGGAGTATGGCGCAAAATCTAGATGAGGCCAAACAGCCCGAGTTTTGTATTGATAACCATGGTGTGATTTGGTTAGGTGAGCGGTTGTATGTACCGTCAGATCTAATCATTTGGGATGCTATGTTGGCTAAGGCTCATAGTTCGCCATTTTTTGTCCATCCAAGTTCTATGAAGATGTATAGGGATTTGGAGAAGAATTTTTGGTAGAATAGGATGAAACGAGACGTGGCTGAATATGTTGGCAAGTGCCTCACTTGTCAACAAGTGAAGATAGAACATCAATGAGCTAGCGGTTTGCTACAACAACTAGACATTCCAATTTGGAAGTGGGAGGATATCACAATGAATTTTGTGACTGGTTTGCCAAAGACTTTCAAGAAGAATGATGCAATTTGGGTAGTGGTGGACTAGCTGACCAAATCGGCACACTTTTTGGCTATCCATGAGGGTTACTCAGTGGATAAGTTGGCACAAATTTTTTAGTAGGAGATCGTTAGACTTCATGGTACTCCGGTGCCTATTATTTCATATCAGGACCCACGTTTCACTTCACAGTTCTGGAAAGGGTTTCAACGAGCTTGGGGCACTCGGCTCAACTTTTGTTCTTCTTTTCATTCACAAACTAATAGGCAATTTGAAAGGACTATTCAGACGTTAGAGAACATGTTGAGGTCTTGTGCACTTGAGTGGTCAGGTAATTGGGATGATTACTTGAGCCTAGATGAGTTTTCTTATAACAACAGCTGGCATGCAAGTATTGGAATGACTTAGTTTGAGGCATTGTATGGTAGGAAGTGTCGGGCACCGACTTTTTAGGATGAGGTTGGCAAAAGGGCCATAGAAGGGCCTGAACTAGTTCAAATCACTACGGAGAAGGTAGTGATGGCTAAGGAGAAATCGAAGTAGGCTCGATCACGGCAGAAGAGTTATGCCGATAAGCATAGGAGAACCTTAGAATTTAAACCTGGTGAGCATACATTTTTAAAAGTTTCTCCTTGGAAAGGCATTTGACAATTTGGCTTGAAAGGGAAGCTTAGTCCACGTTATATTGGCCCATTTGAGATTTTGGAGAGGGTCGGTGAGGTTGCATATCGGTTAGCTTTGCCTCCACAGCTAGCTCATATGCACAATGTGTTCTATGTGTCGGTGTTGAGAAGTTATCATTATCATTTGTTGCATACGGTGAAATATCTGTTCGATAAGATATGGGAGGATCTTACTTGTGAGGAGTAAGCCGAGGCAATTTCGGATCGTCAAGAGTGGATTATGAGGAGGAAGACAATTTCGTTCCTTAAGGTTTTATGGAGAAACCATTCGGAGCGAGAAGCTACATGGGAAATGAAAGAGTCTATTCGAGCGGAGTATCTGCATCTTTTTAATAATTAGGTACTTTCAATTCTTTTAATTCCGGGGACATAATCATTTTTAAGGTGTAGGTGATGTAATGCCCAATGAAAAAATTAAAAATAAATAACATTTAAAATTATTATTTTTTGTTTAGTTTAATTGGACTTCGTCTTTTCTTTGGGTAATTATAATAATTTAATTTATATGCGCTAATGTATTAGTAAGTGTTGGGTAAATTATTTTGATAAAGTTGGATCTCAAAACTAATTGAATTTAATTTATGTATGGGTTATATTAACCCTATTATAATTAGGATCGAGAATTAATAAGATAAATAATAAATAAATAAATACTAAAACCTAATCATATACGAATTAGAAAGAAAAGAAAACGAAGTTGGCGGCTGCGCTGCGAAGAGAGAAGAAACAATTTCATTCTTTATCAGGCAAGTATCTAATGATTAACAGTATATGTCTGTAATAGTTTTGTATTGCATATATGATCACTACACCTAACTGGTTTAAATATTCTATGAATTCAAAGGGAATCATATATCATTCAAGGGGAAACACTTATGCAATGAATTGTTTAAAGTTTTATACAAGTTATGTAACTTTAGATTTGTAATTTGTTAATAAAGTATGTATATTTGATATTTATTGTAATCATAGACAATATGAAAATTTAGGCTGGTTATAAATTTGAAAGAAAATGCTATATATGTATACACACACACACTCACACACTAAGGATATTAATTTGTTAAAAAAAGAAATGATGATTACATGATTATTTATAATTTAATATGGGTTTATTTTGTAAAATTGATGTAATTGGAGAAATTAATTTCATATTAATATAAATTATAATTATTAAGTAACTTATAATTGCATTATTATTTTTATTTTTATTAGATCAGTCGGAGGGAATTTAAGGAGTATATTTGGAATATAAAATTCGGGTTTTACATTACTTAATCCAGGTATAGATTTTGTACTCCTTCCGCGATAATCCCTTAATTTTGATTTGTTCGTTTCGCTTTTCGTTTAGAAATTTGTTATTATTTTACATGATTGTTCCTTCTTAAATTCGTGAAAATATTTTATTTTGGCATTAATATTTAAAACTAGGATTTGTACTCTTTGATCTAGTGTATCATGTTTAATATTTATTTCGATCTTTGTAGAAAGTACATGTTAATATTTTTGGAGACTTTGTAATGATGATTCGTTTCAGTTTAACATGTACATGTTAGAACCCCTTTGTGTTGATATTGTGTCGCATGCATTGTGACATTATATCTTTGTTAGAATATACCGTAGGGCATACCTGAGCTATAACCACCTCTAGGGGTACCACCTCTAGGGGTACCACATGCATGTTCTCTTGGCACTAAGGTATGACACCTTCCATGGCAGTGTGAACCGTTCACGGCGTCTTCATTTTGTGCTCCGATGGGAGTTGCCATTTGTTATTTTGTTGTGGGAGGCGTATGGGTCAACCCTAGTTTTCTATTCTGTTCTATTGTGCGGAGTGGTGATGTTTGTGCCAAAACACGCCTTTTGATTTTACATGCATCTGGATTGTGCAGTCCGATGTGTGATTGTCTGTGTGACATTATTTGACTTGCATGTGTGGCAAGATATATTAATATTTGTTTTGAGCTCGGTATGAAATAACACTCAACCATTTGATTCAGCCAATCATTTCGTTGTGTTAGTTTTGTTCGTTTCAATTTAGTTTATTTAATTGTGTTAGTTACTTCGTTTCATTATTCTTGCACTTTATATTCGTACCGGACATTTGGCTTATGCTGTATTTTTCTTTCGGCAGGTAATTAGGGGGATAAAGGGCAAGTGTGACAAGAGCTTCCTTTTATCCAAATGGTTTAGATATTTTGTTTAGGTTGTGATCTAATGGTTTATTTGGAGTTGTAATAAATACTTTAGATTATGGTTTTAGCCAGTTTAATATTTATTATGGTTTGACTGGTGGTATTTATCAAATTTTTGGACTATTCGTTTGTGTCTTGAAGCCTTGTTATAATTTCATCAGTTTTGTTGTGTTTTGAGTAACCTCTCTTTCTATTTCGGAAAGGGGGTGTACAGTCGTAGCTAGCGATCACTAATTATTTTAATCCATTATCAGAAGATCAGTCCAGGCAGAACGGAAATGAAAGAGGGGAAGAAGGAGCAGAGCTTAGAACGAAAAGAAGGGTAAGAGGGAGAGGGAGAAAAATCGACGCCGGTATGCTCTAGGAGGACGCCATTTTAAATCTAAATTTTATGTGTATCAATTTTTTATTGTCAATTAGATTTGGAGCTAAAATTAGTAGAGCTTTAATTTGTTAACTCTATTATTTTATGTATATCCACTTTCATTTTGAATTGGTAGAGCTTTAATTTGTTTTTTGCTTGCCCTTGTAAATTATGTATGTCTATCCACTGTATATGCAAATATTGGGTATATTATATAACATAAACTAAATTAATATATTATAATATAAGATAATACAATTTTTAAATTGAGCATAAATTAATTAAAATAATATAATGTACATTATTATATAATATAATAAACTAAACTAAAACACTTAAATTAATTATTAAACTAAATAAATTAGATATAATAACATATAAATAAAATAAAATAATTAATATAACAAAAAATAATATAAAATAAAATAATTTATAAAATAAAATGAAATTAATTAATTAACTTAATTACATCCTTTAACTTTATTAATTTAAACAATATAATATAATACGAAATAAATAAAATGATAATGGTTTAATTAAAATAAATAAAATGACAATTATTTAATTAAAATAAATAAACTGATAATGATTTAATTAAAATAAAATGAATTAGTTTGCTAAATAGTGAAGAAAAAAAATAAAGAGTATAAAAAGTAAAGCATATTAGTAACATTGATAGGCAATAATGTAACCTATTATTCACTATTTCAATACAACCTATGAAGCTCTATCTTTATGCGGCGAGAATTGAGAAATAAAAGAATCATGAAACCCTAGTTACTAAAACATATACCACCACTAAACCTCATCTTTCTATGTCGAAAATATTTCATTTGTAAACATGAATAACCAACGAGTTTTTGAGGTGTTTTAATAACCATATGTGCGCCACTTAGTGATGATTTTGATGGGGAACAGATTCACTATTATCAATTAATGTTTACGAACTATTTCTTTAATAGAACAGCTGCTCAGCAATTGAACATTATATTTTTTTTGGTGTCTTACCTAGTGCTGCACTGTACTGTTGAGAGCACAAAATTATGGCCTCTTATGGACTATTTTACAATTACTGTAAATTGCTCTACCATCTAATTTTGACTTTTGTGAGTAGATACACAACATCTACGAAAGTCATATCTCGCAACTTGATTTTAGCAGGGTCGTCATTATTCCATTTGTCCTTAATGATATTGTCACTTCTATCTTCTTTGGGAAGGGTCCCAATAAGGTATTGGGGTGTTTTAATTTCCTTTAATCTATGTCGATAACGCTTAGTTACATATACATATATTTGATTATATAACCATATATATCTTTCCGTATTTTATATAAACGTCTTGGATGATATTATATTCTTTGAACAAACAAATTGTGACTTCTCATGCGCTATAGATTTAAGACTAGCACGATAAAGTTTCCCTCTAGTACTCCTTGAGAATTGTAAAAGCTTGTTTGTCCCACCTCTCCATGAAATCGGGAAACATCCTCGATTTTAAAGTTAGCTAGGCCTTTCAACTCTTACTTCTATTTTTGCAAAATCAGCTGTCATAGAGTGAAGGGTTGCCAATTGAGACATTTTTTACTCATAGTCATATCTGAGTCAAGGTATGCATGTACTTAATGTGCAGTAAAGATTGTACCCAAGGTATCATTGATCATAAATTTAATCAACAAATAACTTTTGAATTTCCTACAAAATCAGACTTATTGGAAAATATGAGAGACAAAGGGAGAGTTGTGGAGCATCCTATATTTTGGGGATATAGATCTATATAAATAGATTTAAAAGAATATTTGGCTTGACCCAAGTAACGTATATTCATTCGATGCTAAAGGGGTTTTACATGACAAACTCCAAGAGATTTCTCATGTTAATGAGCCATGAAGTGTATCTCTCTTAATAGTCCCCATAGAATCCTAAAAGAGAGATCGCATGAATAACTATCATGTATGTAAAGAAATATATAAGACTTGATGTTGATCAATCATATTTTAGAGAAGATCACTGTAAGATAGTGAAAAACATCTTAAAGTACTTAAATGACACTAAGGATGTGATCAAAATTCAAGGTGGGTCTAAATTAAAACTGGAGGGCTAAACAGACTCAAGTTTTTTAGATTCACCAAGACGACAACAAATCCATTTTTTGGTAAGTCGTTACCCTAAACGGTAGTGCAGTGAATTAGAAATGTTCCAAACAACAAAGAGTTGCTAGTTTACTGACAAAGATAAAGTATATAGCTTTAGATGAAGTTACGAGTTGATTGTTTGGATGAAAAGTTCATTACAGAACTACGAATAGTTCCAAAGTCTCATCTTGGATCTAAACTTGTTTTGCGGCACTTTCATTTGATTAAAGAATTATTGAATGAGGAGAAGTCACTATAGAGATAATGGACTCTCAAGAATAACATTACATATCCATTTACTTAAGCTTGTCCAAGAACACGATAATCGTCACTTAGAGAAGAAGGGTATATGATACCATGGTGATTGACTTTAGTGCAAGTGAGAGATTGAAAGAAGTCTGCACATAAGCCAATCATGTTTGATGATAAAGCATATACTTTGTAACAATCTTATTCATTTATTAATAAAAAAGAATTTATTAAATGCATTTAATTTATCTACATGGTGTTGTTATTTAATGTGTGATAAACCCATAGTTTTAAGTAATGCTTTTAGAATCATGATGAGATCATGCTAATGAGATCTAAATTCTTAAATAGCTTAAAAACTAAAATGCTCCAACTCGTTGGATTACTAAAAAAGGGATTAGTGAATCTAGATATATTGGTACATACGTTGCTTGCTCATTGGATGATGATGATTGATCTCATGATCATTTATGTAGAGACACTAATGTGACGCCCCCAAATTCAGACCGCTCACTTCTCGAATTTGGTTCGCCACGTGCTACAAATCTAATGGCTAAATGACATCTCATTGCAACGGAAATAACAAAATAGATTATATTTATTTAATATAATCATTCACGTCCTAAGGTTTCATAACTTAAAACATCTCTTACATACCTTAAACGTTGATAAATATAGCTTAGACATAACTAATACATAGCACAATATGTCTTAACATAATCATAAAATTTTTACATAAATATGAAGCAACTTTGTGGCTTTGCCCTTGCCCTTATCATTGCCCGAGGGTCCGCTTGCTCTGACTTAACTGAAATATTTATAGGGAAAGCAAGAATGAGCAACTAATTTGCCCAGCAAGTAATATCGCAATAAGGGTAATCATATATAGAGTTCAATCTTCAAGGGTATGCCAGTGAATAATAATTCAGGAATTATCAACCATTCTCAATAAAAGTCGCTATGGACTGAAAGATATCAATAAGATTCAATACTTA
The DNA here is from genome assembly GCA_016801055.1 of Panax notoginseng. Lineage (NCBI taxonomy): Eukaryota > Viridiplantae > Streptophyta > Magnoliopsida > Apiales > Araliaceae > Panax > Panax notoginseng. Next base: position 150,936,789 of record CM029018.1, on the reverse strand, counting down.
GTCATTTTGAGATTTCAAATCAATGAATATTGAGCAGACACTAAGGACTATGAACTTCTATTAGAATTAACTGTATTATACTAAAAATTTAACAAAATGAGTACAACAGATGATCAGCCTAAAGTACCCTACTGTAACGCCCCAGAAAATCGAATAATTTGATGTGGATTAATAATGAATAAACTAATATTATTTGTTATTATTATGTGTTAGTAAGATGAATGTCGTTCTATAACTTAGAAATGTCGAAAAGTCATAGTATTTTAACTACGTGAAGGAATTAAAGTGTTTGAATTTCCAAGACAAAAATAAAAGCTTTCCGAAAAAAATTTCAAAAAATACTATTCATCAATTTCTGCTCTGGATTTATTTTTTAACTTTTGAGAAATAAGTAACGATATAATATCGAGTTGAGATGGATTATGTAATAATAATTCAAGTATGAAAAATTTAATATTTCGCCTGCGGACTTAATTTGAGAACGTTAGGAAAAATCAAGAGTTTAAAGTTAATGTAATAATCGTATGATACACATGTATTATACGAGGTATTGTATACGAGTATGATACGAGGTACTATACGAGTATGTATGGATAATAGAATACCGTATATTATGAATTAGTATATGAGTGAGAATACGAGAATTATACGTATAGTATATGTTTTAAGGCTTTTTCTTAAATCTAATGGACTAGTTGGATTGTTTAGCAATTGAATAGTCCAATAAGAATTTAGGTGCAAGCCCAAGTGTTTGTTAATGTGAAGCCCAAAACAAATTGATTTAAGCCCAGAAGAATAAGCTAAGTAATTAAACTTAAGCCCAATGTAATGATCCATTGGTCTAGGGTGATCCATGGGGCAACTCATGCGTGATCTTGGTGCCCGAGTATTAGATAATTGTTGTGGTGACCAAGGATTTGTTGTGGTGGCCAAGTAATTAATGTGGAGAGCAAGTAAACTTAGGGATTAAGTCATGAATAGTAAGGAGGTTACAAAAAAGGTGGGATTTGGCTTTTGTCCATTTTGCCCTAACTTAGAGACTTCTATAATTAGCAAGTTGGATTTCATTAATTTCTTGTTCATTTTTCATCGAACAACTTTCCTTTACAAAGTGCGTAAGTGTTAGAGAGAATAAGCAAGAAATAAGTTAGACTTTCATATTTGTTTCAAGAAGACGAAAAACTAGTTCTTCAAGGGTAAGGCTCTTGTCCAATAATATTCTATCTTTTCCATGATAGTTTGGTAGAGAAGTGATGGTACATGTATGTTAAGAAGTAAAGAGAATGATTAATCAATGGATTTAAGCCGTATAAGTCATGAATAAATAGTTCATCTGACGCCCCCAATTTCAGGTACTTGAAACCCGAACTCGATGCTTCACGATACCATTTCTATGAGCAGAATAATACTAATAATAATAACAATAATATAAATACCAAACTTAATTTACGTATGCATCAGAGTCTAAATCACATGTACGCGACCTTTAAACATTCATTACATCATAGATAATAAATATCAATGTCTTAATAAACTTTAACTATTTCATAAAATATTATAAAACTCATTCGAACAGATTTCCTTTCCCCTTGTTCTTTCCTGAACCTTCTGGTTGATCATACTTAGCTTGAAATATTTAAATTTAAAGCAAGAATGAGCTTTTGATTGCCTATCAAGTAATAACAACAATATATATTAGCTGAAAGAATTAAATGTTTTCTTTGAATGACACTTCTACAACGAATCAACAATTGTCAAGTAAGTTGAACCAATAATAACAACATATCACTTCTATATGAAATTTTTGAAACTACGTACTGACTATAACTGGAGATCAGTCAACAGACAATGAACATTGTTTTCTGTTTTCAAAAAGGTATACAGAAATTCATTTGCAGACCATCATAACTTACAAGCATTGGGGCGATCAGCCCGTTATGCCCTGTATTGATCATTACTACATGCAATAACGATATTATCGTTCATCTTATCCACCTTAGATGCATAAATTTTTCCCATGTTCTGGATGTTCATACTTAGTCGGGAATCCAAACAAAAATAAGCTGGTTAGAATTCATACATACTAGGGTACATAGTCTACTCAATCCTTGCAAATAGATCTCGATCATAATTGATCGAACAAATCTTTAACTATTCATATAAAGCTTGTATACATGATTAAACGGAAGTTTGATATCTAAAAGAACTCAAATTCCTCCTTCAAAATTTCTTTATAACATAATTTGTTATATATAGGAAAATCATATATATACCAAAATAAAAGTTATTCGAATAATACCGGAGTTCTATTCCCAGCTGCCATAGTATCTTGGACCGTCATATTGAAGACTCTCGCGGTTGCTTTTGTTGGTTTGTTGGTTGAAGTCGGTCTTGTGATTGCCAGAGTCACGCTGCCTTTTCCCGTGGTTACACTCCCTGCCTCCATTTTCCTCTTTAGACAATCTTTCACCTTATGTTCCATCTACCCACACAGAAAACATCCATTGTTCATCCTTGGATTGGGGCAGTTGGGAGAAATATGGCCCTCCTGCCCGCACTTGTAACATACAAACTTACCCTTCAGACACTCACCAGAGTGATTCTTCCCACAGTTCCCACACTAAACTAACTGCTTCTTCACACCTTCCTGTTTCACCTGGACATTTCCAAAATAATTCCCTTTTCTCTTTTTGCTACTATTCCCACTATTAGTTTCCACCTTCACAGCTCCTACAACCTTGCCTATGTTCTTCTTCTCCTTGTTGTAGAGGCTCATGGCCTCACTCCCCTCTTCGACTATAATAGCCTTTTCCATGAGTGCTACAAAAGTATTGATCTACAACACCGCCGCCTTGTTGTAGAGCCAGGATTTTAAGCCCAGCTCAAACCTCCTTGCCTTCCTAGCCTTCGTATCAACTTGATGCGGAGCAAACCTAGCCAACTCATTAAATTTTGCGGCATATTCCGCAATAGTCATGTTATCCTGCTTTAACTCAAGAAGTTTCACCTCCATCCTAGCCTGTATGATAGTTGAGAGGTAGTTTTCAAAAAACAAAGTCTTAAACCTAGCCCAAGTTACCACACCTTCCCCTGCCCTCGCTTGATTTACTTTCCACCAAAAGCTTGCCTCCCCTTTCATCATATAGGTGGCAAAAGCGGTCTTTTGCCCCTTATCTCCTTCTTGATGGCATTTTGCTGTCAAGATAAACAACACGTCATTATTACTTTCTTCTTGTTAGTGAGTTATAATTCATTACTTAAACAATAACTTCAACTCATTGCACAATATGTTCCATAAAAAGGCTTATATTGATTTACTTCTTGTAGTATAATACTACATCGTTCACATTACACTGCTTTAGCTGATTACATTTCTATCCCGCAATTACTTTTAAAAAATTGGGATTTACAAAAGACTACCCTTTGATATACAAAAGAGGGTTTTACGTCACTACTAGATACATCATATGTACATATCTAACTCTACTCTAGCTACTATTAGGTTACATCTTCCTTATAGCATTATCAAAATCTGCGTTGGCCAGACTGGCAATAATATCTCGGCTGATAGTTTGCCGAGTCTACCCTACCTCTATCATATACCCAGCTACCTGCTGCTGAAAATCCGTGTGAGAACTCTTATGTATATAAGACATCCTCCCTATCTTCTGCTTCTTAACCTTTAGCTCCTGCCTGAGCTCAAAGGTTTCTTGTTTTAGCTCGTGGACCTTGTCCTTTGCTAAAACTCTTTCATCGTGCTCCTCCTCCCATATGGACTCCACGCTTTTCTTATCTTCCAGGATTTCCTGGACCTCTTCTTTCAGTTCCCTAACCTCCTTTCCCAGCTGGATATTTCTATCCAATAAGGCCATGAACAGTGTTTTCATTGCCTCCCCAGGAGTCACCTCTTCCGCAGGTGCTACAGTGTTAAATGACACCGCCTCCACCTCCTCCTCCGACATGCCATCAAACATGGACATGAGGTCTAAGTCTTTCGAGTCTCCAGACTCGATTACCACCACTTCCGGCTCTTCTACTATAGGGTTCAGTATGATATCTATTTGATTCACTGACTCTTCACTTACTGCATATATATCCTTACACATTTCATTTTCTCATGACATCTACAACAAAACAATTTAGTTTGATTAGTACACGTCAGTAGAATAATAAAAACACATCACATTTAATGCATTTTTAGGGTTAACTTCATCTTTTACTTCTTTAACTTTTCTTAAGGTTATGACTTAAGGTTCTTTCCCCCCCCCCCCCTTAAGTTTTATAACCTAAAGCTTTGATACCAACCTGTGACACCCCCAAATCCGAGTATCTTCCAACCCGATAATTGGTGCTACAGTTCACACAATCATTCAATTGAAATACCTCAAAAGAGTGAAAATGTCTTCAATATATTCCAAAATAATATTACTATTAATAGGTTCTTTATAACCATTACATGTTTGCTTGTTATAATATCCAATAATTACAACATTACAACTATACTATTACAAAGGAAATCTACTGATTCGCCATAGCCTTCCCTTTATCTTTACTAGATGCTTTGGTCCGTTCGGTTTTAGCTGCATTCAAATGGTTCAAGCAAGAATGAGCATAACTAGCTCAGGAAGTATGCCAATTTCATTTAACAATATGCTTGAAACAAACAAATCGTATATCTTCAATAACTGAACAATAGTTATGAAGTACTATCGATAATTCAAAATATCACTTCTTTTCCTTCAAAACATTTCATCATGAACAACATTCATAAAGTTTGGTTCAAGACCATGAGAATTCCATACTTTCTTTGAAAAGGACAACCCAACACCAAGTCCGTAAGTCCGACATATCTTACGAGCACGTCTAGGTGATCATCCTATAGTACTCTAAGTTGTACAACACTACTTTCTTTAAACATATGTACGTTTAAGGTTTGGCAACCTCACGTGCCTGTCGTTTGATGACAAAATATTTGTTATGCATACTCAGTCTTCCTTTGAAAACCATACCAAAATAGTTTGGCAAAACATTGACAACAGTTCGATAGATTATAAGAAATCTATAAAACATCTTAAGTCTAGCCGAAGGAATTGGCTTCAAATTCATCATACATCAATTCATGCGTAAGGTACATGAATTACAAAGCTTGTCCAAAGAATTCAGACAAGGGTTAGAATACTTTCCTTTAGCGTCTTCTACAGTCAATATAAATTCTCTTTGCTTCTATAAGGTCTCTACAATATATAATCATGTAACATACCATGTTAGGTCATAGTCAGACATGTATAGTTTCTAACGTATCTTACCCTTCTTCCCAATCTAATCATTCATTAGATTTTCTTAACATTGATTACGGTTTATCGTATTACAAAGTTCTTACGTTCAATTAAACTTTCTTCCACCTTTAGTCATTAACTTAAGGTTATAAACATCCTTCAATGATGTTACATCAATTCAATTTAAGTATATAATTCACCCTTCATTCATTTCTTTATTGTTTATGTTCATAAGCATTCATCTCTGGGTCTTTCCTAGTACTGAGGCTGCGGCGCCAGCCTGCTACATATTACACGCGTTGCGGCGCGGTTCTTCAGTGTCTATGGTCCGGACTCGGCGCTGCGGCGTGAGTCCCTTTGTTACTTGCCGCACTGCGGTGCCACTCTTCAGTGGCTGATGGTCGAGTCTAGCGCTGTGGCACCATCCTTTAAGCCTTGGGCCGTGCCGTGGCGCTGGCCCTGTGCCACAGATAACTTTGACAGATAATTTCTTATGTGAGATTCACGGGCTCATAACTTCATCGTTATAAGTCTGAATTGGCTCGTTCAAAAGTCGTTATCTCGCAAATCACATGCTCTAAGTGTTCATGCAAGAATTTTACATTTCTGAATCCGTTAACATCGAATTCACCTTTTAATTCATTTTTAACGAAAATAATAAGCGTTCATGAACGTTCATAGCTCGTTTCTTCGTTCTAAGTCGGAATTTGGTCATTTTTGAGTCCGCAACTCTAGAATGCCAATTGAGACTAATCTCCATCAAAAACCAATGTTTCCGAGTTCAATGTCAAAATTTGACTTCCATTCTGAGAATTTCACGATTTTGACGATTATCGTTTATTCTCGTAAATTCCGCCATAACTTCGTTACTTGAGATTTTTACATCGTTTCAAATGGATTCATTACATCATACTAACATCCTAACCAAACATATTTCAATAACTTATACACATGATAAGTTCTTACATGTTCTTTATGAGTTCATAACTTATATAAGTGTGAATTACTTATTCATGACTTATTAAGGCTTAAGTCCTTTGATTAGTCATTCTCATCACTTTTTAGCATACAAGTTCTACCACTACTCGCTTCTCTAACAATTGAAGAGAGGGAGAATCATGGTTTAAGATCATTACCTTTGATAATCAACTTTGTTCTTCCTTGTTCTTCCTTCTTGTTCTAACAAAGACTAGCTTTTCTAACTTTTTCTCTCTAACAAATAAGCACTTAAGTTGTTGGTAAAAATTAACAAGTAAGAAATGAACTAATAACTCTTCTACATATAGAGATTACAAAGTGATGGTATTCTATACAATAAACCATCCCACCTCCTTAATCCACCTCCTTACTATTTATCTCTTTGTCACCAAGTAAATCCACTTTATTTGGTCACCAAGATGGTGCCATGTGATCATGGGGCCCACATGGGTTACCCTATGGGTTATTCTTACCCATTGGATCGATTCACGGATCCGGTTCTTAATTTGGGCTTTGGGTTTAATTAACTTAACTTATTCTTTGGGCTTGCATTTAACAAACATTTGGGCCTTAACAATATTTACCATTGGACTCTAACCATTCCTACCTTGGGCTTGTATAATTCCTACCAAATCCTACAAGTCCAATACATATGGCTTAAAGCCTTATAACGTAATATACACGTATTCTTCTTGTATGCTAACTCATATACTCATTCATAATATACTACATACCATTATTCATCCATACTCGTATAATACATCGTATCATACTCATATTCATTACCTCGTGCAATACTTACGTATCACACGATCATCGTTAATTTGTTAACGCTTTACTTTCCCTTACGTTCTCAAATTTAGTCCGCAGATGAAAAATTGTGTTTGCCATAACGGAAATATTATTACATAATCCATCCACCCTTATTATTCTATCATTACGTATTTCTCAAAAATTCAAAAATAATTCTCGAGCAGAAATGGGTGAATAGTATTTTTCAAAAAATTTCTCGGAAAGCTTTTATTTTCGTCTTGAAAATTCAAACACTATAATTCCTTCACGTAGTCAAAATACTACGACAGTTCAATAATTATAGGTTATAGAATAACCTTCATCTTACTAACACATAATAATTACATATAATATAATTTTATTCATTATTTAATTAAATAAAATTATTTTACCATAAATCCAAATTTTTCGGTTGCTACAGTGGTATGATCGTAATCTTTCAATAGCTTTAGCCAACGTCGTTGTCACATATTGAGTTCCTTTTGGGTGAAAAAATATTTGAGGCTTTATGATCCATATAAATCTTCACTTTCTCCCCATACAGGTAATGCCTCCAGATTTTAAGTGCAAAAACGACAACTGCCAACTCTAGATCATGAGTAAGATAATTTCTCTCATATTCTTTGAGTTTTCGTGAGGCATAGACTATGACTTTTCCATGTTGCATGAGAACACATCCTAACCCTTTGCCTGAAGCATCACTGTAGATGTCAAATCTCTCCGAACCAGATGGTATTGTCAGAACAGGTGTTGAAATGAGTCTCCTCTTGATTTCTTGAAAACTCTTCTCATATTCCTCGCTCCAACGGAATTTTGTATCGTTTTGAGTCAGTTGAGTTAATAGAGTAGCAATTCGATAAAATCCTTTCACGAATCTCTGATAATAACTAGCTAAGCCTAGAAAGCTACGTACTTCAGTCACTGACTTCGGTTTCTCCCAGCTTTATATTGCTTGAATCTTCGCTGGGTCAATAGATATTCAGTGATTTCATTTCACGTGCCTAAGGAATGCTACTTCCTCAAGCTAGAACTCGCATTTCTTCAACTTGACATATAGCTTGTTTTCACGAAGCTTTTAGAGTATCAGCCTCAAGTGTTGCTCATGATCTTCACAACTTTTGGAGTATATGAGGATGTCATCAATAAAGACAACCACAAAATGATCTTAATATTACTTGAATACTCGGTTCATCATATCCATGAAGGCAGCAAGAGCATTGGTCAATCCAAAAGATATGACTAGGAATTCGTAATACCCGTACCAAGTTCTGAAAGCAGTCTTTGGAATGTCATCAATTTGAATCTTTAACTGATGATATCTAGTACGAAGATCGATCTTTGAAAAGAATTTGGCACCTTGCAACTGGTCAAACAGGTCATCAATGCGAGGCAACGGGTACCTATTTTTGATTGTGACATGATTCAACTCTCGATAGTTAATACAAAGTCATATACTTCCATCTTTCTTCTTTACGAATAGAACAGGAGCACCCAAGGAGACGTACAAGGACGAATGAAACCGATGTCTAACAATTTCTATAGTTGGGTTTTTAACTCCTGAAGTTCAATAGGAGTCATTCGATATGTGGCTTTGGAAATGGGTTTTGTACTGGGTTCAAGGTCAATACAAAACTCGATTTCATGCTCTGGGGGTAGGCCAGAAAGTTCTTCGGGGAATACGTCATGAAATTTTTTAACAACAGAAATATCATTCAAATCTGACGTATTTTTGTTTAGATCCGTTACATGGGCTAAGAAAGCTTGACATCCGTTTTTCAATAAACGAATAGCTTTATGGCTTGATATGAAAGTGATTGACTTTAGTGGTTTGGTTGCTTGAATTCGCATAATAGGTTGGTTAGGAATATGAAAGCTAACAAACTTACGAAAATAATCAATTTTAGCATGATGAGTAGTTAACTAATCAATCCCTAAAATCACATTAAACGTAAGTATTTTCAAAGAGATAAGATTGACAGGTAACGAGAGGGTGTCGATTTGAATCGAACAAGATTTATAAACAGTGGATGTAATGAAAGTTTCTCCTAACGAAGTTTTAACAGATAAGTCAAAGTATAATTTCTCTGGAGTTAAATTTAAACGTTGAACGCAAGTAGGAGAAATAAAAGAATCGATAGAACCGGTATCGTATAAGGTATAAACTTCATAAGAGTTTATGATTAGCTTACCCGTGATAACTTCATTTGGGTTCCTCGCTTTTTGGGAGGTCACGACAAACGCTCTCCCTTGAACTATCAGCTTTGACTTGTCTAGGATGACCTTTGGTGTCTCCATCCCAGCTGGACTTGACTTCACTACATGACAAATACGGGCTAGGTGACCTTCTCTTCCACAATTGTAACACGCTTTGGGTTGCTGCGTACATTTTGGATTGATGTATCCCTCCCCTCCGCATTTGTAGCATACGACCGGTGGTCGTTCTCATTCCTTGAAAACGGGTGCGGGTGCTACTGTCTTTCCATCATTATTGAACCTTCTCTTCTTAAAATTTTCACTTCTATTATCTTGGCCATGATTACCACTAAAGTGGTTACCATTTCTGGCATGTTGATTTCCTCCACATTTATTGTCACCGCTTTGATAACAGCTACCACTTGTATTATCATTTTGTCAGCTACTCTCTCTTGGTTGGGTTGACACATTATCGCGCTTCAATAGCTGAGCCCTATTCACAACATCTGAATATAAGCAAAGTTTTTGAGAAATAAGGTATTGACGTATTTTGGGTTTCAAACCTTGCAGAAACATTCGCATCATTATCTCCTCATTATCAACCAAATGGGATGTAAAATTGGGATAAATTCGCAAACTTAGCCTCATATTGCGACACGGTCATATTATTTTTCTCCAGCTTGATGAATTCTACCTCCTTCATGTGACGAATACTTTCAGGAAAGTACTTGTCGTTGAACAATTCCAGGAACTTCTCCCAAGACATCTTCAGTGCGACAGGTTGAGTATATTTTACAGATTCCCAACAGTAATATGTCTCTCCTCTCAACACGAAGGTGGAAAAGGAAACTTTTTGCTCCTCGGAGCATCTCAAGACATCAAATATTTTGGTTATCTACTTAATCCATCTCTCTACCTTAAGTGGCTCTAGCTTTCCCAAAAACTCTGGTGGTCCCAGCTCATTGAATTGCTTAGTAGTGACCAACCGTGAGTTGTCAGTGTTTCAACCTACATTTTTCACAGGAGTCTCTCTCGCCTGACGTTGCATGAATTGCAGAAAGCCTCTGAACATCCCATTGTTCATCATTTGGTCGGTGTTGTTGTGTACCTGAGGATTATTGCCTTCCTAATGCACATTATCCTGGTTATTGATCATCGGTCTCATGTGCTCCATTGCTTATCTCAACATTTTCAGATGTCATTATCAAACACTGCCACAAAATAAGGGTTAATTGACATGCCATATATTATCCATATATTCTGACTGACCAGTTAAATAACAAATAAACTTAGGTAGGTCATATTAGCGAAGGATTTACCCGTCTCTCCCCTCCTAGTTCTAGCCTCAAATCTCAGTCAGGGATCATATTCCTAGGCCTTGATACCAACTGTGACGCCCCCAAAATAGTATACATCACCCATTCTGAGTCGCCAAATATATGGTACAAAACTAAAATACAAACTTCATTTATACAATACGACAAAACGTAGCTGAGAGTTTTAACATGAATATTGTCTCGTAGACAATATCCAAACTCAAATGGAGTCATCATTACATTTATTATCACACTATTTCATAGAATAGTGAGAACTACAATAGCAACCATCTCGGACTGTCACTCCATTCCCCGACTAGTCTCAGCTATATTCTCATTTCCTGAAGAGAACAATGAAAGTAAAGGGTGAGCTCAACTAGCCCAGTAAAGAATATTATGACTAAGATAATATAAAATAAACTTTTGTTAGCCTCTAACAGTGTAAAACTGATAAATATAATAGATAACAAGTCTAACTGCAGCGGAACAAGCAATCCATTAGAAGAGTCAAGTAAAGCATAATATCTACTATCTTCTATGATTTAAAAATTCATCCTTAATATTTTATCGTTGTAACGCATCTCAATAAATAATCCACATCATCGAATTATCCATGCACTACGGGCCAAAGATATTCATTAGTATCACATCCATGTATTACAGGCCAAGCATATTCACTATTATCACATCCACGAATTATTCATGCACTACGGGTCAAAGATATTCGTTAGTATCACCAGTGGTCATGATCATGCCAACAAAACTGTCCATCAATACACTACGGGCCAATGAGGACTTTTACCACATCATTTGTAACATTACGGGTCATGATTATACCGATATATAATTTCTTGTCATAATCATACAAATCAACAGTCCATCCACGAATTATCTATGCATGACTTTCATCACAGTATAAGCAAGAGGATGATGACAATGATATAAGCATCAATCAAATGAAATCAAGGATAAATATTAAAGATTTTTAATTTATCCAAGGTTTAAAAATGTCCAAATTGTCAACATGATAACTACTTTATGGAGTAAAATTTAAGAATAATATTCATGTATCAAAAATAATTTAGACAGAAGAGAAATTAAGTGTTTTATCGTGAATAGTACCTTAGGTGAATAGTACCTCGTTAATAGTACTTCGTGAATAGTACCCCATGAATACTACCACAGCATGAAAAGATCAAAATTCAACAAGAATGTTCAAAAAAATATTCTTGTGAAACGATACTAGATGAAGCGCAAATTTCAAGGATATTCTAGTAATTTCAAGGAGTATAAAAGCAATATTTAGCAGAATAAGTGTAGAATTCGGAATCTGAAATGAAATAATATTACTTACATACTACAAAGTATGGAAGAAAATATTATTTCTTACGAATATTGTATAAAAATAATATTCCTTACCTTAAAAGGTGAGTATTTCTGACTGGTATGGCGGTGATATTCTTGAAGAAAATTTGCACTGTTTTCTACACTCAAACATTCCTTAAACTCTAAAGAAATATGCTCAATATTATAGAAGAAGAATTCTCTGATTCTGGTGTAATTTTCAATTCTAAACTAAGTATCCTATTTATAGGAGAATGGCAGGATAGTATTTGGATGCATAGTAAAGAAAAAATCACGGGTGAACAGGAAGTTTATTCACGGACGATTTCTGCAAAATAATTTTGACTTTACTATGCAGCACTATGCAAATACTATGCAGTACTATGTAACACTATGTAGTACTGTGCATAATAAAATATAATATATTCTATTTTATAAAAAAATAAAACTTATATATATATATATATATATATATATATATATATATATATATATACATCCACTCACACCCACACACACCATATCACACACACACCCACATATTTACACACACACACACACACACACACACACACACACACACATATATATATATATATATATATATATATATATATAAGTAATAAAATAAAATTGAGATAACTTTCTACCGAAAATTTCAAAAAATGGATAAGTTGGGGTCCATATAATAAGCCAAATTTAGAACAAATACTTCATAAAAAAAACCCCTCTATTTATCTCAATTCACTTGGCTTCACTAAACACATTTTTAACAACATTTATTCATCATTAGTATTATAACTCGCAATATTAACAACCAGATCATTCCCAAGAAAGAGGGGGCTTTCATATAAGGATTTCTCCTTATTGGCGCACAATTAGGTGATCAAACCACTTTTCTCGACAGAACTTTCTAGACGTCGTCAATAATGCAAATAATAATATGAATAACTTTGTCATCTCAATTAATGATTTAGTAATATAAAATATTGTGTCAATAATTGAATCAATAACGTGAGATACTATGCAGCAATTACCGTGACAATAATTGAATAAAACGGAGTGACTTCTCACGTAAGTATTAATAATTAAAGATACTGTACAATATCGTGTGTTACTGTGCAACCACGCGTATTACTATACTTTTACCACTGAGTATTTCAACAGTTAACGGTAAAACTTTTGCTGTTATTTTTATAAAAATTTATTTCTGTCATTTTTTAACTCTGACAATAATTCCGTTGTGGGATCCACCAATGATTGTCTCGTCGTACGAATATTTCCTGATAAAATGAATATTCCTTGACAAAACAAATATTTTATGACAACATGCTTACTTTGTAAAATTTGTAAATATTACCCAAAACTATAGCATTATATCAAATCCACACCTTATTATTCAGAAAGATATTTTGAGAAAATTAAATCTTTATTCATAAAAGTTGGGGTCTTACATCAGTGATAACAGTCTAAGATTTGATGATTGATTGAGAAATTACTGATTTGCCTTAATATGATATGCTATCATGTTAACTTGATTTCACTGAGGCCGTGTGATTAGACTATATTTTGTCTTACTGCTGGATTCATAGGCATGTAGTTGTATTTCATTACATTGTATTGCATACTGTGATTTTGCTCGAGGACTAACATGATTTAAGTTTAGGGGAGTTTGATGAGTTGATTTTATACCTACGAATCAGTTCTTATTTAGATTTAAAACAGTGTTGATCCTGTCTATTTCTGTACAGTTTTACTTTCTTTTGTTTTGTTTTGTGTTTAGGTTGCATGACGTGGTATTGGTGGCATATTGGTGGCATTATGACGAGATTTGGCATGCAAAAGCTAAAAATTAGAATTTTTGTAGAATGACCCCCCCCCCCCCGCTGGGGCGGGCTTTATAGTGAAGAAAACCCCCGCTAAGGCGGGGGTGTACGTGGCAAGCTAGATTTCAAGACCCCGCCAGGGCGGGGGTACAGGGAGAGAGGAAGATTTCTATTATGATTCTAACTCTGCAGCGGCGTAGATGGAAGCCTTTGGAATGGATTGGGACTATTATTGGGCATCTTTTATGAACTTTTATATCAGCTAAGAAAACATAACAGATATGGGAATTATCAATTAATCAATTAGCAAAATTTGAGCCCTAATTTCAGAGAAGACATTCGAGGAGAGCAAGGAAGGTCAAGATCGTGAAGATTGCAGATTTGAGCGAGGATAAGGGTGGTGTATTACTATTCTTAGTCTTTCAAATCGAATTTTGTAATTGGGATGATGAATTCTTTAATTATTTCAGTTTTTAATTCATTGTTGATGAACTAAATTACTTATTAGGCTTGCAATGGATCTTTAGTGTTGAACAATGATTATTATGCCTTAATTTCAGTTTAGTAATGCTATCAATTCAGTTTATCTATTGTGATTTAAACTTTAATTTATGAATTGCTTGATCACCAATTCTGTGTGGATTTGTATGGACTCGAGAGATGATGTATGAATCTAGACCTAATCACTTTAGCACGTGTTCTTGAATTCTACACTTTGATGGATTTCTTAATGAATGTTTAGGATAGAGATATACCTAACATCGCATATAATAGGTAAAGAACTTGGAATTTAAACTTTCTTTGATTTTAATTCATATAGAGATATAGTGAGTTGGTTAATTAGGGTGTTTGGCTTAATTCTATCAATTTGTGGATTTAAATTAATATGGAGTTAGTGCATCGAGAGATGGCTAATTCTACTTGATTGTTCTTGATTAATAAGCTGAGATAGTAAATAAAACTAGAAAAAGGTGTGATAATCAGAGTGAAATTTAAAGTGAAATTGTAAGCATAATTCTCTATTATCTGCTTGAAATTACAATTAATAATTTGCGTTGATTGATTTGGAATTTTAGTTTAATAGATTTTATTAATTATAATCATTAATTTGAATAGTTTAATAAAATTAAAATAATATAAAATTGGTAATTGTTAGATTAAATTTTATACAAGTCTCTGTGGGAACGATACTCTATTCATCATTATATTACTTGTTGACCACGTACACTTGCGTGTAGAGTGTATCTAGAATTTACCCAATAGTGTGTTAATTGAGCCTAAGTGCATTTATTTGGAAGCAGTGTTATGCCTCGTTTGTACCTATATACAAAGGGATTAATTTGTATGAAAGTTTAATTTTAAACAAATGTGAAGAAATGATGTTTTGAAAACAGGTTTTCAAACCCTTATGCTCACATAGTAATTGAGGCCTTTGATACTTCCATTTTATTTCGTATTCGACTTGATTTGATTTTATTCTCGAGATGCGAAGCATCTTCAACAAAATAATATACATATAAGTTTCAGGCTCTTTATGGGGATGAAAGCCATCTAAGGATGTCCAAACACCATTAATAGGTTTTAAAAGCTAGTTGTACAGCTGAAAAAGGTCCATCATGGGAACCAGATCTAGATCCATCAGCTGGATTTAGATCCCGTGGCTCCTATGCTTACATGGTTACTTAATATTTACAAAAAACTAGAAAGAAAACTAGATTTAAATAAATCTTAGCCATTCTACCTCAACGGTTCTAGTTTTGCAACTTTTAAATCGATTAAAAGTTAGATATGACTAGATTTAGATAAATCTAGTTCACAGATTTACATATTATAGATTTACATTGAATGAACAGTTAAAACAAATATTTAAACGCTATATATATATATATATATATATATATATATATATATATATATATATATATATATATTAAAGTAGTAGAAAGCTTCAAATCTGAAAAAATCTTATAGTGTGCTGCAAAGAAGGCTTGAAACCGCTTTTTGAGCTTGAAAACTCAGTTTCCATTGGTTAAAATTTGATATGTCATAGTATATATGTATACAAGTTTTTAGAATGAAGAATATTGAAGTTTGGAACACTATAGGAGGGGTTAAGAGCTGAAATGGACAGAGTTTTCTCTCTTTTTCTCCTTTCTTCTTTTCTTTTTTTGGCTGATGGGGAGGGTATATTTATAGACCAAAGTAGCCGCGGGTCCTGTTGTCTCGAAGTATGTGCACTCGGGTCAACATGCAGTCTACTCGAACCTTCATAACTTTCAATTCGGGAATTTGATGGAGGCGTGCTATACCTTTTCAGAAAGCCCATGACGAGATCTACACAATGACATGGGATTTGACAATTTTCAAATTTGGGAACATAGTTCTATGATCAGTTCTTTGCAGTCCATCTGTTGAGTTACCTTGTGTTGTTTTCACTTGGGATTGATGTTATGGTTCTGAATGACTTCTTTTGCAATGACTTGGACTGAATTGATGTAGAGTTGGAAAAATTACTATTTTCCGTCCTGGGTTGGTTCTGGGCTTGATGCAGTTGTAGTTGTCTTCGAGATTGGACTACTGTTGACTTTTGACAGTCCTCACGATTGTCTCTGAGGTTGGTTTGATATCCTAGGGTTGTCGTCTGGGTTGGACATGATTTCCCGGGGTTGTCTCTGGGGTTGGACTTGATCTCCCAAGGTTGTCTCTGGGATTTGACTTGATCTCACGTGATTGTCTCTGGGGTTTGATTTGATCTCCCGGAGTTATCTCTATGGTTTAGATTTGATCTCTCGGGGTTATCACCGGGGATTGGATTTGATCTCCAGGGGTTGTTTTCGGGCTTTGATTTGATCTCTTGGGGTTGTCTCCGGGGCTTGGATTTGATCTCCAGGGATTGTTTCCGGGCTTTAATTTGATCTCCCGGGGTTGTCTCTGGGGTTTAGATTTGATCTTCTGGGGTTGTCTCCGGGGTTGGATTTGATCTCTCGGGGTTATCTTCGAGGCTTGGATTTTATCTCCCAGGGTTGTCTCCGGGGTTGAATTTTATCTCTCGAGGGTGTTTTCGGGCTTTGATTTGATCTTCTGGGGTTGTCTCCGGTGTTGGATTTAATCTTTTGGGGTTGTCTCTAGGGCTTAGATTTGATCTCCTGGGGTTGTCTCCAGGGTTGAACTTGATCTCCTAGGGTTATCTCCGAGCTTTAATTTAATCTCCCGAGGTTGTCTCCGGGGTTTGACTTGATGATTTAGACTTCCAGTGTTGTCTCTGGAAGACAAAAGATGATTCTGCCCTCTTGCATGATTAGCAAGGGGGACGCAAAATTTTGAGTGTCTACAATGATACTATATTTCCTGAAGAAGAGAAGATATTTCCTATAGGAGACTTGTCTGCAACATCTCTTGCAATCCAAGGAATAAAGATCAAAGGAGTAAAGAACCCTTTGAAGGTGGCTGCACCAGAACCATTGGTATTGCCATTCAGGCCGCAGTATCCCATTATAAGCCTGAAAAAGGTCCCATGGAACTATGGGGAGGATGAGGGATTAACTTTAAATCAAATTACTGTTATACTAAAGGAAAACCCGATGTACCTACCTCAGCGAGTAATGAAGTCAGTCATCAAATCTAAAGGGAATTTGCTCAAGGAGAAAGTGATAAGTAGGTTTTATACCTACTTATTCGGTATCTTTTACTTGAATTAGTTGCTTATATTCATGTGTCTTAGTTACTTTTCATGCATTTTGTGTTCGTTTTGTAGGTTATACGTTTGGAAGCGGTGTGAGCGACTATTGGTAAGGAAAAGCAAGGAAAATGCAAAGAAAAGTAATCCAGACATCATTTGGGCTTTCATGTTTATTTCATGTTCTTGGCTTGGAACTTGGACTATAATGTAGAGCTTCTTCTTAGCTTTCCGGAACATCTTGAATGATTCCAATCGGAGTTCGGATGAAAGAGTTATGACATTTCTACCAACGGACGTTGTTGAACTTCATTATTTTGGGTGGCCATTTACATAGCAGTCACTTTCATTCCAATTCTGACCTTCATCCCTTCGTTTTTTTTCAAAACTCAAAGAATGAAAGTTGTAGAGCTCGTCGATAACTTCGATTCGATAGGTGGCAGGCCCCGTAACTCGAAGCGGATCAAAAGTTCTGCCTATTTTACCAAAGGACGTCGCAGCAGAAAATAGCATAGCGCGGACCGCGCTATAAATGAACTATGCATAGCGCGGGGTGCGCTAGTCCACCAGAATGTTGGCCACTGCAGTCAGCACATTACCTAATCACATTGTCACATAACTTTAACAACCATTGAATCACAAATAAACACTTATTTAGTCAAAATATCTAAGTTCAGCTCAATTTCTGAAACATGTCGGGGTACCGACAGCTTTATCGGGTATTTATCGAGTCTAAGACTCCAATCTGTAACTCAATATCTATAAGTATCTGTAATATTATTTTTAAATGACGTATAACAATTTTAAAATATTTATTATAATTTATCATAAATTTTAAAACATCGAAATCATTATTAAATAATTTAAATATTAATCAATTCTATTATCATTAATATTTAATTAATATTAAACTATTAATGAAACCATTGCCAAAATATTAAAGTTATTTATAATAACTTAGAATATTTTTAAAGTATTAATATTACCCTTAAATGATTTTTAAAACATTTAAAATTATTTTTAAATAATTATCATTAATATTAAAGTATTAATGTTTTATTTATCAAAATATTAAAAGTCATTAAGTATAACTTAAAATATTTTTAATTCATTTATATCCTTTTTAAATGATTTTTAAATTAATAAAATCATTTTTAAACTATTATTTAAAATAATTATTAAATAAATTTACTATCATTTAGTATTAAATTAATATCATTAATATTAAGTTATTAAAGAAATTATTCTTTAAATATTAAAAGTTATATTTTATAACTTAAAATATCTTTAAACACTTTATTTACATTTAAAATAATTTTTATAATATTAAAATTATTTTTAACTAATTTATTTAATATAATTATTAAATAACTTTAATATCATTAATAATAATTAATTAATGAGATTTATCTTTAAATATTAAAAGTTATATTTTATAACTTAAAAAATATTTTTAAATACCTTATTATCAATTAAAATGATTTTTAATATAATAAAATTATTTGTAATTAATTTATATAATTCATTTAGTACATAACTTAATTTTTATTAATATTAATTTATTAATAAAATTTATCACTAAATATTAAAAGTCAGTAAAAATAACTTAAAATATTTTCTTATATCATAATATAATTTTAAATGATTTTTCAAATATTAAAATTATTTTTAGCTAATTTATTTAATATTATAATTAAATAAATTAAATACTTTTAATATTTCAAAAATATTAAATATTTATTAAATATATTAAAAATAATTAAAAACTAATTTTTAGAATTTAAAATAATTTTTAAAAATTTATTTGGTATTTTTAATAATCAAAAACTATTTTTTTTCTATTTATTTATTAATTTCAGGAAAATAAAATACTATTTGTCGCTAAAGGCCACCTATAGTGACAAAAATGTCCCTATAGGTGTTCTTCATGTTCTTGAAGCAAACCCAGATCTTCATACATAGATTTGAGGGGGCTACTTTGACCATCAATGATTTAGTGTGTGTTGTGTTTCTAGGTTTGTTGTTTGTTAGAGCTTATAGTACTAGTGTAGGACTACAAGATCCAACAACAAAAAATTTCATATCATACATCAAATGAAAGATCTAAGCCATCAAAGTGACTGTTAGAGGTTGTTCTTTATTTCTGGGTTGCCCAGAAAGGAAGAACAGATCGTGGGGCTCACTTTGGACCTCCACTATATTCGGATCGTGTACTGTTTTAGTGATCTATGACTTCTAGGTTCTAGCCCACATGTAACACTACAAATCTATCACAAAACATAACTATAACAACAAAACAATAGCAAGATATAAATCGGTCAAAGCTTGTCAGAACACATGGCCAAAGGTTTTCTGGGTTGCCCAGAAAATCGGATCCGTGATTAAGCTACCCACTTTGACCGATCACTGAAGCCAGCATACTAGATGTTTAGGAGATTTTAAGGCATAATATTAGGGATCATATACAGGACTACAAGTTAGATGCAACAATCAAACTAAAACATCAACAAAAAGACAGATCTAGACGCTTGAATACACTGTCAGACACTTGTTCATGGTTTCTGGGCTGCCCAGAAATTGTCCGATCAATGCCGGTCAACGGTATTTGACCGTTAATAACTAACAATATACACATCAAATGACCTCGATTATTTTTGAAAATTAAAGACAACATTACAAACTACCAATAATAACTTAAAAACAACAAAAACACATAACAGATAACGATCTACAGGACCTGACATTAGGCTGTCAGACACAAAATTTTCTTTTTCCAAATTTTGCAAATCTTCAAATTCGAGCCTCTACATGTTATGGATTCAACATCTAGCAACCCAGATCATCACTAAACACTACTAACAACATATTCTAATACTCAAACATAACATCTAACAACCGAAATTTGGACTGATTTTTGAGTAGGGATTTATACCTTTCTTTGATAAATTTTGATTTCTAGCTTCTTGATCTGTTACTGGTATGCGTGGGGCTGGTCTTGAGATCTGATCTAGCAACTATTTTCGTGGGTTTTAGAGATAGAGAGGCTCAAGGATGTGAGTTTTGTAAAAATAAGCTAACAAATGAGCTTTTTCTCTCTCCTAATCTATTTATATACTTAGATCCAATGCATCTAGGCTTGCAAGGTGGCAATAAGGATAAGGATTGGCTGGTTTTACACACATGGGATAAACACAAGTGATGAGTCATGCAATTCTAGAACAATCCATTTTTAAATAAGGGTAATTTGGTCATTTGCATTGTTATTTTAAGGGTATACTTGTCCATGGTGCTTGAATCTAGGTTTTAATCACTAGATTTTAATCCTTAAGGTATCCCAAATAATTTATAGGGTTTGAAAAATTAAGATTAAAGTTCAATAAGATTTTAATTAGAGCTTACTAATAAAAATTTAGGGTTTTTAAATAATTAGGGTTTTCTAAAAATTATTTAGGGTTTCTAGAATTTTAATTAGGGTTTACCTAATTAATCACTTAATACACAACATAAAATATATAACACAGTTATATAACAGTCTTAAACTCAGTTGATTTTCCAATTAAGGTTTCCCCCAGTAAAATTTGGGTTTAATCAATTAATAAAAGGGTTTTGAAATTAAACACCATAATTGACTAATTATCATCAACGCGTACATACAGTACGTATTCATAGCACTGAAAAATTAAAATATAATTAATATTATATTATTATTCTCATACCTTGACAATAATCCAAAAATTAGGGTTTGGATTCCATATCTGATTTATTCTTCCATAATTAACCTTAATAATTAAGGTAAAATAATTAACTTAATAATCTGTACTAAACTCATATAATAAAATAATTGTTATAATTATTCTAAAAATCACTCCATGTATTATTTAAATAATATATGAATATATTTTCATGGAAAATAGTTAATAAAAAACATTTCCACTATAAAATTAATTATTATAAAAATATACTTTATAAAAATCAATAATTCTAAAATAACTTTATTTGTAAATATTTATGTAATAAATATATTTTTATTTACCACATAATTACATATACACATTATCTTGTACAAATCCTCATCCTTAAAATAATAATAAAAAAATTTATACACAAAATTTCTGATTTATTTATATAGAAAATATCGGGTTGTTACATTCACCCTCCCTTATAAAAATTCGTCCCCAGAATCACCATTTTAAAAACCTATACCTACACGGTTACATAGCATACACAATTATTGCAAGTAGATCTCGATCAACTTTGATCGAACTGATATTTAGCTATTCACATAAAGCTTGTCTTTCTAATAAAACGAAAATTTGATTTCTAAAAGAACTCAAATTCCTCCCTTAAAATTTCTTTAGAAATAATTTACTTTATATAGGAAATCATGTATAATAAAAGTTATACGAATAATACCTGGAGTTCCAGTACCTGCTGCTGCTGTATCCTGGACCGTCATGTTGAAAACCCTCGCAGTAGATTTTGTTGGCTTGCTTGACGAAGTTGGTCCGGTGATTGCTAAAGTCCCGCTGCCTGTGCCAGTGTTCACACTACCTGCCTCCACCCTCCTCTTCGGACAATCTTTCACCTTGTGCTCTGTCGATCCGCACATAAAACATCCACTGTTCATCCTAGGATTGGGGCAGTTGGGAGATATATGACCCTCCTGCCCGCACTTATAACAAACAAACTTCCCCTTCAAACACTCCCCCGAGTGGTTCTTTTCACAAGTCTTACATGATACTATCTGCTTCTTTACACCTTCTTGCTTTATTTGTACACTTCCAAAACTGCTCACCTTCCTCTTGCTACTACCACCCCTATTCCCACTATTAATTTCCACTTTCCCAACTCCTTCTACCTTGCCTTTGTTCTTTCTCTCCTTGTTGTATAGGCTCATGGCCTCACTTCCTTCCTCAGCTATGATCGCCTTCTCCATGAGTGCTACAAATATAGGAATCTGCAACACCACCACCTTGTTGTAGAGCCAGGATTTTAATCCCAGCTCAAACCTCCTTGCCTTTCTAGCCTCCGTATCAACTTGATGCGGGGCAAACCTAGCTAACTCATTGAATTTCGCGGCATATTCTAACACCGTCATGTTTCCCTGCTTCAATTCTAAAAAGTTCACCTTTATCCTAGCCTGCATACTAGGGAAAAAATAATTCTCAAAAAATAAAGTTTTAAATCTATCCCATGTGACTACACCTTTTCCTGCCCTTGCCTGATTTGCTTCCCACCAAAAGTTTGCCTCACCCTTCATCATGTAAGTGGCAAAAGCAGTCTTCTGCCCTTCATCTACCCTAGCTACCATAAATGCCTTTTCAATCTCTTTGACCCAAGTTTGGGCTTCAACAAGATCAGTTGTACCTTTGAATTCTAGCGGTCCTACAGCCTTAAAGTCTTTGAAGTTCGCTAAGAGGTTGTCCGGCTGATTCCCAGCGACTGGTATTCCTTGCTGCATAGCTTGTGCTACCATGTTGGCAAAGTGCTACATTGGGTCGGCTTGTTGTTGTCCCTCAACGTTGTTGACAGATTCTTCTGCCCTTTGATTGCGAGTTCGACGTCTTGGCGGCATTCTCTGATTAAATAAAATCATAAATTTAACTTACATTCTAAACCTTATCATATAAGTTTAATATTTCAAACTTGTTTCATTACTCAAACATAGATTCATATTCATTTAACGAATATTTACATAACATAGCACATACTACTTTTAACATCATTTATCCCTTTGTGACTACAAAAGTCAGGATTTACAGTCTTGACTTAATACAAAAGTTGAAAATATCACATTACACAGACATACTTATCATATATATTACATTAAACACATCTACACAATAGAACCTATACTACCTATTTATTACACCTTTTTCTTGGACAACCTCTCGCCTGATGACCTTCCATTCCACAAACAAAACATGCACCTGGTTTATAGTCGGGACAATACAGAGTAGTATGTCCTTCATAACCGCAAAGATAACACATTCTTTTCCCTTTCCTCTTATCGAGTTTTCCTAAGTCATGATCTTCTGTCTTTCTTTTCCTCTTCTTGCTCGGAGCTGCACACGATGTGTTACTTGAGGCTCTCATCTGATTAATTTGGATTTTAAGCTTATCTTGTTCTTCCATTGTTTCTATTAATGCCTGACGCAACTGACTATTCAACAGCTTTTCTAATTTCCACAGCTTTTCTAGAGAAGAAATTTTGTTCCTCAGATCTTGCACCTCCGTTGATGCTTGGTCAGCTTCTGAATCACTAGCTGTCAGCTCCACCATCTCCAGATCTGGTATTATATTTTCTACGATAACCACATCGTCTGAGTTGTTTTCATTGTGAGCTTCCATTTTAGCTATTGGCCTCGATATTAGCTCGGGTGTATGAGTTTGATCCTTCTTCATGCTATAAGTATATAACAAGCCTTTTCCACCGGACATCTACACATATAAATTATCCTGATTAGCATATAGTATATACATATAGAAAATAAGAGTTTTATATAAGTTATCTTTTATTTTATTTGACGATGAATTTATTCAATTCATCCCCTTTTTAAACTCTATATGAGTTATTTATATTTTTAACGTTTCTCTCTGTTCTAAGGTTATAGCCTAAGGTCTAACCCACCTATGGTTTTTAACCCTAAGCTCTGATACCATGATGAGACGCCCCCAAATCTGGGTACTTGAAACCCGAACTCGGTGCTTCACGATACCATTTCTACGAGCGGAATAATACTAATAATAATTACCATAATATAAATATTAAACTTAATTTACATAATTATCAGAGTCTAGCTCCCAAGTACGTAACCTTTAAACATTCTTTACAATACATGATAGATAATTAATATCATTGTCTTACTAAGGATAAACTATTACATAAAATAACACCAACTTATTCTGCAACCTTCCCTTTCCCTTTGTTCTTAGTCAAGCCTTCTGGTTGTTCACAATTAGCTGAAAACATTTAGATTAAGCAAGGATGAGCATTTGAGTGCCCAATAAGTAATAACAATTATATATATAAGCTAAAAGAATTTAAATGTTTTCTTTATACTACCCTTCTACAACGATTTCAATAGTTGTGAAGTAATCTGTACCAATAATAATAACATAACAACCCTCTTTCAAATTTTTGAAACTATGTAATGACTATAAATAAGGTTTAATTGACATACTATGAACATTGTTTTCATTTTTGAAAAGGTTAAACATAAATTCATCTGCAAACTGTCATAACTTACGGGCACGGGGGTGATCAGCCCGTTGTACCCTGCATTGATCAATACTACATTCAAGAACGAGGGTATCGTTCACTCTGTCCACCTTGGGCGGATAAAAGTTTTCCCGTGTAGGGATGTTCATACTTGTCTGGGTTCCAAATCAAAGGTTTTATCTTGTTCAACAATAATCTATAATTCAACATATATATATATATATATATATATATATATATATATATATATATACGGGTAATTGACAAAGGTATATCAACATGTGATTAAATACAATGATTATCTAAGTGGGGACACTTGTATAACCATTTATAGAAATTAACGAACAGAATATAAATCTGAATTATCATATACTAACATGTTGATAATCAATGAGCGTATATAACATAAAGTTAATAATATGTACAGTAATAATATAATTTCATAAATATTCTTACTCATGTCCATTGCATAAAGAAAATGCAAAGGTAAGATACTTTCCTGATGCGCTACTTACAAATTACAACTTAGTTCTATCGTTTGTATAACAACGTATCGGTAATAAGATCATTTTACTGATTAGAATCACATACTATATCACATAGCACTACTTATTGCAGTCAGCACAATACCTAATCACATTGTCACATAAGTTTAACAACCATTGAATCACAAATAAACACTTATTCAGTCAAAATATCTAAGTCCAACTCAATTTTCGAAACATGTCGGGGTACCGACAGCTTTAACGGGTATTTATCGAGTCTAAGACTCCAATTTGTAACTCAAAATCTGTAAGTATCTGTCATATTATTTTTAAATGACTTCTAACAATTTTAAAATATTTATTTTAATTTATCATGAATTTTCAAACATCAAAATCATTATTAAATGATTTAAATATTAATCAATTCTATTATTATTAATATTTAATTAATATTAAACTATTAATGAAACCATTGCTAAAATATTAAAGTTATTTATAATAACTTAGAATATTTTTAAAGTATTAATATTACCCTTAAATGATTTTAAAAATATTTAAAATTATTTTTAAATAATTATCATTAATATTAAAGTATTAATGTTTTATTTATCAAAATATTAAAAGTCATTAAGTATAACTTAAAATATTTTTAATTCATTTATATCCTTTTTAAATGATTTTTAAATTAATAAAATCATTTTTAAACTATTTATTTAATATAATTATTAAATAAATTTAATATCATTTAGTATTAAATTAATATCATTAATATTAAGTTATTAATAAAATTATTCTTTAAATATTAAAAGTTATATTTTATAACTTAAAATATCTTTAAACACTTTATTTACATTTAAAATAATTTTTATAATATTA
Source organism: Panax notoginseng (assembly GCA_016801055.1). Taxonomy (NCBI): domain Eukaryota; kingdom Viridiplantae; phylum Streptophyta; class Magnoliopsida; order Apiales; family Araliaceae; genus Panax; species Panax notoginseng. The sequence goes on along the minus strand of CM029018.1, from coordinate 150,910,805 downwards.
AAATTATTTTTAAACTAATTTATTTAATATAATTATTAAATAACTTTAATATCATTAATAATAATTAATTAATGAGATTTATCTTTAAATATTAAAAGTTATATTTTATAACTTAAAATATTCTTAAATACCTTATTATCAATTAAAATGATTTTTAATATAATAAAATCATTTTTAATTAATTTATATAATTCATTTAGTACATAACTTAATTATCATTAATATTAATTTATTAATAAAATTTATCACTAAATATTAAAAGCCATTAAAAATAACTTAAAATATTTTCTTCTTTCATAATATAATTTTAAATGATTTTTCAAATATTAAAATCATTTTTAACTATTTTATTTAATATTATAATTAAGTAAATTAAATACTTTTAATATTCTAAAAATATTGAATATTTATGAAATATATTAAAAGTAATTAAAAACTAATTTTCAGAATTTAAAATAATTTTTAATAATTTATTTGGTATTTTTAATAATTAAAAACTATTTTTTTCTATTTATTTATTAATTTCTGAAAAATAAAATACTATTTGTCGCTAAAAGCCATCTATAGTGACAAAACTGTCGCTATAGGTGTTCTTCATGTTCTTGAAGCAAACCCAGATCTTCATGCACAGATTCGAGGGGGCTACTTTGACCGTCAATGATTTAGTGTGTGTTGTGTTTCTAGGTCTGTTGTTTGTCAGAGCTTATAGTACTAGTGTAGGACTACAAGATCCAACAACAAACAATTTCATATCATACATCAAATAAAAGATCTAAGCCATCAAAGTGACTGTCAGAGGTTGTTCTTCATTTCTCGGGTGCCCAGAAATGAAGAATAGATCGTGGGGCTCACTTTGGACCTCCACTACATTCGGATCGTGTACTGTTTTAGTGATCTATGACTTCTAGGTTCTAGCCCACATGTAACACTACAAATCTATCACAAAACATAACCATAACAACAAAACAATAGCAAGATATAGATCGGTCAAAGGCTGTCAGAACACATGGCCAAAGGTTTTCTGGGTTACCTAGAAAATCGGATCCGTGATTAAGCTACCCACTTTGACCGATCACTGAAGCCAGCATACTAGATGTTTAGGAGATTTTAAGGCATAATATTAAGGATCATATACAGGACTACAAGTTAGATACAACAATCAAACTAAAACATCAACAAAAAGACAGATCTAGACGCTTGAATACACTGTCAGACGCTTGTTCATGGTTTTTGGGCTGCCCAAAAATTGTCCGGTCAATGCCGGTCAACGGTATTTGACCCTTAATAACTAACAATATACACATCAAATGACCTCGATTCTTTTTGAAAATTAAAGACAACATTACAGACTACGAATAACAACTTAAAAACAACAAAAACACATAACAGAGAACGATCTACAGGGCCTGACATTTGGCTGTCAGACACAAAATTTTCTTTTTCCAAATTTTATAAATCTTCAAATCCGAGCCTCTAGATGTTATGAATTCAACATCTAGCAACCCAGATCATCACTAGACACTACTAACAACATATTCTAACACTCAAACATAACATCTAACAATCGAAATTTGGACAAATTTTTGAGTAGGGTTTAATACCTTTCTTTGATAAATTTTGATTTCTAGCTTCTTGATCTGTTACTGGTATGCGTGGGGCTGGTCTTGGGATCTGATCTAGCAAATATTTTCGTGGGTTTTAGAGAGAGAGAGGCTCAAGGATGTGAGTTTTGCAAAAATAAGCTAACAAATGAGCTTTTTCTCTCTCCTAATCTATTTATATAGTTAGATCCAATGCATCTAGGCTTGCAACGTGGCAATAAGGATAAGGATTGGCTGGTTTTACACACATGGGATAAACACAAGTGATGAGTAATGCAATTCTAGAACAATCCATTTTTAAATAAGGGTAATTTGGTCATTTGCATTGTTATTTTAAGGGTATACTTGTCCATGGTGCTTGAATCTAGGTTTTAATCACTAGATTTTAATCCTTAAGGTATCCCAAATAATTTATAGGGTTTGAAAAATTAAGATTAAAGTTCAATAAGATTTTAATTAGAGCTTACTAATAAAAATTTAGGGTTTTTAAACATTAGGGTTTTCTAAAAATTATTTAGGGTTTCTAGAATTTTAATTAGGGTTTACCTAATTAATCACTTAATACACAACATAAAATATATAACACAGTTATATAACAGTCTTAAACTCAGTTGATTTTCCAATTAGGGTTTCCCCCAGTAAAATTTGGGTTTAATCAATTAATAAAAGGGTTTTGAAATTAAACACCATAATTGACTAATTATCATCAACACGTACATACAGTACATATTCATAGCACTGAAAAATCAAAATATAATTAATATTATATTATTATTCTCATACCTTGACAATAATCCAAAAATTAGGGTTTGGATTCCATATTTGATTTATTCTTTCATAATTAACCTTAATAATTAAGGTAAAATAATTAACTTAATAATCTGTACTAAACTCATATAATAAAATTATTGTTATAATTATTCTAAAAATCACTCCATATATTATTTAAATAATATATGAATATATTTTCATGTAAAATAGTTAATAAAAAAACATTTCCACTATAAAATTAATTATTATAAAAATATACTTTATAAAATTCAATAATTCTAAAATAACTTTATTTGTAAATATTTATGTAATAAATATATTTTTATTTACCACATAATTACATATACACATTATCTTGTACAAATCCTCATCCTTAAAATAATATAAAAAAAATTTATAAACAAAATTTCTGATATATTTATATAGAAAATATCGGGTTGTTACATTCACAGGTTAGTCAAGTCCAACTCAAGTGTGGTTCCCGATCTATTCCAATGTGTCTTGCCTATTCTTCAGACTTAGCAGACAAGGAGGAAAATGCTTTATTTTAAGGGAAGTCATCTCTTTTAATTTTTCTTATCTTAGCCATTGAGGACAATGTCTAGTTTAAGTTTGGGGGCATTTTAGTGTCGTATTGCATATAGTTAGTTATTTACATTGTAGTTCGTATAGTTACATTTAATTTTTGCATTCAGTTTCTTGAAAAAAAATGGAAAAATTGAAAAATTATTAGTTAGTTTACTATGTTTCTATAGCATTTAGTACATCTTGCATGAGTCCAGCTGTTTGATATTTACAGTTTATTTTGGCCAATGATGAGATTGAAATTGGGTAGATAAGTATAGTACTGACTATTAGTGCTTTGATGATATTTTTTGTTATGAATTGAGTCTTTTTCTGTTTGAAACTGGTATAATAAGGATAGCACAGTAAAAACAACTTGTTGATTGATTGAGTTTTAATTGATACATAATGGGATTCTAAAGGATAATGCTAGTTTGAATGAAAGAATGAGAAGAATAAGTAGTGATGGCTAAAGTTAGACAAGAACCTAAGTTTGGGAGAATATTTGTGTTTATATAAGCTATAAAAGAAAAAAAAAGAAAAAAAAGAAAAGAAAAAAAAGTATGAATAAACACCATGGCATGCTTATCTAGTTTTGTGGCCTTTGTTACCTGAGTAAGTAAGCCCGATGGGATTGTCTTTACACCTAGCGCCCTAAGGTCTTAATGGTATGGGAGTCGTTGGTCGAAAGCTCGTTAAGGTAGCATTGAAAAGCCTAAGGGAATAAGACATTGCATAGCTATGTGTATATAAACCAAAAGAAAAAAAATGAATAAAATGGGAAATAAGAGCAAATAGCCCCCGTAGATGAAAAATAAAGCATAAGTATGCCATGTTGAACCTCGATATTGGTAATTATTTGATTTTAGTTGTATCTAGCTTGTTTTTGGATTTCTTGAGTTTACACTGTATGATGCCTTCAAAAAGACTTGTTATGTGTTAAATTTGATTTTATATCAGTTAATATTGTTGTGGAGCATAAACACACTATACCAGTAATAACAGTTTAAGACTTGATGATTGACTAGGAAATTGTTGATTGGTTTTGATATGAAGTATTGTCGTGTTTGCTTGATTTCTCTAAGGCCGAGTGAATAGATTTGATTCCATCAATACTGTTGGATTCGTAAGCATATAAATTAGTTGTATTTCATTGCATTGCATTGCATTATGTTGTGTTGCTTGGGGACAAGCAACAGTTTAAGTTTGGGGGTATTTGATAAGTAGGTTTTATACCTACTTATCCGGTATCTTTTACTTGAATTAGTTGCTTATATTCATGTGTCTTAGTTACTTTTCATTCATTTTGTGTTCATTTTGTAGGTTATACGTTTGGAAGCGGTGTGAGCGACTATTGGTAAGGAAAAGCAAGGAAAATACAAAGAAAAGCAATCCGGACATCATTTGGACTTTCATGTTCATTTCATGTTCTTGGCTTGGAACTTGGACTATATTGTAGAGCTTCTTCTTAGCTTTCTGGAATATCTTGAATCATTCCAATCGGAGTTCGGATGAAAGAGTTATGACATTTCTACCAACGGACGTCGTTGAACTTCATTGTTTTGGGTGGCCATTTACGTAGCAGTCACTTCCATTCCAATTTTGACCTTCATTCGTTCGTTATTTTTCAAAACTCAAAGAATGAAAGTTGTAGAGCTCGTTGATAGATTCGATTCGATAGGTGGCATGCCCCGTAACTTCGAGCGGATCAAAAGTTATGCCTGTTTTACCAAAGGACGTCGCAGCAGAAAACAACATAGCGCGGACCGTGCTATAAATGAACTATGCATAGCGCGAGGTGCGCTAGTCCACCAAAAAGTCGGCCACTACAGCGCGGGCCGCACCCAGAATTGCTTAGGGACGGCGCGGGGCACGCTAGGCTGCGGGAAGATAACTATTTTGGGTTATTTTGCGTCCAATTTGAGCTAGAATAGGATTCTTAGTTGAATAACTTGCTAGGGTATCCATTTAGAACTATAAATACATGATGAGAGGCATAAAAGAGAGGATATATGGACTAGTTTTGAGGATTCCATTAGATTAGATTAGAGTAAATTAGGAGAAAATTCTAGTTCTTATGAGATTTGGAGATTGAAGCAACTTGGAGACCATTGAAGATTCAAAGTATGAGCAAGGAGGGAGCATCAAATCTGCAGACAAGATATTCAATCTTCTCATCTTCTTCTATCTTTATCTTTTAATGATTATTCAATGGTGGATTCTTAGTTTTAATTCAATAATCATGAACTAATTCTTTGTTTGAGATTACAATGGATCTTATTGTGTAGTTTATTTTAATATGCTTCGCAATCAATTATTATGTTCTATTGTGAGGATTGTCTACTGTGATTTGGACTTAATTGTTTAATTGATTGGCCATCAATTACTGTGATAATCTATACAAACTCGAGAGATGAAGTTTAGATTTAGATCTAATCATGATAGCATATGTTTGTGATTTCTACATAGATGGAATTCATGATTCGTGTTTATGATAGAGATATGCCTTTACGCCATATGTAATCTTATAAAGAACTTATGCTTTAAATCCTTTTAATTGTAATTCACATAGAGATATAGTGGATTAGTTAATTAGGGTGTCTTGCTTAATTCTATCATCTGTGGATTTAAGTGAGTATGAGTATTATGCATCGAGAGGTGGTTTTATCTGCTCAAGTGTTCTTGATTAACAATTCAGGACATAAAATAATTGATGAGAAGTGTATTAACTTAAATGAAGCAGTAAGTGAAGTTGTAATTTTAATTCTCCATAATCTTAATTTAACTAGTGGTAATTAGAATTAGTTTACCTATAAATTGAAATTCATTCGTTTAAATAAGATTGAGTTGGTTATATGTTAGTACTTGGTAATTCTTGTTAACTAATTCTCTGTGGGAACGATACTCAACTTATCACTTTATTACTTATTGACCACGTATACTTGCGTGTTGTGCGTAATTAGATTTTACCCAACAGAAAGTTGAAGAATTCCTCAGCAAGATGGGGCATAATGAAGCTAAAGTGGTTCAAAGATTGAAAGAAGTACCCCGACAGATATCTATTATAGGCTTGATATTGTCGTCTGAAGATCATCGCAAGGTTTTAATGAATGTTCTGGAAGATGTTCACCTGCCAAAGACGGTGGATACCGAGAAGTTTCATCATTTGCTAGATCACATTTTCAACAGCAATGTGATATCTTTCACTGATGACGACATACCACCTAAAGGGACAGGTCATTGCAAGTCATTGCGCATAGCAGTGATGTCTTCAGGACATATGGTAGGAGGTGTGTTGATAGATGGAGGATCTTCCTTGAACATTTGTCCCTATGCAACGTTGGAAAGAATGAAGATCAATCTCAATCGAATCTAAAGTAGTCACATAGTCATAAGAGCCTTTGATGGATCTCGACAAAATGTTGTAGGAGAAATTGAACTACCAGTGGAGATCGGTCCAAATACCTTTTACATATCCTTTCAAGTGTTAAAAATCACCATAGGATATAATTTACTATTGGGAAGGCCATGAATCCATATGGCAGGAGCAGTTCCATCTACCCTTCATCAACAGGTCAAATATATCATCAACGGTAATATGGTAATTGTCAATGCCGAACCTGAATATCCTGTTCATACACAAAGCGATATGCTTCGAATCAGTCTCAATAAAGGAATTGAACCTGTCAGTTTTCAAGCCCTTGAGGTAAGCAACACTCAATGTCAACCTATCAGGGCCCCAACTTTAAAGCCAATAGTTTCTACCGAAGTAATGTCGGCGAGTCAAGAAATGATATCCTTGAGTTTCCAGCCTGGACAAGGGTTAGGGAAAGGTCAGCAAGGAATTAGAAGTCCAGTTAAAATTCCTATCCAGATAGGGAAGGTTGGATTAAGCTATTCCTTTGGATCAGATCATTGGAATCCGTACAAGCATCCACCAGTTCCTTCTTCTACCATTTGTAACCTAATCTTACAAATGCATGATTTGTAAAGCCTTTGAGGAAAATTCTTGTTTTCGTGGCGGGTATGCTGATTCTTAGGGCCAAGCTAGCTATTAGAAAAGAAGTCCTAAATCCGGATCAAGAAAGCGAGGAAAGGAATCAGAGACTCAAACAAGAAGTGCAAAATCGGTTATCAAAGATGTACTTTTTGATGCATACTGAGTGTATGAACGAGGATACCCCAGATGATGACTGTTCAGAAGATCAAATCCTGACCCCTTGTATAAATATGGCTAACGAGAACCGGTCAAAGGACAATACTGATCATGATATGAATTTAGACATGGTCATCATCAAAGAGGAGGAGGAGGACGTCAATTATCCCTTCATCACAGCTGTCCATAAAGACTTGACCCTAGGCAATTGGAGCAGCACTCCTTGCATCTGTCGAAAATAGTAAAAATGGCAGAAAGTACATCTGCCCTAAAGTGTAGATATTATTAACAGCTTACTTTTATTGAATAGTACTAGCAGTTACATTTTGCATGCTTTTGCTAATGCTTTGTATGATCAAACAATCTCATATATTAAGAGAAAACATATTATTTTCAGGACTCCAGAGTTGGGTTTATCTAGCCTTGCTAATGGAATGCCAAATCTCCACAATGACTACAACATTGATGTAGAGTTGAACTTTGACTTGATGGGGATTGGGCAAGAAGAGATATAGGACTATAAGGTGCCTAAGGAGATCAAAGAATGGGTCAAAGATAAACTTAAACCAAACCTTGATCAAACCACCTCTGTCAATATCGAAACCTCAGAAAACCCTAAAGAAATCTAGATATGCATTGACCTTACCCTAAGCCAAAGAAAAGACCTGGTTGCTATACTAACCCAGTTCCAGGATGTCTTTGCATGGTCACATGAGGACATGATAGGTTTGTCTACTTATATTGTCATCCATCGACTGCCCATTAAAGAACGATTCAAGCCAGTCAAACAGAAGCTTAGGCGACAAAAACCTGAGTGGAGTCTGAAAGTCAAGGAAGAAATTGTTAACCAATTCAAATCCGACATCATCATGGTATCAACCTATCCTGACTGGCTATCCAATATAGTTCATGTGCCTAAGCCCAGAGGGAAGGTCCGAGTATGTGTGGATTACAGGGATTTGAACAAAGCTTGTCTTAAAGACAATTTCCCAATATATTTTATCCACATACTAATAGATAATACAGCTCAGTATGGCATTTATTATTTTGTTGACTACTTCGCTGCGTACCATCAGATCATGGTTTCTGAAGATGATAGTGAGAAAACAACCTTCATCACTCCCTGGGAAACCTTTTGTTACAGACGTTTATCATTTGGCCTTATCAATGATGGTGCCACCTATCAACTAGCCATGATGACCCTTTTCTATGATTCGATGCATAAAGAAATAGAGGTGTATGTGGATGACATCATCGTCAAATCCCAGAAGGAAGATGACCATATCGACCATCTCAAAAAGCTTTTCAACCGACTACGCAAATACAACTTAAAGCTAAATTCGGCCAAGTGTGCCTTCAGTGTCAAGTCAGGTAAGTTGTTGAGATTTCTAGTAAGCCACAAAGGCATTGAACTAGATCCTGCAAAAATTGAGGCAATCACCGAGATGGCCGTGCCCCGAACAGAAAAGGAAATACGGGGATTTATAGGGAGAATCAATTTCATCAGCAGATTCATCTCTCAGCTCACAGCAACGTGTGAGCCCATCTTTAATCTATTTAGGAAAAATTCCTCAATGAAGTGGAATGAAGAGTGTCAAAAAACATTCCTGTCCATCAATAAGCAATTTGTCAAAGCTCCCATCTTGGTACCTCCAAGGGACAATGTTTTCATTTTTATGTACCTTTCAGTCAATGACAATGTTATGGGTTGAATGCTGGGACAAAAAGACGATAGAGGCCAGGAAAGAGCTATCTATTACATCAGCAAAAGATTCAGCAACGGCGAGCAAAAGTATACTTTGATTGAAAAGACCTGTTGTGCATTAGTATAGGCCGCCATGAGGTTACAATATTATCTCTATGGTCACACAACCTATCTCATATCCCGCATGGATCCTCTGAAGTACGTGTTCAACAACCCCATATTGAATTGCCGACTGTCCTAATGGCAGTTGATCCTCCAACAATTCGACATCATCTATGTGACTCAAAAGTTCATCAAAAGTCAAGGAATTGCGGATCAATTAGCCGAAGCATCATCAGGGAATTTCGAACCCTTAGAAAAGTATTTCTCAGATGAAGGAATAATGACAATTCAACAAATCCATCGGGAAAATATTGTCCGATCTTAAAAATTGTATTTTGATAGAACCGTAAACATGTAAGATGCCGGAGTAGGGGCAGTTATGGTACCTATTTTGGGAGAACGATATCCCGTGGCCATCAAATTGCAGTTTTTCAACACCAACAACATAACTGAGTATGAAGGCTGTATAATGGAATTGAAACTGACCCAATTCATGGATATCAAACGGTTAGCAGTCTTTGGGGATTCCGAGCTGGTCATCAAGCAAACCACTGGGGCATATCACACCAAAGAATTGCATTTGCTGCCTTACTATCGACAAGTTATCAAGATGGCTATGAAGTTTGAAGAAATATCCTTCATCCACATCCCTTAGAACAGGAATGATTTTGTAGATGCACTAGCAACCCTGAATTCTTTGAGCATCAGTCTATGGGAATTACATTATCGAATTATCTGATAAAATACCTCCCATTAAACAGCCTTGGTACCAAGATATCAAAGAATATCTTCGAGATGAATCTACGCTCGCTGGGGCAAGTCAAGCTGAAAGAAAACGGATCCATAAAATGGCCATGAAATTCTATTTGAGCTTAGACACACTTTACAAAAGGGATGCAAGAATAGACCTTCTAAGATGCCTAAACAAAGACCAAGCCCAAAGGCTCATGGATGAAGTCCATGGTTTAGTATGTGGTCCACACATGAGCGGTCCTTTGCTTGCTAAGAATATATTAAGAATAGGGCATTATTGGATTTCTCTTAAAGCTGATTGTGATGATCACGTCAAGAGATGCTATCAATGCAAAATTCATGGAAATATTATCCACGTTTCTTCAAATGAATTACACAATATGAGTTCACCATGACCCTTTTCAATGTGGGGAATGGACGTTGTGACAACCCGGGATTTCGAATAATCCTAATTTTACGAATAAATTTTTTTTTATTTAATATTAATATTGATTATCAATTTTGTGAGGAGTATCGTGATACGAGTTTCGAGGATTAGTCAATTTGTGTATAAACTGAGAAAATAAGAGTAGAGTTGTGCTTAACATATTTAGAAACCCTAACCCTAAGTCCGGATAGGGATTCGATAGAAAATATAATTAAAAAAATTATATTGAAGAGTACACGCTTGCACTATATAGAGTTTTGATCAATGATTGATTGAGCAGGGTACAAAATTAGCAAACCCTAATGAGGGATTAGAAACCCTAATCTCAGGATTAGAAACCCTAACGTACCGTTAGAAACCCTAATTAAAAATTGGCAAACCCTAATTTTAAATTCAAAAATTCAAAATCCTAATTAGGAAACCCTAATCCTAATTAGTAAGCCCTTAAGTGATTAGTAAATGTTAATATAATTAGGAAACCCTAATTATACTTTAGAAATATTAATTTCTATTTAAAATCCTAATTATATTTTTGAAACCTTGATTTTCTTTTTTTTTAAAATCCTAAATTAGAAAATTCTAGAAAACTAAAGTTGTAAAACCCATGAGTTAGAATCTTAGGGTTAAACCCTAAAGGTTTGGACAAAGTCTAGTATGCCATTAAATTAGAATGCAAATGGCAAAAATGACCTTTTTTGGATTTTTATTAGATAACTTGCAAATCTTGCCGAATCAAGAGTTGGTGGCTAACTTATTTTGACTTGCATAGCCTACAATTGCAGCAAATCATTGTATAGCATCAGCTATATTAGTAACATGCATTGCATCTAAGTATTATAAGAGATTAAGAAAGAGAAAGTCACTAAACTTGGCTCATTTTTCACCCAAGCTCTCACCAACTCTTTCTCTCTCTAAACCACCGAATTTGCTAAGCATTTCAGTCCCGTTAACAGCCTCTAGATCACCAAGATCAGCTAAGGAGATCAAAGATCAAAGATTGGAAACTGGAAGGTATAAACCCTAAACCTACTTTGATCTTAAATGCTAAGAAAAATTTTTGTGTTATATGTTTAGAATCATGTTAAAGGATGTTTTATGATGACCTATGATGATCCATCATAGATCAATAGCATCAAAGTGGGTAAAAATAAAAGTTTTTCAAAACTGTCCAACAACACAATAAGTCATATAACAACCATATGTCAGTGGCAGTAGATCTCTGCTTGTTTATGATTTTTCTTGTTTTATGTTTTGGATCGGTAGTCTAGCATGAGATCTTTGTTCTGCAAGTGAAATCATAGTCAATTGATGTTTAGATTGTAAGTTATATTTGGTCAAAACCCGTTGACCGGACATGACCAGATGAATTCTGGGTAACCCAGAAATGCTAAACCAGCGTCTGACTAGTTTTTGTAACGCCTTGATCTGTCAGTGATTAATTGTTTTGATGATGTGTTTGTATCCAGTTAGCCTGTTATATAGACTTTAGATCCATGGCTTTAGATCATGTAAACAGTCAACAGATTCGAAGTTATGGGTGGTCAATGTAGGCCACTCGCACTGAATTACTGTTTCTGGAAAACCCAAAAATAGGATGAACTTGTGTTCTGACATCCTTTGACTGAGCTGTATCTGGTGATGTTGATATTGTGGAGCTGAAATCATGATAGGTAGTTATTCCTTGACACGTGTACTACATGTTTGGACCAAAAACATAATCATTTGATGGACAGAACCTAGATTAATTTGGGTTGGAAAGTGGCATGTTGTAACTGCTTGAGTTTCTGGGTTACCCAGAAAACCCAGTAGCACTATGACAGTGAGTTTGGGAGATCAGATCTCCTTGTGTGTTTGTTGTATGACCAAGATGATGGTTGGTTGTGGTAGTGTTACATGAACACTACACGATCACAACTCAAGCTAGCTCAAAAACGAATTACACAAAGAATTAGAGGCGGTCAAACGAGACCCCTTGCTAGCTGAGCTGTCAGTGTTCTTGAGGCTAAAGAACACCAACAGCTACGGTTACTGTCGCTGTAGGCTATAGCGACGATTTTTATTATTTTTAATTTTTGATTTTTTAGAAATTAATTAACAATAGAAAAAAATTCTAAAACTTACAAAAATGGTTTTAAAAATTATTTTAAATTCTAAAAAATAACTTTTAATTATTTGGGATATTTTTCATTAATATTTATAATTATTTTAATATTAATGGTATTTAATTTATTTAATTATTATATTAAATAAATTAGAAAAAAAATAATTTTAATATTATAAAAATTATTTTAAATAATAATAAAGTGTTTAAAAATATTTTGAGTTATAAAATGTAATTTTTAATATTTTTGAGTAATTTTTATTAATAATTTAATATTAATAATATTAGATTTATTTAATTATTTTATTAAATAAATGAATTAAAAATGAATTAATTGGTTTAAAAATCATTTAAAAATGAGAAAAATAATTTAAAAATATTTTAAGTTATAATTAATGACTTTTAATATTTTGATAATAGTTTCATTAATATTTAAATATTAATGGTGATGGTTTAAAAATGACTTTAATTATTTTTAAAATCATTTAAGTAGAATATTGATGATTTAAAAATATTTTAAGTTATTATAAATAATTTTAATATATTGACAAGTATGTCATTAATATTTAAATATTATTAAATATTAATGATGAGGGAATTAATTAGTAATTAAATCATTTAAAAATGATTTAAGTGTTTGAAAAATTATTATAAATTATAATAATTGTTTATAAATTATTAAAAGCTTTCGAAAAATATTATAAATGATATTTAACTTATCTAAAATAATATTGAAGCTTTGAGATCAAGTTTAATTATCAATAAATGTGTAAAGTGCCGGATAGGGTGGCCAATACACCGAAATGAGACCGAAGTCCAACCAGACCGAACTAGTTAGACTTGATAAGTGTTTATATAGGTATTAAACACTGATGTGGTTATGTGGTAATGTGCCTAGGAGAAAGACTGACTGTAAATTACAGTGATACGCGTTATAAATTATTGTGCTAATTGTGATACCGATATTATTGATTATAGGTCTTACGAACGCAGTTAAGTATATTGTGTAGCAGTAGTCAACGCAGAAGCCAAGTTTCCTTAACTCAACCTTAAGTTATTACTTTCCAAATATAATTGTTGTTAATTATTGCTTATTATACCACGTCTGAAAATTTTGTTGATTATTCGCAGTTAGTGCATATTTATCAATTCAAATTGAATTATTGATTTTGAGAATATACTTGTAGAATAACTGTTGTTTGATATTCACATCCGTAGAAGCTATTATTGATTACAAATAGTACAGTTAAATTTTGTCTATTGTTTAATCGTATTGAAGCATGTCTTAGCAAATTGTTCTGGCTAGACGAACATTTGTTAGAACTTGATAGGTTCGAGAAGAGGAGAAAAGAGAATTCAATTATTATTAATAGATCAATGCCAGTTGTTTCGGCTAGATCGAAAAAGAAAACTTGATAGGTTTAAGAAGAGAAATGATTAGATATTAAAATCATTGTATTTCGTTGTTAAATTAAATTCTGATTCAAAGACTGAGAAGAACAACCTTTTATATAAAGGAAACATATTTGGTCGTATATTCGGCTATTGCGCACGTTTTAAGTATTATACATAATATAGAGTACAAGGAGTTGGCCGCTCTAAGTACTTGTAGAGGGGTATGATTTAATCTTTATGGTTATATGATACACTTGGGTATATCAAAGTAAATCTTTGATAGTTACTCGAGAAGAGAAGTTCTAGATCCTGTGTGATCACTCAGCATAAATTCTGAAAAATATTTTCATCTTGTTATTTGGGTATATCAAAGTAAATCTTTGATAATTACTCGAGAATAGAATTCCAAGATCATTTATGATCATTCAGTATAAACTCTGGAGAATATTTCTAAATTATTATTCAATAGAATGTCATAGAAACTTGAAAGCATTGCATTCTTTCATTATTGTGTTGTGTAGGTTGTGAGAAGATTAGTTAAAGAAAAATAAATTGTTCAGCTATGTCAAAGTTCCTCGAACTTTGGTGTTATTCTATCAAATTAGATAGTCTGCTATTATTGATTCTTATACATTCATTGTATGTCTTAACTTGCGGGGCAAATTTGTTGCTCACCCTTGCTAAATAAAACATTTCAGCTAAGGACGAAGTTACTAGAGGTGTTGTGAAGAACAAAGGAAAAAGTGTTATGCTATAATAACTATGGATAACATTATTATTATGTTATGTTTGTAAACCCTTTTTGTATATTTAAAGGGTATGTTTGTAATATAAAGGTTAGATAACCTGGGACGAATGTATTAACTATATCAGTTAATGTGGTGTAGATTGCTATTCATATTTAAATGGGTAGTTATATGTTATTATATTGTGGATCGTGAGCACCAAACTCGGGAGTCAGGCAACCCAAATTTGGGAGCGTCACAGGTTGGTATCAAAGCTGTAGGTTATAAACCTTAAGTAGGGTGAGGAAATCCTAGGATTATAACCATAAATGAAATCTAGAATACTTATTTAGAGTACTAAGTGAGGGATTGTCGAAGTGCATTAATAGTGAGATATGTGGGCACAGAGTGTGAGAAGTTTGTACTAATGAAGTACTAATCAAGTTATTTAAACTGATTGTAGGATGTCTGGAGAAGATAAAAGGAGTACGGAAATACTAGCGGTTGTTGCACCAGTGCCAGTAGCCGAGGTGCCAGCGTAAAGCAAATCAGTCGAGAAGGTGGAAAAAGATGAACCTATGATTAATCTGGGGAGTGATCATGGCGATTATCCCTAGATGTATCTGAGTGGTGATGAAGAGGCGAATTCCGAAGAAGCTAAGGTGGAGAAAGAGAATAAGACCAAAGTTGGAGAACAAGATCAAGTATATGCAGAAGTACAAGAACTCCGGAGTAAAGTGTTTCTCTTGGAGGAGTTATGGAAGACGGAGCGAGCGTTACGCAAAATGACTGAAGAACAGAACGAGTTAAAATTGCTGGTGGAAAGGATGAAGACTGAAGGTGGTGGATCGTCTAAAGGAAAGAGGGACAACAACAATGATAATTCTAAAAATTTAAATCCGAAGAAGAAGCAAGTCTGTAGCAAGTGTAGAAAGACTCACGCGGGAAAATGCATGATGTGGAAGAACGTGTGCTTCAACAGTAAATAGGAAGGACATATTTCCCTACATTGTCCTAAGCTGAATATGAGGAAGTGTTTTTCATGCAAGAGAATGGGTCACGGATTTAACAAGTGTCCCAGTAAGCAGAAGACCGGAGAAGGGAGTGGACGGTAGATAGCTTAAGTATAAGCATTAATATCTTTCGATAGTAAGAAGTTATATTAAAGGTTGTAATATCGAGAACGATGTGTGAGCATATGTAAATATATATGTTTGTATGAATGAAATCTTTATTTTCTATATGAATATAAGATTAAGATTAATGTGTGTGTTCTTAAAACTCATACTTATGGTAAGTTCATGACTCATAATTATATGAAATGTTTTGAACCCCTCAGCGAATGGACGCCAAAGGTCTGACTATGATAAGTTCATACACTCATATAATTGTGACAAGTTCCTGAACTCATAAGTGTGGTAAGTTTGATGAACTGGGAATAACTATATATGAATGGAGAATTACAACTTTTTATGTAAAGTTGGAGAATTGAAACTTTTTGTGAAAAATTATGTTACTAATCCTGATATTTATTAAAAAGGGATAGTTGTATATGTTAAATACTAAATGTACTATGTGCTATGTGCTATGTGATTATATGAGAACTTTGTGTTAAATTCTTTTGTGTGATTAATAAGAATTTGTGTAGAGAAAGAGAATTAATGTAAGATTTTTATTAGATAATGCCACTAAGGAGAGGAAGTATAAAAGAAAATATGGAAGAACAATTTTTGAATCTGAAGTAGAAGAATATGTCAGTGACAAAATATTTTGTCAAGTTCAACGAATTAGCTAAATTTGTTCCACATCGAGTGGACACAGAAGAGCTTAAAGCACGATGCTTTAGGAATGATTTGAAATCGTTGGTACTTGAGAAGTTAGATGTGCTGCAAATTAATTCATTTTCAATCTTATTGGATAAAGCCATCATTGCTGAGGGAGAAATTGAAGTTGTATTGAAGAATAGTCAAGAACAAAGAAAAGAGGCTGAAGGAAATATTATGATAGATGGTAATGGAAGTAGAAATGTTAATAAACGTAAGAGGGATGATAATGTTAATATACGAAATAATCCAAAAGAGAGTAGGAGGAAGGGTACGCCATGTGTAGTTTGCGGGAAGCATCATCAAGCAGGTTGTTTGAAGAAAAAAGGAGTTTGTTACAACTATGGTCATGAAGGACACATGTCTCCCGAGTGTCCCATTCCAAAGAAGACACGAGGTTGTTTTGCGTGTGGATCAATCGATCATCTGGTGCGTGATTGACCAAAAAAGAGGGTGAATAAGGGAACCTTGGCGCTTCGAGGACCTGCACAGCCAAGAAGAGCAACAGGTCGTACATTAACATAACGATGCAAGATACAGTGTCTGCCTAGGAGGTGGCGACAGGTAACGATTTCGTTTAGAAAATATTATTACGCGAGTATTATAAGTTAGATAATGTTATGAATAGTTTCTTTATAGATCCAAGTCACAGGTTAGAAATTGAGACACAAATGAATATTATGTTGATAATAATGAATTGATGATACAACTTTAAAAGATTGTAGGGAATAAGGAAGCGGTGATTCCGAGAACGGAATCTTTTTAAAGAGGGGTGAATGTGATAACCCGGGATTTCGAATAATCCTAACTTTACGAATAAATTTTTTTTATTTAATATTAATATTGATAATTAATTTTGTGACGAGTATATGTGATACGAGTTTCGAGGATTAGTCAATTTATGTATTAACTGAGAAAATAAGAGTAGAGTTGTGCTTAACATATTTAGAAATTCTAACCCTAAGTCCGGATAGGGATTCAATAGAAAATATAATTAAAATAATTATATTGATGAGTATGTGTTTGTATTGTATATAATTTTGATCAATGATTAATCGAATAGGGTACAAAATTAGTAAACCCTAATAAGGGATTAGAAACCCTAATCTCTGGATTAGAAATCCTAACGTACCGTTAGAAATCTTAATCGAAAGTTTGGAAACCCTAATTTTAAATTCGAAAATCCTAAACCCTAATTAGGAAACCCTAATCCTAATTAGCAACCCCTTAAGTGATTAGTAAACGTTAATATAATCAGGAAACCCTAATTATACTTTAAAAATATTAATTTCTATTTAAAATCCTAATTATATTTTTGAAACCTTGATTTTCTTTTTTTTAAACCCTAACTTAGAAAATTCTAGAAAACTAAAGTTGTAAAACCTAAGTGTTAGAACCTTAGGGTTAAACCCTAAGGGTTTGGACAAACTCTAGTATGCCATTAAATTTAGAATGCAAATGGCAAAAATACCCTTTTTTGGATTTTTATTAGATAACTTGCAAATCTTGCCAAATCAAGAGTTGGTGGCTTACTTATTTTGACTTGCATGACCTACAACTCCAGCAAATCAGTCTATAGCATCAGCTATGTTAGTAACATGCATTGCATCTAAGTATTATAAGAGATTAAGATAAAGTCACTAAACTTGGCTCATTTTTTACCCAAGTTCTCACCAACTCCTTCTCTCTCTAAACCTCCGAATTTGCTAAGAATTTTAGTCCCATTAATAGCCCCTAGATCACCAAGATCAGCATAGGAGATCATAGATCAAAGATTAAAAACTAGAAGGTATAAACCCTAAACCTACTTTGATCTTAAATGCTATTAAAAAATTTTGTGTTGTGTTTAGAATCATGTTAAAGGATGTTTTATGATGATCTATGATGATATATCATAGATCCATAGCATCAAAGTGGGTAAAAATAGAAGTTTTTCAAAATTGTCCAAGAACACAATAAGTCGTCTGACAACCATATGTTAGTGGCCGTAAATCTCTGCTTGTTTATGATTTTTCTTGTTTTATGTTTTGGATCGGTAGTCTGGCATGAGATCTTTGTTCTGCAAGTTAAATCACAGTCAATTGATGTCTAGATTGTAAGTTATATTCGGTCAAAACCCGTTGACCGGGCATGACCAGATGAATTCTGGGTAACCCAAAAATTTTAACCAGCGTCTGACAAGTTTTTGTAATGCCTTGATCTC
Organism: Panax notoginseng; assembly: GCA_016801055.1. NCBI lineage: Eukaryota > Viridiplantae > Streptophyta > Magnoliopsida > Apiales > Araliaceae > Panax > Panax notoginseng. The sequence continues at coordinate 150,892,479 of CM029018.1, read as the reverse complement.
TCAATGATTAATTGTTTTGATGATGTGTTTGTATCCAGTTTGTAGCCTGTTATATGGACTTTATATCCATGACTTTAGATCATATAAACAGTCAACAGATTCAAAGTAATTGGTGGTCAAAGTAGGCCACTCGCACTAAATTACCAATTCTGGAAAACCCAGAAACCGGATGAACTTGTGTTCTGACATCCTTTGACCAAGCTGTATCTGGTGATGTTGATATTATGGAACTGAAATCATGATAGGTAGTTCTTCCTTGAAACATGTACTACATGTTTGGACCAAAAATATAATCATTTGATGGACAGAACATAGATTAATTTGGGCTGGAAAGTGGCATGTTATAACTGCCTGGGTTTCTGGGTTACCCAGAAAACCCAGCAGCACTCTGACAGTGACTTTAGGAGATAAGATCTCCTTGTGTGTTTGTTGTATGACAAAGATGATGGTTGGTTGTGGTAGTGTTACATGAACACTACACGATCACAGTTCAAGCTAGCTTAGAAACGAATTACACAAAGAATTAGAGGCGGTCAAACGAGAACCCTTGCCAACTGAGCTGTCAGTGTTCTTGAGGCTCAAGAACACCAACATCGACGACCCTAATCGAAAGTCGAGAAACCCTAATTTTAAATTTGAGAATCCTATACCCTAATTAGGAAACCCTAATACTAAGTAGTAAACCCTTAAGTGATTAGTAAACGTTAATATAATTAGGAAACCCTAATTATACTTTAGAAATATTAATTTCTATTTAAAATCCTAATTATATTTTCGAAACCTTGATTTTCTTTTTTTTAACCCTAAATTAGAAAATTCTAGAAAACTAAAATTGTAAAACCTAAGGGTTAGAATCTTAGGGTTAAACCCTAAGGGTTTGGACAAAGTCAAGTATGCCATTAAATTTAGAATGCAAATGGCAAAAATGCCGTTTTTTGGATTTTTATTAGATAACTTGCAAATCTTGTCGAATCAAGAGTTGGTGGCTAACTTATTTTGACTTGCATAACCTACAACTGCAACAAATCAGTGTATAGCATCAGCTATGTTAGTAACATGCATTGCATCTAAGTATTATAAGAGATTAAGAGAGAGAAAGTCATTAAACTTGGCTCATTTTTCACCCAAGCTCTCACCAACTCCTTCTCTCTCTAAACCTCCGAATTTGCTAAGCATTTAAGTCCCATTAACAGCCTCTAGATCACCAAGATCAACTAAGGAGATCAAATATCAAAGATTGGAAACTAGAAGGCATAAACCCTAAACCTACTTTGATCTTAAATGCTAAGAAAAAATTTTGTGTTATGTGTTTAAAATCATGTTGAAGGATGTTTTGTGATGACCTATGATGATCCATCATAGATCAATAGCATCAAAGTGGGTAAAAATAGAAGTTTTTCAAAACTGTCCAATAACACAATAAGTCGTCTGACAACCATATGTGAGTGGCCGTAGATCTCTGCTTGTTTAGGATTTTTCTTGTTTTATGTTTTGGATCGGTAGTCTGGCATGAGATCTTTGTTCTGCAAATTAAATCATAGTCAATTGATGTCTAGATTGTAAGTTATATTTGGTCAAAACCCGTTGACCGGACATGACCAGATGAATTCTGGGTAACCCAAAAATGCTAAACCGGCGTCTGACTAGTTTTTGTAATGCCTTGATCTGTCAGTGATTAATTATTTTGATTATGTGTTTGTATCCAGTTTGTAGCCTGTTATATGGACTTTAGATCTATGGCTTTAGATCATGTAAACAGTCAACAGATTCGAAGTAATGGGTGATTAAAGTAGGCCACTCGCACTGAATTACAGTTTCTGGAAAACCCAAAAATAGGATGAACTTGTGTTCTGACATCCTTTGACCGAGCTGTATCTGGTGATGTTGATATTGTGGAACTGAAATCATGATAGGTAGTTATTCCTTGACACGTGTACTACATGTTTGGACCAAAAAACATAATCATTTGATGGACAGAACCTAGATTAATTTGCGCTGGAAAGTGGCATGTTATAACTGCCTGGGTTTCTGGGTTACCCAGAAAACCCAGCAACACTCTGACAGTGACTTTAGGAGATAAGATCTCCTTGTGTGTTTGTTGTATGACAAAGATGATGGTTGGTTGTGGTAGTGTTACATGAACACTACACGATCACAGTTCAAGCTAGCTCAGAAACGAATTACACAAAGAATTAGAGGCGGTCAAACGAGAACCCTTGCCAACTGAGCTGTCAGTGTTCTTGAGGCTCAAGAACACCAACATCGACGACCCTAATCGAAAGTCGAGAAACCCTAATTTTAAATTTGAGAATCCTAAACCCTAATTAAGAAACCTAATCCTAATTAGTAAGCCCTTAAGTGATTAGTAAACGTTAATATAATTAGGAAACCCTAATTATACTTTAGAAATATTAATTTCTATTTAAAATCCTAATTATATTTTTGAAACCTTGATTTTCTTTTTCTTAACCCTAAATTAGAAATTCTAGAAAACTAAAGTTGTAAAACCTAAGGGTTAGAATCTTAGGGTTAAACCCTAAGGGTTTGGACAAAGTCTAGTATGCCATTAAATTTAGAATGCAAATGGAAAAAATGCCATTTTTTGGATTTTTATTAGATAACTTGAAAATCTTGCCGAATCAAGAGTTGGTGGCTAACTTATTTTGACTTGCATAACCTACAACTGCATCAAATCAGTGTATAGCATCAGCTATGTTAGTAACATGCATTGCGTCTAAGTATTATAAGAGATTAAGAAAGAGAAAGTCACTAAACTTGGCTCATTTTTCACCCAAGCTCTCACCAACTCCTTCTCTCTCTAAACCTCTGAATTTCCTAAGCATTTAAGTCCCATTAACAGCCTCTAGATCACCAAGATCAACTAAGGAGATCAAAGATCAAAGATTGGAAACTAGATGGCATAAACCCTAAACCTACTTTGATCTTAAATGCTAAGAAAAAATTTTGTTTTATGTGTTTAGAATCATTTTAAAGGATGTTTTATGATGACCTATGATGATCCATCATAGATCAATAGCATCAAAGTGGGTAAAAATAGAAGTTTTTTAAAACTGTCCAATAACACAATAAGTCGTCTGACAACCATATGTCAGTGGTCGTAGATCTCTGCTTGTTTATGGTTTTTCTTGTTTTATGTTTTGGATCGGTAGTCTGGCATGAGATCTTTGTTTTGCAAATGAAATCATAGTCAATTGATGTCTAGATTTTAAGTTATATTTGGTCAAAACCCGTTGACCGGACATGACCATATGAATTATGGGTAACCCATAAATGCTAAACCGGCGTCTGACTAGTTTTTGTAACGCCTTAATCTGTCAGTGATTAATTGTTTTGATGATGTGTTTGTATCCAGTTTGTAGCCTGTTATATGGACTTTAGATCCATGGCTTTAGATCATGTAAACAGTCAACAGATTCGAAGTAATGGGTGGTCAAAGTAGGCCACTCGCACTGAATTACCGTTTCTAGAAAAACCCAAAAATCGGATGAACTTGTGTTCTGACATCCTTTGACCGAGCTGTATCTGGTGATGTTGATATTGTGGAACTGAAATAATGATAGGTAGTTCTTCCTTGACACATGTACTACATGTTTGGACCAAAAACATAACCATTTGATGGACAGAACCTAGATTAATTTGGGCTGGAAATTGGCATGTTGTAACTGCCTAGGTTTCTAGGTTACCGAGAAAACCCAGCTGCACTCTAACAGTGACTTTGGGAGATCAGATCTCCTTGTGTGTTTGTTATATGACCAAGATGATGGTTGGTTGTGGTAGTGTTACATGAACACTACACGATCACAGTTCAAGCTAGCTCGGTAACGAATTACACAAAGAATTAGAGGCAGTCAAACGAGACCCCTTGCTAATTGAGCTGTAAGTGTTCTTGAGGCTCAAGAACACCAACAGTGATGGTTAATGTTGCTATAGCCTATAGCGACAGTTTTTATTATTTTTAATTTTTGATTTTTCAGAAATTAATTAAAAATAGAAAATAAATTCTAAAAATTACAAAAATGGTTTTAAAAATTATTTTAAATACTGGAAAAAAACTTTTAATTATTTGGGATATTTTTTTATTAATATTTATAATTATTTGAATATTAATGATATTTAATTTATTTAATTAGTATATTAAATAAATTAGAGAAAAATGATTTTAATATTATAAAAATTATTTTAAATAAGAATAAAGTGTTTAAAAATATTTTGAGTTATAAAATATAACTTTTAATATTTTTGAGTAATTTTCATTAATAATTTAATATTAATGATATTAGATTTATTTAATTATTTTATTAAATAAATGAATTAAAAATAGTTTTATTGGTTTAAAAATCATTTAAAAATAAGAAAAATAATTTAAAAATAGTTTAAGTTATAATTAATGACTTTTAATATTTTGATAATAATTTCATTAATATTTAAATATTAACGGTGATGGTCTAAAAATGACTTTAATTATTTTAAAAATCATTTAAGTAGAATATTGATGATTTAAAAATATCTTAAGTTAGAATAAATAACTTTAATATTTTGACAAGTATGTCATTAATATTTTAGTAATATTAAATATTAATGATGAGGGAATTAATTAGTAATTAAATCATTTAAAAATGATTAAAGTGTTTGAAAAATTATTATAAATTATAATAATTGTTTATAAATTAATAAAAGCTTCCGAAAAATATTATAAATGATATTTGACTTATCTAAAATAATATTGAAGCTTTGAGATCAAGTTTAATTGTCAATAAATGTGTAAATTGTTAGATAGGGTGACCAATACACTTAAATGAGACCGAAGTCCAACCAGACCGAACTAGTTAGACTTGATAAGTGTTTATATATGTATTAAACACTGATGTGGTTATGTGGTAATGTGCTTAGGAGAAAGACTGACTGTAAATTAAAGTGATATGTGTTATAAATTATTGTGCTAATTGTGAGACGATATTGTTGATTATAGGTCTTATGAACGTAGTTAAGTATATTGTGTAGTAGTAATCACCGCGGAAGGAAAGTTTCCTTAACTCAACCTTGAGTTATTACTTTCCAAATATAATTGTGGTTAATTATTGCTGATTATACCACGTCTAAAAATTTTGTTGATTATTTACAGTTAGTGCATATTTATCAATTCAAATTAAATTATTAATTTTGAGAATATATTTGTAGAATAACTATTGTTGAATATTCACATCCGTAGAAGCTATTATTGATTGCAAATAGTACAAAAATTCTGTCTATTGTTTAATCGTATTGAAACATGTCTTAGCTAATTCTTCTGGCTAGACAAAAATTTGTTAGAACTTGATAGGTTCGAGAAGAGCAGATAAGAGTTATTGATAGATCAATGCCAGTTGTTTCGGCTAGATCAAAAAAGAAAACTTGATAGGTTTAAGAAGAGAAGAGAACTTTGGTGTTATTCTATCAAATTAGATAGTCTTCTATTATTGATTCTTATACATTCATTGTATGTCTTAACTTGCGGGGCAAATTTGTAACGCCCCCAAATTTAGGTACTTGAAACCCGAACTCGGTGCTTTACGATACCATTTCTATGAGCGGAATAATACTAATAATAATAACAATATTATAAATATTAAACTTAATTTATATACATCAGAGTCTAATCCTAAGTACGTAACCTTTACTACAATACATTACATGATAGATATTAAATATTATTGTCTTAATATTGTCTAACTATTACAAAAGATAATCATAAGATTATCCTGATTTGCTTTCCTTTTCCCTTGTTCTGGCCTGAACATTTCGGTTGACCATGCTTAGCTGAAAATATTTAAATTTAAAGCAAAAATGAGCATTAGATTGCCCAGCAAGCAATAACAACAATAAGTATAAGCTGAAAGAATTAAATATTTTCTTTAAATAATACTTCTACAACGAATCAACAGTTATGAAGTAAGCTGAACCAACAATAACAACATATCAAATCTATCTCAAATTTTTGAAACTACGTACTGACTATAAATGGAGAGCATTCGATAGACTATAAACTTTATTTTTAAATTTAAAGCAAAAATGAGCATTAGATTGCCCAGCAAGTAATAACAACAATAAGTATAAGCTGAAAGAATTAAATATTTTCTTTAAATAATACTTCTACAACGAATCAACAGTTATGAAGTAAGTTGAACCAACAATAACAACATACCAAATCTATCTCAAATTTTTGAAACTACGTACTGACTATAAATGGAGAGCATTCGATAGGGTATAAACTTTGTTTTTAATTTTTGCTAAGGTTTAGTAGAACTTCATCCGCAAACCGTCATAACTTATGGGCACGAGGGTGATCATCCCAATGCGCCCTTTTTGATCAATACTACATGCAAGAATGATATTATCGTTCACTCTATCCACCTTAGGTGCACAAAAGCTTTCCCATGTTCGGGATGTTCATACTTAGTCGGGAATCTGAACCAAAACAATATGGTTGGATACAATAATGTTCTATCTTATTCAACAATATTTTTATGTCTAGCTGAATCGAATAGCTTAGACGATTTTTTATGTCAACGTATACATACTCGAAATCAATAAGTATGTATCAACATGTGATTAAATATAATGATTATCCAAGTGGGGACACTTGTCTAGCCCTATATAGGAACAGAATAAATATCTGAATGATATAGTAATACAATGATCGGATAATTTAAGAACTTGTATGAATACAAAGATTTGATACATAATCGATAACAATAGAGTTAATAATCTGGCATAATGATAATATAATTCTAAAACTTTCTTACTCATGTCCATTGCATAAAATAAATACAAAGTTAGGATACTTGCACAATGTAAAGAATAGTTCAGATACTTGCCTGAGCTGCTGCTAACAGTTACGCAACTTAGTTTTATCTTTTATATCGAGACCTATCATTAATAAGATCATTTTATAGATTAGAAATACATATCATAACATATAGTACTGCTAATTGCAGTCAGCACATAACCTAATCACATTGTCACATATGTTTAACAGTTATTGCATCACAAACAAACACTTATCGAGTCCAATTATATAAGTTTAGATCAATTTCTGAAATATTTCGGTGTACCGACAATTTTATCGGGTAATTATTGAGTCTAAAACTCTATCCTGTAGTTCAATAACTAAAAATATCAGTCATATTATTTTATTTGACTTATAATAATTTTTAAATAATTATTATAATTTATCATAATTTTTCAAACACTGGAATCATTATTAAATGATTTAAATATTAACTAATTATATTATCATTAATATTTAATTAATATTAAATTATTAATGAAACTATTGCCAAAATATTAAACTTATTTATAATAACTCAAAGTATTTTTAAAACATTAATATTACCCTTAAATGATCTTTAAAACATTAAAAATCATTTTAAAATAATTACAATTAATATTAGAATATTAATTTATTATTTATCAAAATATTAAAAATCATTTATTATAACTTAAAATATTATTAATTCATTTATTTCCTCTTTAAATAATTTTTAAATAAATAAAACCATTTTAAACTATTTATTTAATATAATTATTAAATAAGTCTAATATTATTTAACATTAAATTATTAAAAAAATTTACCTTTAAATATTAAAACTTATATTTTATAACTTAACATATTTTTAAACTATTTATTTCCATTTAAAATAATTTTTATAATATTAAAATCATTTTTAAATTAATTTATTTAATATAATTATTAAATAAATCTAATATCTTTAATACTAAATAATTATTTAAATTTATCTTAAAATATTAAAAGTTGTGTTTTATAACTTAAAATATTATTAAATACCTTATTATCCTTTAAAATAATTTTTAATACAATAAAATTATTTTTAATTAATTTATTTAATGCATTTATTAGATAAATTAAATACCAGTAACATTCAAATAAATATTAATATTTATGAAAAATATGTCAAATTTTTAAAAGATAATTTCTATAACTTAAATAATTTTTTCAAATTATTTTTTTAATTTTCAGAAGTTATTTTCTATTTTTAAATGATTTTTAGAATTTAAATTAATTGATTTTAATAAGTCTGTCGCTAAAGCCCTTTGGCGACAGTAAGTGTCGCCTTAGATGTTCTTGAGAAAGCAAGACACACAAAAGTCAATTTTGAGTGACCATGCTTGACCATCAACAAATTAGTGTGAAATATATTTTTGGGCTAGCTAATGATTGAATCTTCTAGAACTAGTGTAACACTACATGTAATAACCAATAACTAGGTTATACATCATCACAATTGAAAGTTATTAAGCTTTGAACAAGCTATCAGACGTGTTCATCGCGTTTTTGGGCTGACCAGAATTTTCAGTTATGGTCGGTCAACGCTTTTGTTGACCTTATATCTATAAATCTGTTCATGTTATGGGTGGTATATACGTCGGGCTGTGTAGAAAAACTATCATAGAACATGTGTTGAACAATATTCAAGTCTATACATCCTTAACTAGAAAGATCTAAGTCTCAGAAAATCGTGTCAGAGACTGTTCTTCATTTTTGGGTTTTCCAGAAATGAAGAACAGTTCGAGTGTGCTACTTTGGATCCTTATATCTTGCGTTCTGAGTTTGTTCTATGTGATATATCTTTTCCGAGTTGTAGCCAACATGCAAATGAACAAATTGATTACATCAAATCATCATAACAACAACAAACTCTCTAGATCCATGCCGGTCAAACCATGTCAGAGATGGCGTTCATACGTTTTCTGGGTTACCCAGAAAATAGAAACATGATCGGGCTACTTGGTTTGACCGTCAATTAAATACATCATGTTAGTCATCTAGGTTATATAAAAGCTTCAATATGTAGTATAAACAACGTACAACAAACTTATTACAACAACGGAATCCAAATAACAAAAACATGAAAGATCTGAGCCCATGAACTTGTTGTCAGAGATTTCTGGGCAAGTTCTGGGTTACCCAGATCTGGCTCTATCAAGTTCGGTCAACGTGGTTTGACCACATATAACTTTCAATTTATAGGAGATCTGATCCTGTTTCCAGTTCCAGATCATAGTCCACATAACAAAGAACATATCCTTAGCATAAAATACACATAACACTTAACAAAGAATGATCTAGGGGGCTCTGACATTTGTTGTCAGACCACAGTTTTAAAATTTTCCAGATTTTGAAAATGACAAATTCGAGCCTCTAGATGTTATGGATCTAACATCTAGCAACCCAGATCATTTTATTAGACTCCATACAACATATTTAACACAAAAATTTTAACATCTAACACCATATTAAAGATCAAATTTCTTTTAGGGTTCATACCTTTTTATGAACAAATTTTGATTCCTTGGCTACTGATTTGTTATGTGAGTTAGTGGGGCTTGATTTGGGGACTGAAACACCTTTGGATTTTGTGGGTTTGAGCTTGAGAGAGTTTGGCTAAGTGTTGGTTGCACTTTCTCTCTCTTAATCCTTATCCATAACTTGATGCAATGTATTTCGATGCTAATAATGGCTGAGAGTTATAGCTTGTAGGCTCATAGCTTAGATTAGGGTGGCTTGCCAAGATATTGCTAGATTTTTTTAGTAATAATTCACCAAATGGGACAAAAAGGGTAAAATGGTAATTTTGCTATCATTTTTAACGGTATTATTGTCCAAGGTACTTAAATATAGGGTTTAATCACTAGATTTTAAATCTTAAAGTTTCTCAAATAATTTCTAGGGTTAAAAAAAATTAAAATTAAAGTGTAACAAAATTTTAATTAAAACACACTAATGAAAATTAGGATTTTTCATAGAAATTAGGGTTTAAATAATTAGGGTTCCTTAATATTATTAGGGTTCTCGAAATTAACAGTTCAATTTTACTAAAATAATAATTAGGGCTTCTAAAATTTGCAATTAGGGTTCCTAATTAGCAAATTAGGATTTTTAATTTTTAAATTAGGGTTTCCAAATATTAATTAGGTTTTTTTTTCTTCTAATTAACAGAAATTCTATAATATGCAATATAATTCATATAACACTATTTCTGACTGACCTTAAACTCCAGTTTTGAGTTTCAATTTATGGTTTATGACAGTAACACTAAGGTTTGTCGTGATACACCATAATTGACTAACCAATATCAGTCTACACATATACCGTATATTTTTATAACACTGAAAAATAATATTATAACTAATATAATATTATTATTCTCATTCGTTGCTCAAAATTCAAAATTAGGATTTGGATTCCATATCTGATTTATCTTTCATATATTATATTATTAATTAAGTTAAAATAATTAACTTAATAATCTGAACTAAAATTCATATGACAAAATAGTAATTATAATAATTCTAATAATCATTTCATATATTATTTAAATAATATAAAAATAATATTTTCATAAAAAATAAATAATAAACACATTTCTACTATAAAATTAATTATTATAAGTATATACTTTATAATGAGTAATAATTCTAAATTAAAATTATTTGAAATTATTCATGTAATAAATAAATTTTATTTATCACATATACATACACATTACTTGGAACATATTTCCACCTTTAAAATAAAAAAAAATTATATGCAAAATTTCTTATTTACTTATATAGAAAATATCAGGTTATTACATTCACCCTCCCTTATAAGGATTCTGTAACGTCCGCAAACTTTAAACTCCTTATTTAATTAAATATGTGATTTAATTTTTAATGAGTTAGTTTTGTGAGTCTATCTAAACCTTATGTGGTTATGTGAATTTATGAATTGGTTAAAGGGAGTCACTAATAGTTATTTAAATTAGTGGACTAACCCTAAGAGTTTTAATATCAAAGACTTGATAAGAGTATTAATTAAATATTCAATTTATTTGAATATAGTAGCAAGAGTTGAACATATTGATTAATTTCAATTATGGGTAATTATTGATAATGTGTTGAATTATAATTATTAAGAATAAATAATAATTAATGAGTAAGAGATTAATAATTATAATATGATTATATATTTTCTTGATTAATTTGTGCAAATATGCAATATATTAAACCTTGTTACATGGTAGTTAATTATATATTTTATATTGTACAAGGTGGCACATTATATGTCTGTATATTAAATATAGACTATATAATAAGAATTAATTCATTCATGTGAGTACTTAAATAATCCCCAACTTTTCTTTATGTAGGAGCATTTACACATTTTCATTACATTATGGGAATTAGAGTGTCCAAAACAAGCCTTCGTTGATCAAGTTTGCTGAGACTTCCTTCTAGTCCCAAAATGAGTGACCTCCCAGTACATGAACAGTAACCTACACCTTATATACGTAACTTCCAAGTCTGTGATTATTGGCTAGGGAGGTAGCTGATGGTGGGTTGTTGGCCAACTCCTCTATAACCCTTGTATCCTTCCAATTTCCTGTGAACCAAGCCATGGGGTAAGAACATTGTCTAGATAATGAGTTCTCTATATATAGCCTCTCCTTCTTCATTTCTCAGTTGCTAAAGAAATTGTCTGAGAAGTATATTAGTGAGTGTTAGTTACTGAGCCATTAGGGAGTATTATCAGTGGAGAGAGGAAAATCAATTCAAGCTTAAGAGGTATGAAAATCTAATTTAAATTCTTGAATGGAGTTTTTGTCAAATTCTTGTAATTCTCAAGAATTCTTTGTTAATTGATATGAATAAGCCTGCCTCTGTGTTGTTTTAGTTAATATACATGCTTTGAAGTATTGGAAGTACTTTGAGTTGCTGCATAAGATGTTTGGCATTGGTTGGAGTTGAGCCTGTGCAGAAGTAGATGCCATTTTTTTCCTGTCTGGACGAAGTGGCGCGGCCGCGCCACTTCCCTTGCCTTTCACCGCGAGGTCGCGCGGTTAGCAGATGACAGTTGCTCATGTTAGCTTCTTAAGATATGCTGAGCTTACTATAATAGTTAGTATATGACTATAAATGACCTGAGCTTGTGAACTAAGGTAGTTATGTATATAGTAAGCCATGTTAGTTTATTTTAATTGGATTATTCAAAGAAGACTTAAAGAGGTTGAAAATAATTTTGATAAACCTTTTTTGTAAAACAAGTTCTAACCTCGGATGCAAGTGTATTACATCCTGATATGTCTTGACACGGGTCAATATGTTAGTTATATGGTTGAAGATATTATAAGATATTTAAGCATAGTTAAGAGAGGAATTTCAAGAAAAAGACAGTATTGGCTATGCATGATTGATCTATGTATACACTAAAGAGATGTTCATGTGTTCTATTATGTGATTATGAAAGCATGATTTAGACTATGCAAACTCACATTGCATGCTTTAATGAATTTTACTATATAGACTTAAAGTTTTGGAAAATAAACTTGATAAACTATAAGTTGAGAACTTGTAAGTGTGCTTTTGATATCTAACCATATGAATATATAGTTAAGGCCAAAGGACCATGTAGCTAGTATGAATATAAAGACTAGTCATGATCGACCTTGTTAGGTTAGCATGTGAAGTCTTGAGTCAATGAAAATGAATAATGAACTTTGATATGTTTGATGAAAGGTTAAAGTTAGTTATTCATATAATAACATGTGTGTTGTGCATGATTGTTCGTTTATGTTCAAGTCGTGTGTGCACTGGCTTATTGTTGAAGCAGCCATGTCTTGGTTTGCACAAGGAGCCGCGCGGCCGCGCGTCTCCGCGTCTCCTTAGTACAAATCAGACGTGGCCGCGCAGTCCTGTACTGAGATCTGAGTTCTGTTATTAAATTGAGAACTGATGCACGCTTGTATGGTTACTCTAATCTGTAATACATATCCAGTATAGTAGCCATGTGTTAATAAACATGTTATTGAAATATCCTATGATGAATTACTGTTTACAATTATAAAGTTAATAGTGATTTCAACTATGACATAGTGTGTTAGAAACTAATCGGGTAATGTAATGATACATGTATAGAAGCATGCTATGTAATGATTTGATTCTTGTAAGTGTGGACTCATATTGGTTTACACATACTAATTGAAAAGATTGACTTGTTAATGTTAGGTCGTTTCAAAGCAAGTTAATTAAAGCTAGAATTACTGTAGCTGAGCAAACAGACAAGTATCTAAATCTTACGCATTACCTTTATTTTGTGCAAACAGGTATATGTTTATGCAAGTTTCCTTGAACCCTACTTTTATTGAGCAAGTTCCCTAACTTTACCCAAATTATTATTGAGCAAGTTTCCTTGAACTTCACTATTTAACGGTGAAAGTTTCCTATCCTTCTCATATTGAATTGAGCAGGTTATCGTTGAATTGAAAGTTATTCATTGAAGCTTGAATCTTATTCCCAAGCATGCTATTAAGTGGTTTAATTTCTTTACAATTATTCCACATCGATATTATTGATATTCGCACTTGGTGCACTTGAGTTCGTACAGTCTTGGACTTTACATCATTTAAAGTTCTATAATTCTTGAACTGTGGCAGATAGAGTCTGAACCTTTGTTTGGTCAGACAAATGTATGAAGTTTTTAAAAGCTATCCAAACCTATTGAGGGTAAGGATTCTTAGACTGAAAGAACAACCCTTTCTATGATAAGGGAGTACCAGGTATCTAATATAAGATACACATAGCAGATTTAAATGTTATGCATATACATAGTGTACGCGAGGCTGATCCCCTCAAGTACTTATTCTGTAGCCAGTAACCAAAGGGTCAATCAGCTATTGATTCCATTGGAGTGTTATAGTTCAAAGTCTACTTGACTACCAGTTATTCTAAAAGCAATCATTATCTTTGCTTCTAATATTCATATTGTTGAATCCTTCAGATATTCATATTGTTGAATTCTTTGTCAGATATTTTCCTTTCATCATGATATATCCTTATTGTTGTATTTAAACTTGTTGAGTAAACTTGGTGCTCATCCTTGCTATTACATGAATTATGTTGCATCTAAGCCTGAGACCTCAAGAAAGGACAAGGGTAAAGGAAAGATGTAGAATTGTTGTCAGAAGCAGAGTTTACTTTGTGCTTAGTTTAAATTACTGTTATGCAATAAAAACCCTATTTACTATTATAGGGTATGTTTGTAAGACTTTATTAAGGTTATCGAATCTTGGGACTAGTAACACCTTTGGAATGAACGACGTACGTTTATTATTTTCCGCATTTTAGTTATTATATGTTGTTTAGAGGTGGATGTTTGTATTTTATCGTGATGACCTGACCGGGGTCAGAGGACCCGGTTTCGGGGGCATCACAGGTTGGTATCAAAGCTGTAGGTTATAAACGTTAGGAATGCGAAACCTAGGTTATAACCTTAGTAGAAAACTCAAGTAGAGTATGTAAGTGATGGGATGAAGGAAATCCATCGAGTTTTATTATGATATTGAAGTGGTTTATTTAAATCAAAAATTATTGATAGACGTCTTAAACTTCTTAATGCTAACATGGATAGCATATCACATAAAGCCTAATTATTTATTCCTTTCCTCAGATCATGACGCCTAGGAGACTACAGCGGAATCAGAGGGAGGAAGGATTTGTTAACAATGGTGTAGGGGGAAATGTTGATCTAATGCAGAACTTAGTTAACCTGTTAACTGAGGTAGTGCAAAACAGACCCCCACCAGCAGTAGGGCAGCCAAGACAACACTTGGCTAGCTTTAAGGACTTTAAATTGGTAGAACCACCGAAGTTCTGAGGAACCTTAGACACAATTGAAGCCCAAACCTAGATAGAAGAGATGAAGAAGGTGTTTGAGGTCACACGAGTGGCCGAAGCACAGAAGACGAGTTTTGTCACTTTCGTGATGAAGGGCGAAGCTAATTATCGGTGGAAGGCTAATAAGGGACGAGCAGACGAATGAGTTATTCCTTGGGACAGATTTAAGGAGCTATTCCTTGAGAATTACTTCTTAGAGAATACACAACATGATATGGAAGTTAAGTTTCTAGAACTGAAGCAAGGTAGTATGTCTGTCGCAGAGTACGCGACAAAATTTAACGAGTTGGCCCGATTCGCGTCACATCAGGTTGACACGGAGGCCAGGAAGGTAAAGAAGTTCAAATTAGGACTAAAACCATGGGTGCAGAAAGTAGTGATTGTGTTAAAGATTAAGACTTACTCTGATCTTTTGGAAAGGGCTATCATCGCCGAAGGAGGCAATGAAGCCATCGCTCGATTCAGACAAAAAAATAAAACTGGTCAGGATGGACAGAAAAGGGGAAGTAGCGGATGCAGCAACCCCAATAAACGTAAATGGATGGAGAGCCAATCCTCTGAAGGTAATAAGTCCGGAGGGGAGGCCAATAAAAGTATGAAGTGCAACAACTGTGGGAGGAATCACTCAGGAGAGTGTATGAAGGGGAAGAGTGTTTGTTATCATTGCGGACAACCGGGGCACGTGGCTCCTTAGTGTCCGAATAACCAAAAGGGAGGATGTTTCTCGTGTGGAGCCACAGACCATCAAATCAAGGATTGCTCAAAGAAAAGGGCGATGCAGCTAGCGGCAACCGCAACAACAACAATAATGGGCTAAATATTAGAGGGTCAAATAGTCAAGCCAACAGACCAACGGCACGAACGTTCAACATAATCGTACAGGATGTGGTGGAGTCTAAGGACGTGGTGTCAGGTATCATTCCGATCAATGATATAGATGCATACGTGTTATTTGATTCGGGTGCTACCTATTCTTTTGTTTCTGAAGAATTTGCTAAATGGTTAGACTTACCCCGTGAGAGATTAGAACATCCTATGAACATAGAAGTAGCGAACAAGGAAATTATTCCCGCAGAATACATTCATAAGAATTGTTATGCCGAATTTTGAGAATTTAAGCTCAAAATGGATTTGATACCGATTCATTTGGGGGAGTTCGATGTAATCCTCGGAATGGATTGGTTATCGGTTCACGGAGCAGTGATAGACTGTAAGAAGAAGTGTGTACACCTTAAGACTCCGAATAAGTCAAAGGTGGTATTTTATGGTAGTAAATCGCTGAGGCAATCTCATTGTCTGACGATGGTGCAAGCTCAGAGATTACTTAGGAGGGGTTGTATAGGTTGTTTGGCTCACGTGGTTGATAATCGACGAGTCGAGGGTGAACTGAGTCAAATACCTATTGTAAGGGATTTCGTTGATGTCTTCCCAGAAGAGATTCTGGGATTGCCACCGGATAGAGAGATTGAGTTTGTTATTAATTTGACACCGGGGACAACACTGGTATACAAAGCGTCGTATCGTATGGCACCGGTAGAGATGAAAGAACTGATGGCTCAATTACAAGAGTTGCTAGATAAGGGATACATTCGACCAAGCGTATCACCGTGGGGAGCACCAGTCTTATTTGTAAAGAAGAAAGATGGGTCGCTAAGACTTTCTATAGATTACCGAGAGTTGAACAAAGTCACCATTAAGAACAAGTACCCTTTGCCCAGGATAGACGATTTTATTGATCAGTTGAAGGGGGTAAAGTACTTTTCAAAGATTGACTTGAGGACCGGTTATCACCAACTAAAAGTGAGGCCGAAAGATATTCTAAAGACAACATTCAGAACTCGGTATGGATACTTTGAGTTTCTGGTTACGTCATTTGGATTGACGAACGCGCTAGCAGCATTTATAGACTTGATGAATAGAGTATTCAAACAGTATTTAGATAAGTTTGTTGTCGTATTCATCGATGACATTTTAGTCTATTCAGAGACGGAGGAAGAACATGTCGAGCATCTTCGGATAGTGTTGGAGACATTAAGGAGGGAGAAGTTGTATGCAAAATTTTCCAAGTGTGAGTTTTGGTTGCAGAGAGTGCAGTTTTTAGGGCACGTTATCGACAAAAATGGTGTTTCGGTGGATCCAGCAAAGGTAGACGCGGTTATCAATTGGGAGCAGCCGAAGACGCCGACAGAAATCTGAAGTTTCTTAGGATTAGCGGGATATTATCGAAGATTTATTCGAGATTTTTTGAAATTAGCATCACCATTGACTAATCTTACCAAAAAGACAGTTAAGTTCGTTTGGACGGAGAAGTGTGAGGAAAGTTTCCTAGAACTGAAGAAGAGGCTTAGTCAAGCACCTGTGTTGGCTTTACCGGACAACACATGAGGGTTTATAGTGTATAACGATGTGTCACACAAGGGACTTGACTGTGTACTGATGCAACACGACACAGTCATTGCGTACGCTTCACGTCAGCTGAAAGATTATGAGAAGGGATATCCGACTCATGATCTGGAGTTAGCAGCAGTAGTTTTTGCCTTGAAGATTTGGAGGCATTATTTGTATGGCGAGAAGTGTGAGATATATACGGACCACAAGAGTCTAAAGTATATCTTCACGCAAAGAGAGTTAAACATGAGGCAGCGTCGATGGTTAGAATTGATCAAAGATTATGATTGTGAGATTCTATACCATCCAGGAAAAGAAAATGTAGTGGCAGATGCCTTGAGCAGAAAAGGTAAAGAGAAGTTATCGAAGTTGACCATTCAAGAAGAATTGGTGAAATATTTTGAATGACTAGACTTGGAGATTACGTATCTGATGGAGACCGACGAACAATTATTCACAGTGATAGCGAGCCCGACTTTATTGGATAAGGTTAAAGAGGCACAAGAAAAGGACGAAGATTGTAATAACATCAAGAAGCGATTGACTGAAGGTGATGAATTGAAATTTAAGGTTGATAGCACTGAACTGCTAAGATTTAAAGGAAGAATTTGGGTACCGTTAGTACCAGAACTAAGAGAAGAGATTTTGCAAGAAGCGCACAGTACGAGATATTCGACACACCCAGGAAGCACGAAGATGTACCAAGATTTGTATCACCACTTCTGGTGGCCAAACATGAAGAGAGAGGTTGCAGAATGCATAAGTAGATGTCTAACTTATCAGAGAGTCAAGGCAGAACATCAACAACCAAGCGGGTTATTACAACCATTAAAAATTCTAGAATGGAAATAGGAGCACATCACAATGGACTTTGTGGTGGGACTTCCAGCAATGCAGAAAGGGCACGACGCCATATGGGTGATTGTAGATCGTCTTACTAAGTCAGCTCAGTTTTTACCGATTAAGATTACGTATAGTTTGAACCAGTTAGCCAAACTGTATGTCAAGGAAATTATCTCGAGGCATGGGGTGCTGGCATCTATTGTATCAGATAGAGATCAGCGATTCACCTCAAACTTCTAAAAGAGTTTTCAAGAAAGAATGGGGACACAACTATAAATGAGTACTACGTATCATCCGCAGACCGATGGGCAAAGCGAGAGGACAATTCAAACACTTAAAGACATGCTCCGAGCTTGTGTGATGGACTTCAAGGGTAATTGGGAGGATCATCTTCCATTAGTAGAGTTTGCGTATAACAATAGTTATCACACCAGTATTAGAATTCCACCGTACAAAGCACTGTATGGGAGGAAATACAGAACGCCCTTATGCTGGGACGAAGTTGGAGAGCGTCGGCTGTTGGGACCAAAGTTGGTACAACAGACGGTAGAAATCATCAAGGTGATAAGAGCACGACTAGTAGCAACTCAAGATCGCCAGAAGAAGTATGCGAACTTATATCGCAAGAAGAGAGATTTTGAAGTAGGAAGCCATGCTTTTCTGAAAGTATCTCCCTGGAAAGGGAAGATTCATTTTGGGAAGAAGGGAAAGTTGAGCCCTAGGTTTATATAAGACTATTTGAGATTCTAAGGTGAGTCGGTGAAGTGGCGTACGAGGTAGTGTTACCTCCTGAACTTGAACACATTCACAATTTGTTTCACGTGTCAGTATTGCGGCCGTATAAATCGAACTATAAGCACGTTATCTTCTATGAACCAATTCAAGTCGAGAAAGACTTATCGTACGAGGAAGTTCCTATCCAGATACTAGATAGGAAGGAACATAAGTTGAGGAATAAGATTATCCATTCCATTAAGATTCTCTGGAGGAATCACGCAGTCGAAGAAGCTACGTGAGAGTTAGAAGAGAAAATGAGAATGAATTATCCGGTTTTATTTGAGTAACCTTATTTTTACAATTCCGAAGACGGAATTTTTATAAGGGGGGAGGGATGTAACATCCACAAATTTTAAACTCCTTATTTAATTTAGTTTTTAATGAGTTTCTTTTGTGAGTCTATTTAAACCTTATGCGGTTATGTGAATTTATGAATTGGTTAAAGGGAGTCACTAATAGTTATTTAAATTAGTGGACTAACCCTAAGAGTTTAATATCAAAGACTTGAGAAGAGTATTAATTAAATATTTAATTTATTTGAATATAGTAGCAAGAGTTGAAAATATTGATTAATTTCAATTATGGGTAATTATTGATAATGTGTTGAATTATAATTATTATGAATAAATAATATTTAATGTGCAAGAGATTAATAAATATAATATGATCATATATTTTCTTGATTTATTTGTGCAAACATACAATATATTAAACCTTGTTACATGGTAGTTAATTATATATTTTATATTGTACAAGGTGGCACATTATATGTTTGTATATTAAATACAGACTATATAATAAGATTTAATTCATTCATGTGAGTACTTAAATAATCCCCAACTTTTCTTTATGAAGGAGCATTTTCACATTTATATTACATTATGGGAATTAGAGTGTCCAAAACAAGCCTTAGTTGATCAAGTATGCTGAGACTTCCTTCTTGTCCCAAAATGAGTGACCTCCCAGTACATGAACAGTAACCTACACCTTATATACGTAACTTCCAAGTCTGTGATTATTGGCTAGGGAGATAGTTGATGGCGGGTTGTTGGCCAACTCCTCTATAACCCTTGTATCCTTCCAATTTCCTGTAAACCAAGCCATAGGGTAAGAACATTGTCTAGACAATGAGTTCTCTATATATAGCCTCTCCTTCTTTATTTCTCAATTGCTAAAGAAATTGTCTAAGAAGTATATTAGTGAGTGTTAGTTGTTGAGCCATTAGGGAGTATTATCAGTGGAGAGAGGAAAATCAATTGAAGCTTAAGAGGTATGGAAATCTAATTTAAATTCTTGAATGGAGTTTTTGTCAAATTCTTGTAATTCTCAAGAATTCTCTGTTAATTGATATGAATTAGCATGCCTCTGTGTTGTTATAGTTAATATGCATGCTTTGAAGTATTGGAAGTACTTTGAGTTGCTGCATAAGATGTTTGGCATTGGTTGGAGTTGAGCCTCTGCAAAAGCAGAGGCCATTTTTTTTCCTGTCTGGACGAAGTGGCGCGGTCACGCCACTTCCCATGCCTTTCATCACGAGGCCGCGCAGTTAGCAGATGACAGTTGCTCATGTTAGCTTCTTAAGATATGTTGAGCTTACTATAACAGTTAGTATATGACTATAAATGACCTGAGCTTGTGGACTAAGGTAGTTATGTATATAGTAAGCCATGTTAGTTTATTTTAATTGGATTATTCAAAGAAGACTTAAAGAGTTTAAAAATAATTTTGATAAACCTTTTTGCAAAACAAGTTCTAACCTCAGATGCAAGTGTATTACATCCTGATATGTCTTGACACGGGTCAATATGTTAGTTATATGGTTGAAGATATTATAAGATATTTAAGCATAGTTAAGAGACGAATTTCAAGAAAAAGACAGTATTGGCTATGTATGATTGAACTATGTATACACTAAAGAGATGTTCATGTGTTCTATTATGTGATTATGAAAGCATGATTTAGACTATGCAAACTCACCTTGCATGCTTTAATGAATTTTACTATAGAGACTTAAAGTTTTGGAAAATAAACTTGATAAACTATAAGTTGAGAACTTGTAAGTGTGCTTTTGATATCTAACCATATGAATGTATAGTTAAGGCCAGAGGACCATGTAGCTAGTATGAATATAAAGACTAATCATGATCGACCTTGTTGGGTTAGCATGTGAAGTCTTGAGTCAATGAAAATGAATAATGACCTTTGATATGTTTGATGAAAGGTTAAAGTTAGTTATTCATATAATAACATGTGTGTTGTGCATGATTGTTCGTTTATGTGCAAGTCGTGTGTGCACTGGCTTATTGTTGAAGCAGCCATATCTTAGTTTGCACAAGGAGCCACGTGGCCGCATGTCTCCTTAGTATAAATCAGGCGTGGCCGCGTAGTCCTGTACTGAGATCTGAGTTCTACAATTAAATTGAGAACTGATGCATGCTTGTATGGTTACTCTAATCTGTAATACATGTCTAGTATAGTAGCCATGTGTTAATAACCATGTTATTGAAATATCCTATGATGAATTAGTGTTTACAACTATAAAGTCAATAGTGATTTCAACTATGACATAGTGTGTTAGAAACTAATTGGGTAATGTAATGATACATGTATAGAAGCATGCTATGTAATGATTTGATTCTTGTAAGTATGGATGCATAGTGGTTTACACATACTAATTGAAAAGACCGAATTGTTAATGTTAGGTCGTTTCAACGCAAGTTAATTAAAGCTAGAATTATTGTAGCTGAGCAAACAGGCAAGTATCTAAATCTTACGCACTACCTTTATTTTGTTCAAACATGTATATGTTTAGGCAAGTTTTCTTGAACCTTACTTTTATTGAGCAAGTTCCCTAACTTTACCCAAATTATTATTGATCAAGTTTCCTTGAACTTCACTATTTGACGGTGAAAGTTTCTTATCCTTCTCATATTGATTTGAGCAGGTTATCGTTAAATTGAAAGTTATTCATTCAAGCTTAAATCTTATTCCCAAGCATGCTATTAAGTGGTTTAATTTCTTTACAATTATTCCATATCGATATTATTGATATTCGCACTTGGTGCACTTGAGTTTGTACAGTCTTAGACTTGTACATCATTTAAAGTTCTATAATTCTTAAAATGTGGTAGATAGAGTTTGAACCTTTGTTAGGTCAGACAAATGTATGAAGTTTTTAAAAGCTATCCAAACCTATTGATGGTAAGGATTCTTAGACTGAAAGAACAACCCGTTCTATGATAGGGGAGTACCAGGTATCTAATATAAGATACACAGAGCAGATTTAAATGTTATGCATATACATAGTATACGCGAGGCTGATCCCCTGAAGTACTTATTATGTAGCCAGTAACTATAGGGTCAATTAGCTATTGATTCCATTAGAGTGTTATAGTTCAAAGTCTACTTGACTAGCAGTTATTCTAAAAGCAATCATTATCTTTGCTTCTAATATTCATATGGTTGAATCCTTTAGATATTCATATTATTGAATTCTTTGTAAGATATTTTCCTTTCATCATGATATATCCTTATTGTTATATTTAAACTTGTTGAGCAAACTTGTTGCTCATCTTTGCTATGACATGAATTATGTTGCAGCTAAGCCCGAGACCTGAGGAAAGGACAAGGGTAAAGGAAAGATGTAGAATTGTTGTCAGAAGCAGAGTTTACTTTGTGCTTAGTTTAAATTATTGTTATGTAATATGAACCCTAATTACTATTATAGGGTATATTTGTAAGACTTTATTAAGGTTATCTAATCTTGGGACTAGTAACACCTTTAGAATGAACGATTTACGTTTATTATTTTTCGCATTTTAGTTATCATATCTTGTTTAGAGGTGGATGTTTGTATTTTATCGGGATGATCGGACCGGGGTCAGAGGACCCGGTTTTAATGGCGTCACAGATTCCGTCCCCGAAATCACCGTTTTAAAACTTATACATACAAGGGTACATAGCATACACGGTCATTTCAAATAGATCTCGATCAGATTTGATTGAACTGATCTTTAACTATTCATCATAAAGCTTGTCTATCTGATTAAATGGAAGTTTGATTTCTAAAAGAACTCAAATTCCTCCTTCAAAATTTTTTTATAAAATAATTTATTATATATAGGAAAATCATATATATTAAAATATACAAGTTATACGAATAATACCTGAAGTTGTATTCCCAGCTGCCACCGAATCCTGAACAGTCACATTTAAGACTCTTGCGATTAGTTCTATTGGTTTGTTTGTTGAAGCCGTTGTCACCAATGTCCTGCTGCTTTTCCCCGTAGTTATATTCCCTGCATCCATTCTCTTTTTTAGACAGTCTTTCACCTTATGCCCCATTGATCCACACATGAAGCACCCTCTGTTCATCCTTGGATTGGGGCAGTTAGGATAGATATGTCCCTCCTGCCCACACTTGTAACACACAGACTTAACCTTAAGACACTCTCTTGAGTGATTCTTTCCGTAATTCCCACACTGTGCAACCTGTTTCTTTCCACCTCCTGACCTACTTCTGGTATTCCCGAAATTATCTCCTTTCCTTTTTCCAGTCCTACTACCACTACTTCCCTCTCCGGTTTTAGCTTGATTTTCTTCCCACCAAAAATTCACTTCTCCTTTCATCGTATAGGTGACAAAAGCTGTCTTTTTCCCCTCCGTTACTCTAGCTATCACAAACATCTCTATAGGGTCAGTTGATCCTCTAAATCCTGGCGCTTCAATTGCCTTGAAGTCTTTGAGGTTTGTTGATAGATTATCTAGCTAATTTCCCACGGCTGGTAATCCATTTTGCAGTGCTTGACCATTCATATTCACCAAATTTTATGTCCGGTCTGGTTATCCTCTAGCTTTGTTGACAGGTTCTTCTGTCTTTTGGTTTTGTTTACATCTTGGCGGCATTATCTGATTAAATAAAATCATGTTCATCAAACTAATTTCATAATACTTTACACCGTATAGCGTAGCACATACTGCTTTAAACATCTGATATCCCCTTTGTGACATAAAAGTCAGGAATTACTGTCACAACTTATACAAAAGTTGAGAATATTACATTATACCCACATACTTATCGTATACGCATCATAAAATCATACATATTCAAGTAACACTAATACTACTTATTTCATACTAAAGATCAATTACTTAGCATTCTATATATTCCTATTATCCTCAATAATTCATTCTAACTTAACTATACCAAGTTCGTAAAACTTACCACATATTATAAGTTCAGGAACTTACCACAATATTATGAGTTTAAGAACTTCTCTTACTCAGACCTTTGGAGTCCATTCGCTGAGGGGTTCAAAAATTTCATATAATTATGAGTCATGAACTTACCATAAGTATGAGTTTAAAGAACTCGAGCTTAACTTTATATTCTCTAACTATATTTTACCTATCAGTTATACTATCATTTCTGGGTCTGGTAATACCTTTTCAGTATAATCACCTCATTAGGGTTGCTTTCAAAATGAGCCTCTATTTCAGCTATTTACTTTGATATTGGCTCGGATATGGAGATCGGCTCTTGCTTATGATATGAGGGTATACTAATTCTTTTCCACCTGACATCTACACAAAAACTATCTTGATTAACACGTAGTATATACACACAACAATTAATAATTTTATGCAAGTTATCTTTTATTTTGTTTAACGATGAATTTATTCCATTCATCTCCTTTTAAACTCTATATTAGTTATTTGTATTTTTAATGTTTCCCTTTCTTCTAAGGTTATAGCCTAAGGTCTATCCCACCTAAGGTTTCTAACCCTAAAGCTCTGATATCATGTTGTAAAACCCCCAAATTCAGGTACTTGAAACCTGAACTCGGTGTTTTACGATACCATTTCTATGAGTGAAATAATACTAGTAATAATAACAATAATATAAATATCAAACTTAATTCACATACATCAGAGTCTAATCCCAAGTACGTAACCTTTACTACAATACATTACATGATAGATAATAAATATCATTGTCTTAATACTGTCTAACTATTACAAAAGATAATCATAAGATTATCTTGATTTGCTTTCCTTTTCCCTTGTTCTAGCCTGAACATTCCGGTTGACCATGCTTAGCTAAAAACATCTAAATTTAAAGCAAGAATGAGCATTAGATTGCCCAACAAGTAATAGCAACAATAAGTATAAGCTGAAAGAATTAAATATTTTCTTTAAAGAACACTTCTACAATGAATCAACAGTTGTGAAGTAAGTTGAACCAACAGTAACAACATATCAAATCTATCTCAAATTTTTGAAACTACGTACTGACTATAAATGGAGAGCATTCGACAAACTATCAACTTTGTTTTTAATTTTCACAAAGGTTTAGCAGAACTTCATCCGCAAATTGTCATAACTTACGTGCATGGGGGTGATCATCCCAATGCGCCCTGTATTGATCAATACTACATGCAAGAACGATATTATCGTTCACTCTATCCACCTTAGGTGCACAAAAGTTTTCCCATGTTCGGGATGTTCATACTTAGTCGGGAATCCGAACCAAAATAAACTAGTTGGATACAATAACGTTCTATCTTGTTCAATAATATTTTTATGTCTAGCTGAATCAAATAGCTTAGACGACTTTTTATGTCAACATATACATACTCGGAATCAATAAGTATGTATCAACATGTGATTAAATACAATGATTATCTAAGTGGGGACACTTGTATAACCCTATAAAGGAACAAAATAAATATCTGAATGATACAGTAATACAATGATCGAATAATTTAAGAACTTGTATGAATACAAAGATTGGATACATAATCGATAACAATAGAGTTAATAATCTTGCATAATGATAATATAATTCTGAAATTTTCTTACTCATGTCCATTGCATAAAGTAAATACAAAGTTAGGATACTTGCACAATGTGAAGAATAGTTCAGATACTTACCTGAGCTACTGCTTACAGTTACATAACTTAGTTTTATCTTTTATGTCGAGACCTATCATTAATAAGATCATTTTATCGATTAGAAATACATATCATAACACATAGTACTGCTAATTGTAGTCAGCACATAACCTAATCACATTGTCACATATGTTTAACAGTCATTGCATCACAAACAAACACTTATCGAGTCCAATTATATAAGTCTAGATCAATTTCTGAAATATTTCGGTGTGCCGACGGCTTTATCGAGTAATTATCGAGTCTAAAATTCTATCCTGTAGTTCAATAACTGATTATATAAGTCATGATTTTTCAAACACTGGAATGATTATTAAATAATTTAAATATTAAGTAATTATATTATCATTAATATTTAATTAATATTAAATTATTAATGAAAAAATTGCCAAAATATTAAAGTTATTTATAATAACTCAAAGTATTTTTAAAATATTAATATTACCCTTAAATAATTTTTAAAACATTAAAAATCATTTTTAAATAATTACTATTAATATTAGAATATTAATTTATTATTTATCAAAATATTAAAAGTCATTTATTATAACTTAAAATATTTTAAATTAATTTATTTCATTTTTAAATGATTTTTAAATCAATAAAACTATTTTTAAACTATTTATTTAATATAATTATTAAATAACTCTAATATCATTTAACATTAAATTATTAATAAAATTTACCTTTAAATATTAAAAGTTATATTTTATAACTTAAAATATTTTTAAACTATTTATTTCCATTTAAAATAATTTTTATAATATTAAAATCATTTTTAAATTAATTAATTTAATATAAATATTAAATAAATCTAATATCTTTAATACTAAATAATTATTGAAATTTATCTTAAAATATTAAAAGTTATGTTTTATAACTTAAAATATTATTAAATACCTTATTATCATTTAAAATATTTTTTAATACAATAAAATCATTTTTAATTAAATTATTTAATGCATTTATTTGATAAATTAAATACCAATAATATCCAAATAAATATTAATATTTATGAAAAATATGTCAAATTATTAAAAGTTAATTTCTATAACGTAAATAATTTTTTAAAATTATTTTTGTAATTTTCAGAAGTTATTTTCTATTTTTAAATGATTTTTAGAATTTAAATTAATTGATTTTAATAAGTCTGTCACTAAAGCCCTTTGGCGACAGTAAGTGTCGCCTTGAGTGTTCTTGAGAAACCTAGACACTCAAAAGTCGGTTTCGAGTGACCATGTTTGACCATCAATAAATCAGTGTGAAATATGTTTTTGGGCTCACTAATGATTGAATCTTGTAGAACTAGTGTAACACTACATGTAACAACCAATAATCAGGTTATAAATCATCACAATTGGAAGTTATTAAGCTTTGAACTAGTTGTCAGACGTGTTCATCGCGTTTCTGGGCTACCTATAATTTTCAGTCATGGTCGGTCAACGCTTTTGTTCACCTTATATCTATAAATCTGTTCATGTTATGGGTGGTATATACGTCGGGCTGTGTAGAAAAACTATCATAGAACATGTGTTGAACAATATTCAAGTCTATACATCCTTAACCAGAAAGATCTAAGTCTCAGAAAATCGTGTCAGAGACTGTTCTTCATTTTTGGGTTTTCCAGAAATGAAGAACAGTTCGAGTGTGCTACTTTGGATCCTTATATCTTGCGTTCTGAGTTTGTTCTATGTGATATATCTTTTCCAGGTTGTAGCCAACATGAAAATGAACAAATTGATTACATCAAATCATCATAACAACAACAAACTCTCTAGATCCATGTCGGTCAAACCATGTCAGAGATGGCGTTCATACGTTTTTTGGGTTACCCAGAAAACAGAAACGTGATCGGGCTACTTGGTTTGACCGTCAACTAAATCCATCATGTTAGTCATCTAGGTTATATAAAAGCTTGAATATGTAGTATAAACAACATATATACAACAAACTTATTGCAACAACGGAATCCAAATAACAAAAACATGAGAGATCTGGGCCCATGAACTTGCTGTCAGAGATTTCTTGGCAAGTTCTGGGTTACCCAGATCTGGCTCGGTCAAGTTCGATGAACGTGGTTTGACCACATATAACTTTTAATTTATAGCAGATCTGATCCTGTTTTTAGTTCCAGATCATAGTCCACATAACAAAGAACATATCCTTAACATAAAATACACATAACACTTAACAAAGAAAGATCTAGGGGCTCTGACAATTGTTGTCAGACCACAGTTTTAAAATTTTCCAGATTTTGAAAAATGACAAATCCGAGCCTCTAGATGTTATGGATCTAACATCTAGTAACCCAGATCACTTTATTAGACTTCATACAACATATTTAACACAAAAATTTTAACATCTAACATCAGATTAAAGATCAGATTTCTTTTAGGGTTCATACCTTTTTATGAACAAATTTTGATTCCTTGGCTACTGATTTGTTATGTGAGTGAGTGGGGCTTGATTTGGGGACTGAAACACCTTTGGATTTCGTGGGTTTGAACTTGAGAGAGTTTGGTTAAGTGTTGGTTGCACAAATTGGGTAAATAATGCACTTTCTCTCTCTTAATCCTTATCCATAACTTGATACAATGTATTTGGATGCTAATAATGGTTGAGAGTTGTAGCTTGTAGGCTCATAGCTTAGATTAGGGTGGCTTGCCAAGATATTGCTAGATTTTTTTAGTAATAATTCACTAAATGGGACAAAAAGGATAAAATGGTAATTTTGCTATCAATTTTAAGGGTATTATTGTCCAAGGTACTTAAATCTAGGGTTTAATCACTAGATTTTAAATCTTAAAGTTTCCCAAATAATTTCTAGGGTTTAAAAAAATTAAAATTAAAGTGTAACAAAATTTTAATTAAAACACACTAATGAAAATTAGGGTTTTTCATAGAAATTAGGGTTTAAATAATTAGGGTTCCTTAATATTATTAGGGTTCTCGAAATTAACAATTCAATTTTACTAAAATAATAATTAGGGTTTCTAAAATTTGCAATTAGGGTTCCTAATTAGAAAATTAGGATTTTTAATTTTTAAATTAGGGTTTCCAAATATTAATTAGGTTTTCTTTTCTTCTAATTAACAGAAATTCTATAATATGCAATATAATTCATATAACACTATTTCTGACCGACCTTAAACTTCAGTTTTGAGTTTTAATTTATGGTTTATGACAGTAACACTAAGGTTTGTCGTGATACACCATAATTGACTAACTAATATCAGTCTACACATATACAGTATATTTTTATAACACTAAAAAATAATATTATAACTAATATAATATTATTATTCTCATTCATTGCTCAAAATCCAAAATTAGAGTTTGGATTCAATATCTGATTTATCTTTCTTATATTATATTATTAATTAAGTTAAAATAATTAACTTAATAATCTGAACTAAAATTCATATTATAAAATAGTAATTATAATAATTCCAATAATCATTTCATATATTATTTAAATAATATAAAAATCATATTTTCATAGAAAATAAATAATAAAGACATTTCTACTATAAAATTAATTATTATAAGTATATACTTTATAGTGATTAATAATTCTAAAATAAAATTATTTGAAATTATTCATGTAATAAATAAATTTTATTTATCACATATACATACACATTACTTGGCACATATTCCCACCTTTAAAAAAAAATTATATACAAAATTTCTTATTTATTTATATAGAAAATATCGGGTTATTACAAAATTTGTTGCTCACCCTTGATAAATAAAATATTTCAGCTAGGGACGAAGTTGCTGGAAGTGTGGTGAAGAGCAAAGGCAAAAGTGTTATGTTGTAATAACTATGGATAACATTGTTATTATGTTATGTTTGTAAACCCTTTTTGTATATTTAAAGGGTATGGTTGTAATATAAAGGTTAGATAACCTGGGATGAATGCATTAACTATATCAGCTAATGTAGTGTAGATTGCTATTCATATTTAAATGGATAGTTATATGTTATTATATTGTGGATCTTAAGCACCAAACTCGAGAGTCAGGTAACCCGGATTTGGGGGCATCATAGACGTGATTAGGCCAATCGAGCCCAAAGCCAGAAATGGTCATCGTTTTATCTTCACCATGATCGATTACTTCACCAAATGGGTGAAAGCAGCCTCTTTTTCCAAAGTTACCAAAGAGATAATCATTGGTTTCATCAGAAACAATATCATCTGTCGATATGGACAGTCGGAGGTGATCGTATCGGACAATGCCAAGAATCTAAATAACTAGATGATAGAGGAGTTTTGCAGTAAATTCCACATCAAACATCTTAACTCCATCATTTATCGTCCCAAGATGAATAGTGCTATTGAAGCAGCTAATAAGAATATTAAGAAGATCATGCAAAAGAACTCCGCCAATCATAAGGAATGGCATAACTTATTGCATCTGACTTTGCTAGCCTATATAACGTCAATGCACACTTCTACTAGGGATACCCCTTGCTCATTGGTCTATGGCATGGAAGTAGTGCTCCCCATAGAGGTAGAAATAGAGTCATTAAGAGTGTTGGTAGATGCTCAAATGGAGGACCAGTGGTTGCAAGACCGGTACCATCATTTATCTCTTATAGATGAGATGAGGGCCACAACTATCTTTCATGGTCAATTATATCAGCAGGGGATTGCTTGGTCATACAATAAGAAAGTTCGGCTTTGGAAATTCAAAGAAAATGACTTGGTATTAAAGAAAGTCCTTGCTAATCAATATCAATCTAAAGGAAAGTTCGCCCTAAACTGGGAAGGCCCTTTAATTGTCAAGGAAGTGCTGACGAGAGGAGCCCTTAGACTGCAAGAAATAGATGGCGAAGAATTTCTCAGGCTTATCAATTCAAACACCGTGAAAATGTATTATGTCTGAAATCACCTCAAGCCAACATCCTGGTTCTAGAAAAAAAATCAAAAAATCAATTAAAAATCAAATCAATCAATCAAGTCAATTTAGGTTTTCACCATTAGCTGGAACTATGAAAGAACTGATCTCCCCTCATCGATGAGAGTACGTAGGCAGCCATCTATGGTGAGGTCTAACCCCTACAAAAATTGCAAAACCCTTCAATGATTCAGTAATCACAAGATACAACTCTTCAAGCTAGAGTAGGAACTATGTTGACTTGATCTCCCCTCATCAATGGAAGTACGTAGGAAGCCATCTATGGTGCGGTTAAACCAAGAAAGGAATCCAAAAACCCAAACAAACACTTCTCAAACCATTCAGCTCAAGCTAAAGCTGGAATTATGAAAGATCTGATCTCCTCTCGTCAATGGGAGTACGTAGGTAGCCATTTATGGTGTGGTCGAACCCTCAAAGAGGAAAGCCAAACCCTTTGCTTAAACCTTAACCACATCAAAGACCAGTCCCAAGACACTAAAAAACCAGAAAAGCCCAAAGATTAACGACCCATTCTGAAAGATCCTAGGACACCTCAAATGTCAATCCATCAAGGAGAAGTTTGGGACACATCAAGATAGCGAGTCATAAAGAAAATGGCAACTATCAAGCAAGTGACAAGACATATCTAAAATAGAAGCGAATTAAAATATATTTCCTTTCCATAAAATACTGTTTGATATATACAACGTATCCTATGTATAAAAAAATGGCTAACCTAGTCTATGTAGGAAAATGAAAGATAGTCTATAAACCCATAGATAAACGGGCTTGCAAGTCCAAATGGCCTCCCTTTCAAAAGATGGAGGCAAATCTATAAGGTCCTGCCCTAGGGTATCCATGCAAGCTAGAAGATCCACGGTCATTTGCATAATGCTACCATGATCGTCTTTGAATGCACTCATATCTACAATAATTCTAGCCGTATGGGATCTAAGTGCAGTACTATCAGCAGTGGAAACGTCTCAAGTTGCTCGACCCTCATCTCGCTCAACAAAAGCAGCATCCCAAGCCGCTCGAACCTCATTTCGCTGAACAAAAGTGGCATCCCAACTAGCTCGATCGTCATCCTTCTCAGTAAAAGCAGCATCTCTACCAGAAAGAGCTGTCAACATCATAGCCCTAGCTTGATTCCTCTCGAATGTCATTAGATGTAACCTCTACTCTAAATATTCTACAAAAGGTTGAGTCGTAGTAGTGGGAATGCTGGGGGAATCATCAACTAGAGCTGTTATCAAACCAGCAAATAGCTCATCCTCGGTAGGAGAATCAAGGTCCTTCATAGGCTCCTCATCATCACAATAAATACGGCTCTAAATGAACAACCATAGCCGATGGAATATCTACCTCTAGCCATGCAAAATACTCTAAAGAGTGACCCGGATGACTAGTCAAAAAATCAGCCCTTTCTCGACGAGTCCAACAATCAAAAATCCTGGTCAAGTCATCTGCTGACAAAAGTCGAGCTGACCCAATGCCTCGTTAAATGGGTGAATATCCTAAAATTGATCAAACTGTCCCATGACAGCCAGTGGATGATACGTGGTCACCCCTCTCAAACCAGCCAGAGGTTGATAGTCCATGCCAACTACATAAGTAATAAAGCTATAAATAGAGCTGAGTCCTAAATAAGGCAAGATAGCAAATGGATCCTCATTCCCTGTCAGAAAAGCCAACTAGAATGATGTATCTGTACACTCAGCAAGCTGAAAGGAATAAGACATGGCTATCTCATGAGTAAAACAGTACCCATGATGTCTAAAGGTGCCAATTTGTCTCAAATGTTTCATGAACCACACATATAATAAGACGACACTGCCTTTGAAAAATCCCATAGGATGGGTATGGCAAAATGTGGATGACCTCAAGGTCTCTGTTAATATCGTGCGCAAGATGGTACAACCCTCCCTAAGAGCATGGACTACCGTAATCAGACTAATATTTAGATGGTCCATATATAGCGATATGTACAAATAAGCCACGACGCACATCAATAGGATATCTACGCGGGCAACATGCCACTCACCCTCAGTAATGGTGAAATCCCCAGAATATAATAGATAGCTATCTAGTGACCCAAATCGGTCAATCAAGAAATCCAAGGATACCACATACCCTGAGGTAATCTCGTCCATGGTAAGTCTGTGTCATAAGCCCATCAAGATCATAAACTGCCGACTCATATTACCGACATCCATCCTAGTACAAGGCCGGTCCAAGGGCAAATTAGTGAGATGCTCATACTCCTCCAATGTAGGAGTCGGCTCATGGATATCTAATCTAAAGACATGTCTCTCTGGTATCCAATAAGATATCATGCCCTCTATAAAGCCTACTGATACCTCAAACATTAAGAGGGTCATATAATGCCTTCATAGCTGATCAACTGTAACCCGATCTGGGGGAAACAAACTACCATACTAGGATATCAGAGAAGATGCTATCAATATGGGTGGGGTATACTCAATTCTGCCAACAGTAGATGAAGACATTTGCAGAACCGTATTATAAGACCATGCAAGGGTCAATGCTAAACTCACATCTGTGAATGCATGTCCACAACATAATGATAAATAACAATGATAAATGACAATATGATGTAATGAATAGAAAGTATGATACATACATTCCTTAATACATCATCATATAATACATCATCTCTGTATAAAATTAAAAATAAAAAGTATAGGGAAATGGGGCACAACCGCCCAATATCTAACAGAGGCCTATCAAAAGATATAATGAGAAATGGGACACAACCGCCTAATATCTAAAAGAGGCCTATCAAAAGAGATAATGAGAAATCTATCACAAGAAATCAATGGTGTTCACATCATCCAATCGATCCCTTTGATGTAACTCCTCTTGAGTCATTGAATCTCTGCCAGAAGGGATGTCAGGTCGATAAAGAGGGGGATCTGTACCGGTAAAGCTATCAAAATATGGGTCACCTGAATGGCCAATACCAGAGCTGGATGGATCAAAAGAATCTACCTCTGACGGATCTCTGCCCAAATACCGAAAGAAAAAATGTGCTCGATCCAACCTCTGGGTCAAACTATCAATCTGTGCCAAATGAGTGGGCTCTCGGATACATGCTATTCAGTATGTCATCATAATAGACTCAAGAACCATATCCCCTTATGTGGCATGGGTTTGACCTCTAATGGTGTGAGGGAACCACCAACGATAGAAAGTATCCTAAGTAAAAGGGCCCTCTAATAAAGTGAAGCCATCTAAACCCATCAGGGGAATCTCGGTGATTAGTTTAGATAAAGGTCAATGTCGCCTAGGAGGAAAGAATTGAATGCGAATCTCTTCTGTAGTGCTCCTAATAGCACGCTCTCCTAAATAGAGCTCCCGACCTCCATCAGTCAGGAGAGGAATTCGACGGGTGGATAATACATACTCAACCCCAGTCGAAAAGCCACCCTCAAAGCCTACTGTCAAATGGTCCTCAGAGTAGGGAACCCATGTGATGACATCGGCTGTTAATAACTCTAACTATAAACGAGAATGGGTAAACCCCTCTGCTATAGAAATCTATGCAAGAGTGGAGTGATGCCATCGTCGTCCCCATGAATAGGTCTCCAGACCTAATGTAGTAATGGGATGAAGATAATGAGGCCTCTCATAGGCCCAAAACTGAAAATATAAAGATCAAATATCCTCAGTCATGAAAATTGACAAGCCGATCGAGGGAAAACGAGAGATAAAGAAAATACTCACTAGCAGAAATGGGTAAAAGCCTAGCCAAGCCTCCGTCATGCCCTCGAAGTAAAGGTGTATGAGCCCCTCTAAGGAAGTAGGCAAAGGTGTATGAGCCCCAGTCAAAGTCTCTAATACAGTCCACATCATGAGTCGCGCTAACTAAAGCGAAAGAAACCGTCGAGGATTTATCTGCTAGGAAACAACCCCTGATGATGATTAGAAATAATCGCCAAGGAATGTGATCTCTAACCCTTGGATCATCAAACAAATGCTAAGTCAAAGCCCCACCCATGACATCTACACTCAAAGGCCCAGAACGAATGGTCCGACCTTTGAGGGCCATGGCAGGAACTCTCAAAAGGGATCGAACAACAGTCGGGGAAATGTCAGCCACTAAAGGCACTGACGCCCCTATAAACTCCAACCCAATAATGAATCGCCGGTCCATCAGTCTCATCATCACCTCACAATTCAGTAAATAGAGAGACTGGGTCTGGTGGAACCAGTGCTATGATAAAGCCCTCAGATAACCCCAAGGGGCAGCGACGGGGAGGAATAAGAAAGAAAACCTAAAAGCCCCATGAATAGACGATCTTCTAGTACTCTATATGGAGGGTCTGGTACAAAGAGTGAATGCTAAACTAGTTCCCCCCGGGCTAAGTAAAGTCAAGAACATGCATCAAATTGTAAATCAAGATCAAAACCCTTTCCCCAAAAGTGGGAAAAGAAAAATGGAAATAATTATTACCTCATTCGCATGAAGGTAGATCGATGGATGACAACTCAAATCATCTAGAAGATCTAAAATCATCACGTTAATAGCTAGAAGCTCCCGACGGGGAATGGAAGAAGAAGGAGAAGGGTCCACAATAGGAACATTCTCCTCCTCGTCCACAACATCCGGCCTCACAACTTGGATAGGGCGAATAACTGACTCAGTTAACCGGCGAGGCTGCTAGGCTGGACGAGGCTGAGGAACATCAAAAGCTCTCCTCGTCACATATGTGGAGGCCCTACGAGAGCTACTTGGCTGATCTGGATCCATAATATGAGCAAAGATCCAAATCGTCCCAGAAAGGGTGAGGTAAGTTCTAAACTTGAAGCTTATTAAATTCAAATCATTGCTTCATTCATAATCTAAGTCTTATTACATTAATTATGTTAATAAACACCCATAGTGGAGTTAAAATTGCATGTTCATTAAATGCCCAGACTCGTGTAAAATTTTTGCTAGAGTCTCCTTTGTAAAATGGACTGTCCAAATGCCCATAGGTATGACTAGGTGGCTATTCAGTAGCACACCAACCCAAAATCATGAACATCTCATATGCATGAAAAAAAATCAAAATTAAATCCACTATGGCAGCCAAATTACCATGAGTGCTTTATTTGACAACCCGTGCTCATTTGTCCTCAAATAGGATAAATAAATTAGCAAAAAAAGGGTGTCAAATGACTGTCTCAAAAGATAATTTTTTCATATCAATATGTTCAACATGGTAAAATATTAACATTTACTAAGTTAAATAATTTTTATCAAGTCATAAGAGTATGTATATTCACTCTATGGTGTCTAGAAGCATCCTATAAGAAATCTAATGTTCTAACGATCAAAACTTGAAAAGAAAACATATAAATGTTACTAGCATAGTGCAGAATGTTTGTATAGTGACAAATTTTATAAAAAGTAGTCCGAACTCAGTAGATCTGAAGAAGAATGTTTAGAATAGTTAAACTTGAAAATGACTTGTGAAAGCGAAGGGAGGGAGCAATTATACCCGCGAAAATCGTGGGTCTACCTGCGGCCATCTAGGGTGGCCCTGACCCCCTCTGGCAGGATCAAATTTGACTTTCAACAGAGTTCCCTGAAGCTAAAAAGTCAAATCAGGGAAAAAGGTACTACGCGATTAAGCAAAAAGGGCCTGAAACCCTGAATTCAGTTACCAAATTTTTGATCTACATGTAAGTCATTGGTATTAGCCCAAAGGTGGGATTCAGAAAACTGATGATAGAGGTTATTGAAAACGGCCCTTATCAAAATATCGGGAAGGTTCGGTGTTATGAACCATGGGTCTTAAATACATCAAAATGTTTAAGTTCATTCTGGGGTATAATTCATCAGAAAGATATCCCAAGCAAAGATATTAGGCATGTCTGATAATTCAAACCATTGGCGACAATTCCAGCGTAGTATCGAATATGGTCTGGTGATGTAAGTTGTTGAAAACTACTTCAACGAAGGTCAGAATGATTAACATTATAAACCGTTGGCGACTGTAAAAGCCCCAAATTCGGGTCCCAAATCACCACGGATCTGGTACAATCATTCTATAACTATTGCAAAAGATATAAGCATAAATTATTTATGCATTACATTACACACTATTTCTCCAAGGTCGACTAACCTTAACTTATACATAAATCATAACTTAATTGGCTTTTAACAACATTAATATACAATACTTATACAAACTTAACTGCACACATAAACTTAAAGCTGGAACTATCTTTAACCTTTCCTTGTATCCGACGTATTCGTCTTAATCTGCAATATTTATCATGATATAGCAAGGGTGAGCATAAGTTTGCCCAACAAGTATAAGTTTATTTATGGATATATCATGATTGAAAGAATTTGAATAAATATATCTGGACCGAATGGTAATGAAGCTGATCAACCTTTCATACCTGAAAAATACATGCAATGTACATATAGTACGATTCAACAAATCATAGATGTGATAATCATGAATGATTATTCACAAGCATATACGCAAAATTATAACTCAAAGTTGAGTTAAAGAAATCTTGCCTGTTTCATTGATTATCATTACGCATTTTAATAAGCCTTGTCTGAAGACCTAATATATAAATAATATCGATATACAATTAAAATAATATCATCACAGTATTTAAAATAACCTAAACACATTATCACATAATCCTATCCGTCTCTAACACACATGAGACCTAACCTTAAGTTAAACTTTTACAGTCTGAGTCGAGTTCGGCATAATTCTAACATCCCGGCAGTTTAGTCGGATATAAATTGAGTTTAAGTTCAATTAAACTCTGTCTAACACTTAACAATTATCTGAGATAATTATATTATCAGTCAAAATATTTTTCATAGGTTCGTAAAAATTTTCAAGTAATTATTACCCTTTATCATGATTTTTCAATCATTAATAACGTATTTATATGAATTAAATACTACATAATTCCTTTATCATTAATATTTATTTAATACCAAATATTAATAAAAATTATAACATAATATTATAATATATCAAAGTATTTTTAATACTTTAAAATCATATTTATATGATTTTTAAACATTTAAATCCATTATCCGATAATTGCTATTAATATTGAAATATTAATATTTTCATGACAAAATATCAAAAGTTATATTTTATAACACTTAAATCATTTTATATGATTTTTAAATTATTAATTCTATTTTTTCATAATTTATTTAATATAGTTATTAAATAAATTAATTATCATTAATATTAATTAATTAATGAAATTCATCACATAATATTAAAAGTTATTGAAAATAACTTAAAATATTTTTTTATACCATGATATATTTTAAAATAATTTTTCATGTATTAAAGTCATTTTAAATAATTTATTTAATATTATAATTAAATAAATTAAATACCATTATTATTCTAAAAATATTAAATATTTATGAAATATATTCAGAATAATTAAAAACTAATTTTTGGACTTTAAAATAATTTTTAGAAATTTATTTTGTATTTTTAATAATTAAAAACTATTATTTTCTATCTATTTATTAAAATAATTTATTTTCTGAAATTATCTGTCGCAAAAGGTACCGTCGCTAATTCTTGGTCTTGGTCCTTCGAAATCCTTGTCAAGCATGTTCTTCATTTTCTGGGTTTCCCAGAAATGAAGAACAACCAAGGTATCTAGTTTGCAAGCCTTGAATCTAGCGTTCTGGACTTTGTCAGTGTAATATTAAGGTTCAATCGTGTAGTAGTCATGTCTGGGTACAATAATATATCACCAATCTAGTTTAACCACAACATATATAAGAGATCATGGCTGGTCAAAGTAGTGGTCAGCAAACGGTTCTTGAAGATTCTAGGTTACCCAGAACTTTATACGGTCAGTTGGTCAACGGTTATTTGACCACGATTAATTTCCATTCTGAGCAAGATCTAAGTGATATAAAAGCATAGAGGTGTAGTACTCATGTCAGGCTACAAGATTAAGGCACTAACATGGACTTAAGCATAAACAGTAGCAAAATCAAAGGCCGTAAACATCTTGTCAGAGTTAGCTGGGAATTTCTGGGCTGCCCATAAAGCATTTCCGTGATCGGTCAACTAGGTTTGACTGATCATATCTTACGATCTAGACATGATTTGACACTGTTTCCAGATCCAGAACACAGACCACATGGCATAGAACATATACATAACATAAAATACACATAACACTTAACACAAACTGATCTAGAGGCCCTGACATATGGCTGCCAGGCCACAATTTCAACTTTTTTCCAGATTTCTAAAAAGGCTATTTTCTTGCATCTAAGTGTTATAGATCTATGATCTATCAACCCAGATAACTAAATGACACCTTAATACGTAATTTTAACCAACCAATTACAACATCTAACACAAAATCTAAGGATTTCGAAATTTAGGATTTATACCTCCTTTAAGGCTTTGATCTAGATTATGACTTTGTGATCTAATCTTGTTAAGTTATGAACTGATCATGGCTTAGCTTCTCTCTCTCTCTCTAAATCTCAAAATTCTAGAGAGAGAATGGGTTGGACAAGAATGAGAAATAAAGTAAGGTTTTTACTTACTTAAGTGTTTGATTTTGTTAGATTCGTGTATCTATATGTGCAAGGTGGCACTTGTTGGCTGATCTTGGAAGATATATACACATGGGAAATATTTAGTTGGTCACCAACCAAGATTATAGCAAGATTTATACTCCAACCTATTAAAGAATAACATAAGGGCAAAATAGTCTTTTTCCTTTTTATTTTAATAGCATACAAGTCATTTACCCTTACCTTTAGGGTTTAGGGTTTAACCCTTAGATTTTTGTAATATTATTTCTAAGATTTCAAAATTTTTGATTTTCAAAATAAAAAATTAATATTTCTAAATTATAATTAGGATTCGATAATTATATTAAGATTTCCTAATCATAAATTCAATCTTGCTAATTAGGATTAGTATTTCCTAATTAAAATTGCTAATTTAGCAATTAAAGAGAAAATTGTACATTAGGGTTTCTAACAAAACAATTAGGGTTTCTAACATTAAATTAGGGTTTTCTAATTAATAGAATTTTTAATTAATCAAATAGGCTTAACCCTAAATAAATTTGTGATTAATACATAAAAACCTTATACCTTGTCTTTAAATCCCCAATTTAGGATTTCAAATCTCCGGAACTGAAATTAGGGTTTCCAGAACCGGTTTTAGGGTTTCTTATAATTCGTAAAAATTTTCTAGCTGAATGTTAACATTCTTAATATATATATATATATATATATATATATATATATATATATATATATATATATATATATATATATATATATAGGGTTTGACACTGATACAAGTTATCTGGTCAACCCTTGACCCTTAAACACATTCTGTACACATACATGACCATACACATAGAATATATTCACTTAAACTCTGAATCCTGAATAATTCTCTAAAAAAATTTTAAATTCACAAAATTCCTTCTCGAAAATCTCAAATCCATTCACTTATTTTCTATTTAGGTTTATTATTTAACCTTAATTCAATATTTTAAGAATTTATAAATATTCAAATTCTCTGGTTGTCACAGCGACAACTATAATGTGACAACCTGAATTTTTATAAGTTATTAAAATAAGAATTTAATAATTAAAATTCTTATTATGAGATGTTTTGAGTTTGAGTATGTATATATACGTGTTACATATTTTGAAATATATGTTCCGGTGTGAAGAGAAATATATATTCATATATTGGGAAAGTGAGGTTTAATAGTTAAGTTAACTATTGAAGAAATTAAATGAATTTGATAATTATTTTAAATATTTATTGAATTAAATAAATATTTTAAATAATTTATGTATTGAGAAAAATAAATAATGTATGAAATATTTAGTTACGTGTATATGATAATTAAATTAAAGCAAAGGTAAATTTTATTCTCTAAGGATTTAATTTAATGAATTAATTAAATTAAATAAATTGTTTAATATTAAAGAAAGTAAATAAATTAAATAAAGTGATGTTTCTAAGTTATTAATTAAATTAGATATATAATTATTTATTAATTATAAGTATAATTATAATGAGATTATAATTATTATTTATTATTATTATTATAAGTTATTTAAAATAACTAAAGGTGTGACACATGAAACTATATAATATAATATTATAAAAATAAACTAGTATGAGATTTGTGTGTAGCCAAACGTAGCCTTGTGGCTTTTGGCCTAACATAATTGACAGACGTATTATTTGGTTTAACTGATGATCGTGGGGAGTTTCAGTTATTCTACGTATTATATTTCCCTAAGGCTAGATAATAGAAATACAGAGAGAAGCTAAGAGAGAATTGAATGAGAGTGAGGGAAAACAAGTGATTTCAAAGTGATTATCAGTTGATTAGCATGGATTATTTGCGCATAAGAAGGTATTTCTCTATAATTTTTATATCTTATGTGTCTCTCTCTCTCTCTCTCTTTGTGTGTGTGTGTGTGTGTGTGTGTGTGTGTGTGTATATATATAGGTTTTACGGCAAAATTGTTAACTTTTCGAATTCTGTAAATTCAATTTATTGGATTATTGATATATATATAACAGGTAATTGTGATTATACGAGTTTATGATGTTAGAGTTTGCATTTAGACAAGAATTTGTTATGCTAATTTCGTTCAAAGAGAAAGAAAAGTATTTACAGTATATTTTTTTCATATGACTTGTAAAAGTACCAATTTTAGTGGTCAATTCGTATGTTAATCTGCAAATTGAGGCTTGATTATGTTAGTTCATTAAGAAATACAGAAAACGTAGTTTGAACGAAGTGATTTGGTGAAGAATTGTAATCACAGTGTTGATTTTTGTAGAGGATGTCAAAAATTGAGTTTTTATATGAAAATGAGAAATTTGAGAAATTAAACTAGTATAATTGTTGTTAAATTGTTCTATATTGATATATATGTGAGGAAACATGTTTGTAATAGTCTCTATATTAATTGTTTGTGTTAAATTCACTGTTTTGTGGGTGAAATTTGTGTTAGTTGGGTTAAAGTCGGCTACTGTTCACTGCTGTCTCTGGTTCTGTCTGTGCACAGTGTAGCTGCGTCGGTGCCAAAGCCAGAAACGGCGCAGCTGCGCCGGTCCCAGGCTTATGTATGGCGCAGCTGCGCCATACACTAATCTGAGGCAGTGGCTTCTGCTACTGCTGCAAACCTGGGATACCGCTATAACTTGATCTAAGGTTATGTCAATGTGTCAAACATGTGATAAGGAGGTTAAAACAAAACCGTGGTATGTCATTGATAAATTCAATGTTGTAAAAAGAATCATAAGTTATGAATGTGTTATGTTAGAACTTAATGTACACAATGAATGTTAGATAAGTGTTGTGCAGTCCACACTTGGAGTTTCAGAAATATATATAATAGTATAAGACGTGTACTGAAATAACAAGTTTAACTAGAATTGAGTGTTATGTTGGAAAATGGATGTTAGTACATTGCATAAATATAATAGGAAGTGTTATGAGTTATAGAGTAAAGTTTACATTACAACTACTATGCATTGCTAGTTGACTAATAGTTGATGTGTATGATTATATAATTGTGTAGGGCACGTGAAGTGCAGATAACTGTAAGCTGTTAAACTGTTATTGGTAAACAACGATCAAGGCAAGTCTTTCAGTTCCTATTTGCTATGTGAACATAATAATTAATTGTTTTAAATTGTTATTGCAAAATGTATGATGTGTTATATATATGTTGAAAGTATGAAATATTAAAGTCAACTTATGACTACGTTGATTGATTAAAACATGATGATTGAGTAAGGAACTCAAACTTTATACTTGTTATATGAACTGCAACATGTATGTTATATGTTGAGCATGTTATTATGTGCTATGTGATTCATGAAAACTGTTAGATTTTGCTGGGCTGTCGAGCTCAACCTTACAAATAACCATTTTTGCAGGTTAAGGATTGTAGATAACACTATGAGCTACTTGAATGAAGTGGATCAGAAATTATACACGAAGATTAATGTTTTAGCTAAAGTTGCTATTTCTTTAAACCATGATTAAGATTCATGAAATGTACTAAATGTTTTATGATATATAGTTTTATGTTGAGTTGTAAAGCTAGAGTTAGAGTTATCTAATATGGAAAGGTTATCAGGTTGAAATGTAAAATTTTATATGTTACAGTGATAAAGCGAATCATAAAAATAAGATTGATTCAAAGGCATGTAGATGACAAAGGTTTTGATTCAGGGAATTAAAGAAAGAAGACATAAATGTTTAAATTATTCCGCATTTTATAAAGTTTAACATCGAATTATGATGTAAAATCAGAAGTTAAATGTACTGTTAACGATCGAAGTCAAGAATTAAATTGTATGAATTTTGGGGTCGTTACAGTTGGTATCAAAGTTGTAGGTTATAAATCTTAGGTAGGAGTACCGTAGGCTATAACCTTAGAGAAGAGATGTAAAGATAATGAAAGAATAAGCTCAGATAGAGTTTGAACAATAAGAAGTAATTTAAGAAACGTATAGAGAAGGGATTAAAACATGCGTGAGAGGATTCAAAGAATAATCAACTCTAATAATAAGGATGTAAGGTGATAACAAATAGACAATGTCTATAAGAAGAGATTGGTAAGGAAGTTAAGAATAAAAAAGTTATAGTTAGGTATGGTACAGTCGTACTCTTTAGTAGTTGATGTATGGTATCTGGGCTAAACGATTCATTCATAGAGCGGAGGTATATACGAACTAGAAACTCAAAACCTAGTTTGTTGGTTGTTTGTAGGAAATCACTCATCGTATGATATTGAAACTGGTAGAGACTCGATGTGTACCAAGTCTAGAAAATGGATACGTATGATGAAAATGTAGAACTCGAATGAAATGTTGA
The DNA here is from genome assembly GCA_016801055.1 of Panax notoginseng. Lineage (NCBI taxonomy): Eukaryota > Viridiplantae > Streptophyta > Magnoliopsida > Apiales > Araliaceae > Panax > Panax notoginseng. Next base: position 150,848,963 of record CM029018.1, on the reverse strand, counting down.
ACAATATAAATGAAGTTAGAAATTCTTAAAGCAGGAATTGTTATATAAACAAGAAGATTCAAAGAATAATCTTGAAGAGATATAAAGATAAGAATTGGGAGTTTCCTAACCCCAATAGCCAAGATAACGAATAATATCATAAATGATGAAAAAGGAAAGAAAGGGGATCGTAAAACAAAACGATCAGGAGTTAAGAAAAGAATTTTAAGGGAAAGATAATTATAAAATAAGATCACGACGTGATCTGTTTAAGTTATAGAAGAAAGATGGTCTGTAATGTTTGAATAATTATAGCATGATGCTATAAAGATGGAGTACTATGAAATAGTACGAGATAACTCACGAGGAGTTATAGATAATGTGATACAAGGAATTCGTATTGAGCAAGTTATGAGTGAGATATAATTAGGTGGGATTTCAATTGACGACTCATGTGATGGCTGAGCTGTACAAACCTTTGTATGGGCGAGGGTTTTGTGCTTGCACTTGGTTTATCACGTTGACAATCATTGGAATGTCAGTGTTGCGCTATCAATGTATATAAATTATGGTGAAAAGGTGATTCTTTTCTCATGTGTATATTTGATAGTTAGAAACTATTAAGATTAGTCAGATACTATTAGGATTAGATGCGGTTCTTAAAACTAATGCACATGGTAAGTTCGTGACTCATAATAATATGGTATGTTTTGAACCCTTCAGTGAATGGACGCTTATGGTCTGACTAGGATAAGTTCTTAAACTCATATTATTGTGACAAGTTCCTGAACTTCCAATGTGTGGTAAGTTTGATGAACTATACTGGGGATATGGGAGGATTGTAAGTTGGAATAGAAGAATATTTAGTATAAGAGCATTGGTGGTGCTAGAAATAAAAAGGATTAGTTAGTAATGAAGTTATGGAATAAAGATTGAAGTTGATGGATACCTGGATATTCTAAATCTACTAGCTATGCTAGACTTTCGAGATTTATTGACTTCGTGCCGATGGTTGTACTCTTAATTTTTGAAAAATGTTGGATCACACCAGTGAACCAAAGAATTTTTAAAACAGTGCTATTATTCGCGTATCTATGTTGTTTGTTTTAGCTATAAAAAAAATGATTTTTAAATTTTCAAAAAATATTTTAATTATATGTATTGGGTGATATGATAAACGATGGAGTCATCAATGCAAGGGAACCTGGTGTTGGATGTGATCATATGATCATCAGCCCACTATGGTGATATGTAGTATGGCAACGTTGGTGACATCATCGGCGGCAATAAAGTCAGAAAGCATATCTAAAGATAAAGAACGTTGGTGACAACCTAAAAGTCAAAATCCAATGGTCTCAGCCATAAGAAAACCTCCATAGCAGGGATTTTCTCTACAACTTGTCGTCGAATCAGTCTCAATAGCACTGATGGACATTTCAAGTCGTCGACAACTGAAAGTAGTATGCACACAAGTCAATCATGTTGATGATAAAATATATACTTTTTTAACAATCTTATTCGTTTACTAATAAACGTATTCATTTACTAAAGGCTCTAATTTATCCACATGCTATTGTTTTTATGATATGTGATAAACCCATTGATTTAAGCAATTCTTTTAGAATCATGATGAAATCTAAATTCTTAGAAAGCTTAAAAATTAAAATTGTTCCCAATCGTTAGATTACTTAAAAGGGGTTAGTGAATCCGGATAGATTGGTACATACGTTGTTTGTTCATTGGATAAGTATGATTGATCTCATGATCATTTGTGAGGAGACACTAAAGCAAGTATGTAGGTGCTTATTGGAGAATAAGTTAACTAAGTGTGGCTTGCTAAAGAATACCTAATGGAGTTTTACTTGAATGTCAATAGGAATTCCTATAGTGATAGTAGTACAAGTGATTCTTGGACTTGAGATCATCATAGTATCTTGTGTATGATGAGTTATATGTTGACTTATTCATTAAGACCCTTAGGGTATATCAAATGGTATGTTTGGGTATAATAAGTTATACATGGAGATAATGTATGATAGATAAAGAATCTACCACTTCTTGTAAAAGAAGAGAAATGTCATATGCGATTCGATAAATGACAACCCAGTAGTTCTTAGCTAGCCAAGGCAGAATGAAATTAGAAATGAGTTTTGTAATTTGCATTATTTGGTGTTGTACATTTAAGAATCGAAATACATATAATTAAATAAAATAAGATTTGACAATAATTTCATGTCTTGTATTTAATTGGGACATTGTATAGTGGAAGGATTGAATTGTACGGTAACTATTTACTCAAAAGTTTTTTTATGATTAATGTTGAAATCTATATTATCTAGAAAGTCGTTAATCGCTAGGGAGGCTTATCCCTATTGTAGAATAAATATTATTTATTTAAATAAATTAATAGTTTAATTTATTTATTTAAATAAAATTCGAATTGTTCTAATTGATTTATTCACAACCGATTTAATATAGAGATCCTAAAGGGTCACACCATAAAAGGAAGAATAATTATTTAAAAAGTTAATGGAATAATCGTAATAATATATTAAGTGTATTTAATTTAATCTATAGTGATAAAGTAAATTAAATAGCTTAATATTTATTATTTAATAAATATAAATTAATAAGAGGTGTCTTATTAATATTATTACAATTATTATTATTTTAATTTTTATAGGAGTTTAAAAATTAATTTAATATAATTAGGAGGCAAATTAATTAAAAGAGTTTACTTAATTATCCCCAATAAGATTATGGAGTCTAATTAATTAAAGGAGTTTAATTAATTAAATAATACCCTAGTTTCTAATTAGATTAGATGGGTTACCTGATATCTTTATAAGAGGGGTCATATATCAGATATCAGTAGATGTGATTCCAATTATTGGAGAGTACGCTCTTTTCTACAGAGATAGAAAACTAGGGTTTAGTCAAACATCCATCTTCTTAAATATTTGTTCTTCCTTGGTGGATCACCTCTACAGGCCAAACACTTGGGTGGCTAACATTGATCAAAGAAAGGAATCAAACCCGATGGATTCAAGTAGAAAGTGAAAAGAATTGGAGGTGAACTTGTAGCTGAGGAAACTAGTTCAATAAGGCTATGAATCTAATCTCCGTCTCTTTTCTATTGATTGATAATTATGCACAAAGTATGATCATGGTGATGGGTTTGTATGAAAATTTTAAATTCCTATTTTATCGCGCTGCTACACCTTTTGTGTAATTTGATTGCATGATTGCATTATATACAAACGCAATAGTGGTATCAGAGCCTAACTTTGAGTTATTTATCGATCTTGTTAATTCCATGTATGTATGATATGTGATTGGATCTAGGCAAAAAAATCTTGTTATGTCTGCGAAGCAGCGCAGCTGCGCCGTCTCCAATTTATTCTGGAGCGCAGCTGCGCCATAACCGGGAAACATTTTATGGGCTAGCAGCGCAGCTGCGCCGTTTTCAATATATTCTGAAGCGAAGTTGCGCCATAACTGGAAATGTTTTTCTGGGCTAGTAGCGCAGCTACGCTGTATGCCAGTGTATTCTGGGAGCAACTGCGTCCGACACCAGACTTTGAATTTTTTTAATTTTAATAGTTATTTCAATTAAGATAAAATGTTTATTTTGAATTGGAATATGATTAAAATAAAAGGTTTATATTAATTTAGAATTGTAGTCCGCGTTCGCTTGAATAAAAGAGTTTATTCACATATAGAATATGATTTCATGTTTCCTAGAATAAAGGAGTTTATTCACATATGGAATACGATTCAATATTTCCTAAAATTAAAGATGTTTAATTCTGATATGGAATATGATTCCATGTTTCCTAGAATAAAGGAGTTTATTCACATATAGAATTGGATTCTATGTTTTCTAAAATTAAAGATGTTTAATTTTGATATGGAATAGGATTCCATATTTTCTAGAATAAAGGAGTTTATTCACATATGGAATAGGATTACATGTTTCCTAAAATTAAATATGTTTAATTTTGATAAGGAATAAGATTCAACATTTATTTTTCCCAGCAGTTTTAAGTTAAAATAAAGGAGTTTATTTTGTACTTGAAATTGGATTCCTTGTTAATTAAAATAAAAGAGTTTATATTTGATATGAAATTTGATTAAAAATAAAGGAGTTCATTTTTATTCAAAATTTGGATAAAATAAAATAATACAATTTATTATGATTTAAATTTTGATTAAATAAATGAGTTTATTTTTATTTCATAATTGGATTTTTAATAAATTTGAAATTGCCCATTAAATTGATATTGATGCATATATGGAATGAATTTATTATTCATGAGATAAATGGTATTTATTGATACATATGATAATGTGAATGATAATAAATGGGATTGGTTATGGACTATTGACCAATGTGATTAGATTTTATTTTAGTTGAATACATGAATGCATGGGTTTTATTAAATGGGTTATGCGTATCTCGTCTTCTCTATTTTTTCTTAATGTAAACTCTTTCTCCCTCCTACGTACTTCCCCTTGACTGCTGATCAATGTTTCTATTTATTTTAAATAGTTTTGTAATAGGAATAGTTATAATTAATTTTGAAGAATTGGAGAGCAAGGAACAAGGAGCACTTGAAGACCTCATTGTAATGAAGCTCGTGTTTAAATGTAATAGTTATATTTAAATTTAATTCTTGCACCCTAGGTTTGACCTTTTGGTTCACTTGGTGGCTCTAGTGAACCAAACTAGAATAAAGTCCATAATCAATCTAAGTAGAATATAGTATTCTATATGTGCATGCTTATATATATATATATATATATATATATATATATATATATATATATATATATATATATATATATATATATATATATATATATATATATTATACAAACATGATTGTTGGGTAAAATTTAATTGCGCACAATCACGCAAGTATACGTGGTCAACAAGTAATAACGTGATAAGTTGAGTATCGTTCCCACAGAGAATTACTAAATAAGAATTACCAATTACTAACCTATGACCAATTTAATCTTATTTAAACAAATAATTTAATAATTTAATTTAAAATAATTAAATAAACTATTACTAACTATCCCTAGAATGAAACAAGATACTGAAGACTTGAGACTACAATTTTACTTATTGTTTCATTTAAGTCAACACACATCCTGTTAAGCCAAATTACTTATACTAGATTGTAATCAAGAACATGACAGTAAAATATGGCCATCTCTCAATGCACCATACTCATATCAAATCAAATCCACAGATGATAGAACCAACTTGAACACCTTAATTAACTAATCCACTAAATCTCTATGTGAATTACAATTAAAAAGAGTTTAAGTGCAAGTTCTTATTAGATTACATGCAATACTTCGGTATATCTCTATCCTAGGCACAAATCATGAATTCCAACACCATGTAGAACACATGAATACATGCTATTATGATCAAATCTAAACCCATAATCCGTCTCTCGAGTTCATATGGATTATCACAGTAATTGTTAGCTAGGCAATTAAGCAATTAAGGGCAAATCATAATAGATAATCTAAATACAGCTAATAAGGCTAACAAGGAAATATATTAAAATAAATTACACAATAAGATCCATAGTAATCTCAAAACAGAGTTTAATTCATAACTGAACTAAAATCCATCATCCACAATTGATTATGCATTAGAAGATACAAGTAGATTAGAAAAAAAAATAATTAAAATTTAGATAAACAAATTTGCATTCTCTTGCTTCCAACCTGATCTCCCAATGATGTTCAATAGCTTTAATCTTCAGTTCTTCGTTAATCTAGGATTCCTAATCTAAGAAAGAAAGAAAAGATGAATTCCCAAAATTCTATCCCATGAGGGTTTTAATGGAGTTCTAGCACTAGCCTCTCTCCTCTTACAAACGGTAATTATGCCATCTATATAATATTTCCCAAGCCCTTCTTTACCCATTTGATTGGTTACATTAGTTAAAAAGTCAACTGTTAATGTTCGAAGACCGGCGCAGCTGCACCGCCCACAAGGCTAAATGGGGCGCAGCTGCACTGCAGTAATCCTGAGTCAAGATTCGGCGCAGCTACGCTACACCCAAGACCAAATTGGGCACATCTGCTCCATGCGCCAGATGTTAATTTCTGCATTTTGCCTCTGTTGCTGCGCTTCATATGCTACAACTTCACTTAGTGTTCCTTTTAGCATCCACACATTCACTTTAACTTCAAAAGTCACCAGGAAAGTTCCCAAACATGCATTCCACAAAAGAAACCAAAAATGCATGAAAAGCTACTTAGAACATATGAATTTAGGCAACAATTGAAGTTAATTGATATTAAGATAGGTAGATAAAAAACTACCTATCAAATACCGCCAAACTTTAATTGTTGCTTGTCCTCAAGCAACAACACACAATGCAATGCCAATGCAAATGCAGCTATCTACATGCTTACGAATCTAGCAGTCAAATAGAACAAAGTTTATCCCTCAGGCCTCAGAGAAATCACAATAAACATGCTAGTACATCATACCGAGACAGATCAATAATTTCCCAATAAATTATTAAATCTTAGACTATTATAACAGATATAGTGCATTGCTCAACAACCATGCTAACTGACGTACAGTTAAATACAACACATAATAGGTCTCTTCAAAGGCATCATACGGTGTAAACTCAAAAAATCGAAGAACAAGCTAGATCTTGCTAAAATCAATCACTTACCGAATTTTAGGGTCAAGACGGGATACTTATGCTTTATTTTTCACTTACGGGGGCTTTTTGATCTTTTTCCCGTTTTATTCATTCTTTTTCTTTTCTTTTTTTTATTACTCATGGCTGTGCAATGTCTTATTTTCTTAGGCTTTTCAGCGCTACCTTAACGAGCTTTCGACCAACGACTCCCAAACCATTAACGCTTTAGGGCACTAGGTGTAAAGACAATCCTCTCGGGCATACTTACTCAAGTAACGAAGGCCATGAAACTAAACTAGCTATGGTGTTTATTCATATATTTTCTTCTTCTTTTTTTATAACTTATATACCCTAAATTTCCCCGCAAACTTAGGTTCTTGTCTAATTTTAGTCATCACTGCCTATTCATGTCTTTCTTTCATTCAAACTAACATTATCCTTAAGAATTTCATTATGTGTCCATTTAGACTCAACATGATCGTTTCTAAGGTGCTAACCTGATTATATCAGTTTCAAACAGATAAAGATCTAAATCTTGACAAGAAATCATATCAAAATCTTAATAATCAATACTACACTTGTCTACATAATTTTAATCTCATCATTGACCAAAACAGACTTAAACTATCTAACAGCTGGAATCATGAAAGTATGAATTAAATGCAATAAAACATTAAACTTTACTAATATTTTTGAAAATTTTCAAATTTTCCATTTTTTATAGCTTAATAAACTAGCAAAATAAACTAACAATTCAACTAAATAAAACCTAAAACTAAACTAGAATGCAAACATATTAAAACGCAGCTAGATGAACTAAACTAAACTAAGAGTTAAACTACACATGCAATTTTAAACTAATAAAGCAACCTTACAATGCAAAGCAGCCAATACCCCCAAACTTAAAATTAATAATGTCCTCATTCGATTGTAAAGGCTAAAGAAACTTCCTTATATAGACTCGTCATCGCCATCCTTCTCGTGCTCAGGTGGAGTGTCAGGCGATGGATATGGAATGGCGGTCCCATATGTAGGAAACTGAATTCTTGCTCCCAGCTGCCCAAATGCATCTGATAGCACTCCAAAAAACTCAGTAGTAAAGGCTTAAAAATTTGTGTGCATCGTATCCATCCTTATCTGGAGGTGGCGAATCTCACGCTCCTACCTACCTGGATGTGCCCTTGTTGTCTGAGGAGAACTGTTGGTTTCCTCTTCTTCTTCATCACTGTCGGACTCATCTTCTAGCAGAATGAAACCCAAGCCCCGGGGATGAGACTCTACCCCATTCCAAATTGTGTATTTCTATATAGTAGTGTGATCTATGTCACACATTGGCAACTACATATCCTCATTACCCCAATCTACGCCCACAACCAAACATAGCCGAGTAATGATCGAAGCATGTGGGATTCCCCTGAAGTACTTCCCCTCATGTATTCAAGCATGAATTGATTGATGATATGCTCGATATCAATTACTTTCCTGTTTAGTATGCCATAAAGTAATGTGGCTCTATCAGTAGTGACATCTACATTATGGTTGGTAGGGAGTATGGTAGCGCAAATGAAGCTGTACCACGCCTTTGTATATCGACTCAGTGTGGTCTATGGGAAATGCAATTTTCGGTCTGTTCCAACTTTTAGTGTCCATTTTGTATCCGGTTTGCATAGCTCCTTAATCAGCTAATCCAAATTAGTTTCAAATGTGACACCCCCAAAACAGGTCCACACGACACATTCTGAGTCGCCAGATATCACATTAAAGAAATCAAATATAAACTTCATTTATACAACTGTTGAATTGTCGTGTAGAGTACGACAACACATAAGCTGTGAGTTTTAATACAAATATATGTAACTCTCATGGTGTCTCGACCACAACACCTTACAATGGTACTTCACATAAAAGTACAGTCAATAACTATTTTAGAAATTAAAATCTTTGGAAAAAATTCTCAGGGAAACCTTCATACATGGGAGGCCATGCATCTAAGTTATGATAGATATCATATGTCCACAGAATTATCCTTAGTTGACCCAATAGTCCCCAAAGAAAAACTAGAAGATTGCTATCATATTCTTTACAATGGTGAGTCTTCTTTTGATATATAATTATTTCCATAGTCTCCAATTGAGAATTATATTTCAACCAAACTTCAAGATTATATAGGTAGTGCTCGTAGATATACTCAGCAAGTGGATGTGCACAACCTTATCTTATGATAACACGAAGTTGTATGTCATTAGACATCTCGTATGATAGTGGCAAAATACCCTTCAAAAGTTGGGTTCGCCTCACCCTATTTGATTCACCAAAATCAACGGTTAAAATGACGTATAAAATATGACACACTTATCTAAAATTCTAAATAAAATTATTTCCATAATATTTTATGGGAATCCTCAATAGCAATAGACCTTCGTTCTATTCCCCTGTTACCCCCGCTCGACCAAACTACACTCTTATTACCTGAAAGGAATTGTGAAACAAAAGGGTGAGCACAACTATCCCAGTAAAGAATAGCATGACTAAAGATAATTAAATCATCAATAGCCTTTGTCAGTAATAAATTAGAGATTTAGAACATATGGTAGATGATAAAACTTTTCAACCATAGTTGCAGTGGAACGAGCAATCCATTAGAAGAGTCAAATAGACCATAAAGTCTATTATCTTTTCCATGTTAAAAGTCCACCAACAATATTTTATCCCTGTAACATCAATCAATAATTCCTGTCTATAATTATGTGAATAACTCATAATCATAATTGTGGTTCTAAATTCCTTTTCTCGTCCAGGATAAAGATAATTTTCATCACTTGTCTTTACCTGAAACATCAAAGATCATGGTTATACCAAATCATAATTCCTATTTATAATCATACTAATAAATTCATCTTTGCACTGCAGGCCAAAGATATTCATTAACAGTTCATATTGACACTATAGGCCAAAGACATACAACTGTATTTTGGAAGATTCAAGAAGAGCATGATATCTACTATCTTCTACGAATTAAAAGTTTATTATCAATATTTTATCATTGAGACTCAGCTCAATACATCATCGAATTATCCATGCACTACGACCAAGGATATTCGTTAGTATCACATCCATGAATTATCCACGCACTACGGCTAAGGATATTCATTAGTATCACGACCATGAATTATCCATGCATTACGGGCCAATGATATTCGTGTTTTCACCAATGTTCATGATTATACCGAATAATCCCTGGTCATAATCATACCAACAACTGTCCATCAATGCACTACAACCAATGAGGACTTTTACCACATCATTTATAACATTACGGTCATGATTATACCGAATAATTCCTGGTCATAATCATACTAATCAACAGTCCATCTATGCACGTAAGCCACAGATGACTTTCCTTACAATATAAGCGTAAGGATGATGACAATGATATAAGTATTAATCAAACGAAATCAAGGATACATATTAAAGATTTAAATTTATCCAGAGTTTAAAAATATCCAAATTGTCAACATGATTCTGCTTTGTGGAATAAAATTCAAGAATAATATTCATGTATCTAAAATAATTTGGACAGAAAAGAAATATATTTTTCGGGTGAATAGTATCCCGTGAATAGTAACTCATGAATAGTAACCTATGAATAGTAACTCATGACTAGTAACTTATGAATAGTAACTCATGAATAGTAACCCGTGAATAGTACTCTGTATTCGTAAATAGTACCGTATACATGAATAGTGCCATATACGTAAATAGTACTCCGTGAATAGTATTCCGACATGAAAAGATTAATAATTATCAAGAAAGCTCAGAATAATATTTCCATGGAAAGATACTGGATGAAGCGCAAATATCAAAGATATTCTATTAATTTCGCGGAGTATCAATACTTCAACAAAATAAGTGTAGAAGTAGGAATACGAAACGAAATAATATTACTTACACACTACAGATTATGGAAGAAATTATTATTTCATATGAATATTGAATGAAGATAATATCCATACAAATACGCAAAATAATATATCTTTTGAATATGAAATAAATAATACCCCTTACCTCAGAAGAAGACTGGATACTGGAATAGTGAAGTAGAAGACTTCTCTTTATAGCTTCTCTCTGTATAATTACTTTTGTGAGTCTTAGTGAATTGATGAGAATGAAATAAGAATGAGTTTCTATTTATAGAAAAATATAGTTTCGATAATTGCACGTTTTGGGGCCCGAAATATTACAGTATAATATCTTCATCTTTTTTTTTATTTTTAATTTACTCCTGCAAGTATTATCAAACTTGCACCACCTCCTCTAATAGTACATCATGTGAATCAATATTACAATCATGTGAACCAATAGTTCTATACATGTGAAAAAATAATTACAGTATAGTACCTTCATCTATACCTCCATTTTTTATTTAGTCATGCAAGTAATATCAATCTTGCACCACCTCCTCTAATAGTACATGCATATGAATCAATAGTATACACATGTTAACAAATAGTTATAAGCATGTGAAATAATAGCAATTAATTGCTCATTTATCCGATTAATTACTCGATTGGTCAATATAACCTCTAGAAATCAATTATTATCGAAATAAATGTTGATTTTCACTAACACAAATAATCCCAACACAATAGAAATATTAATTTCATCTTTAATTAACTCAAAATTATTTATCATTAATATTATAACTCACAATATTTAACAACCAGATCATTCCCAAGAAAGAGGGGGCTTTCTAATAAGGATTTCTTTTTATTGGCGCGCAATTAGGTGACCAAACCTCCCCTCTACAGAACTTTCTAGACATCGTCAATATTACAATTAATAATATGAATAACTTTATCATCTCAATTATTGAATAAATAATATAAAATATTATGCAATTGATACTTTGACAATAATTGGATCAAATAACATCAGATACTATGCAGGAATTACTGTAGCAATAATTGAGTATAACTGAGTGACTTCTCACGTAAGCATCAATAATTAATACCGTGTGCTACTATGCAACCACGCGTATTACTGTACTTTTACTATCGGGTAGTTCAACAGTTTAACGGTAAAACTTTCGCCGCTATTTTTATAAAAAGATATTTTTATCGTTTTCTAACTACGACAGTTATTCCGTTGTGGGGTCCACCAATGATTATGCCGTCGTACGAATATTCCTGTTAAAACGAATATTCCCCGACCAATCGAATATTTCCCGAAACAACGAATATTTTATATCAACTTGCTTACTTTACAGAATTTTCAAATATCACCCTAAACTTTAACCTTTTATCAATTTAACCATTTACTAAATAGAATAACAATTATCAGAAAATTGAATGCTTTCATTTCATAAAATTTAGGGTCTTACAATCTCCCCTCCTTATGAATTTTTGCCCTCGAAATTTACGTACCTGGTAGTTCGAAGAGATGAGAATACCTTACTTTCTTTTCGGATTATACCTTCACGTTTATTTCCTCTGTATCATGATTTTCCTATTGATCATCTCCTGTATTTAAGATATTATTCTAGAATACATCTTCAAAATAAAGGTTAATTGACATATCATAATTTGTCAACTTAAGTAAGAAAATTCAGCTTAGGTAGGACGCACACTAGCGAAGGATATTACTCGTTTCTCCCCTCCTAGTTCTAATCCCGGATCTCCGCTAGAGACTATATCCCTAAGCTCTGATACCATTTGTGACACCCCCAAAATAGGTCCACACGACCCATTTTGAGTTGCCAAATATCACACTAAAGAAATCAAATACAAACTTCATTTATACAACTGTTGAACTGTCGTGCAAAGTACGACAACACATAAGTTGTGAGTTTTAATACAAATATATGTAACTCTCATGGTGTCTCAACCACAATACCTTACAATGGTACTTTACATAAAAATACAGTCAACAACTATTTTAGAAATTAAAATCTTTAGAAAATACTCAAGGAAACCTTCGTACATGGGAGGCCATACATCTAAGTTATGATAGATATCATATGTCCACAGAATTATCCTTGGTTGACCCAATAGTCCCTAAAGAAAAATAAGAAGATTGCTATCATTTTCTTTCCAATGGTGAGTCTTCTCTTGACATATAATTATCTCCGTTGTCTCCAATTGAGAATTATATTTCAACCAAACTCCAAAATTATATAGGTAGTGCTCGTAGATATACTCAGCAAGTGGATGTGTACAACACTGTCTTACGATAACACGAAGTTGTATGTCACTAGACATCTTGTATGATAGTTGCAAAACACCCTTCAAAAGTTGGGTTCGCCTCACCCTATTTGATTCACCAAAATTAACGGTTAAAATGATGTACAAAACACGACACACTTATCTAAAATTCTCAATAAAATTATTTTCATACTGTTTTAGGGGAAACCTCGACAGCTATAGACCATCGTTCTATTCCCCTGTTACCCCCGCTCGACCCAACTACACTCTTATTACCTGAAAGGAATTGTGAAGCAAAATGGTGAGCAAAACTAGCCCAGTAAAGAATATCATGAATAAAGATAATTCAATCATCAATAGCCTTCGTCAGTAATAAATCAGAGATTTAGAACATATGGTAGATGATAAAACTTTTCAACCATAGTTGCAGCGGAACGAGCAATCCATTAGAAGAGTCAAATAGATCATAAAGTCTATTATCTTTTCCATGTTAAAAGTCCACCAATAATGTTTTATCCCTGTAACATCAATCAACGATTCCTGTCCACAATCATGTGAATAACTCATAATCATAATTGTAGTTCTAAATTTCTCTTCTCGTCCAGGACGAAGATAATTTTCATCATATGTATTTACCTGAAACATCAAATATCATGGTTATACCAAATCACAGTTCATGTTTATAATCATACTAATAAATTCATCTTTGCACTGCGGGCCAAAGATATTCATTAACAGTTCATCTTTGCACTACAGGCCAAAGACATACAACTGTATTTTAGAAGAGTCAAGTAGAGCATGATATCTACTATCTTCTATGAATTAAAAGTTTGTTATCAATATTTTATCATTGAGACTCAGCTCAATACATCACCAAATTATCCATACACTACGGCCAAGGATATTCGTTAGTATCACATCCATGAATTATCCACGCACTACAGATAAGGATATTCATTAGTATCACGACCACGAATTATCCATGCACTACGGGCCAATGATATTCGTGTTTTCACCAATGTTCGTGATTATACCGAATAATCCCTGATTATAATCATATCAACAACTGTCCATCAATGCACTACGACCAATGTGGACTTTTACCACATCATTTATAACATTATGGTCATGATTATACCAAATAATTCCTTATTATAATCATACCAATCAACAGTCCATCTATGCACGTAAGCCACAGATGACTTTTCTTACAATATAAGCGTAAGGATGATGACAATGATATAAGTATTAATCAAACGAAATCAAGGATACATATTAAAGACTTTAAATTTATCCAGAGTTTAAAAATATCCAAATTGTCAACATGATTCTGCTTTGTGGAGTAAAATTCAAGAATAATATTCATGTATCAAAAATAATTTAGACAGAAAAGAAATATATTTTTCGGGTGAATAGTACTCCGTGAATAGTAACCCATGAATAGTAACTCATGAATAGTAACTTATAAATAGTAACTCGTGAATAGTAACTCGTAAATAGTACTCTTTATTCGTAAATAATATCGTATATGTGAATAGTGCCGTATACGTGAATTGTACTCCGTGAATAGTATTCTGGCATGAAAAGATCAATAATTATCAGGAAAGCTGTGAGGGCCCCAAATTCGGGTACTTGAAACCCGAACTCGGTTCTTCACGATACCATTTCTATGAGCAGAATAATACTAATAATAATAACAATAATATAAAAGTCAAACTTAATTTACATAGTTATCAGAGTCTAGCTCCCAAGTACGTAACCTTTAATACATTCATTACAACCCATGATAGCTTATATAATATCATTGTCATACTAAAGTTAACTATTACATAAGATAACATTCGTTCATTCATTCAGCAACCTTTCTCTTTAACTTGTTCTTAGCAGAGCTCTCTGGTCGTTCACACTTAGCTGAAAACATTTAAATTAAGCAAGGATGAGCATTTGAGTGCCCAGCAACTAATAGCAATTATATATATATATATATATATATATATATATATATATATATATATATATATATATATATATAAGCTGAAAGGATTTAAATGTTTTCTTTGTACCATTCTTCTACAACCAGTCAATAGTTATGAAGTATTTTGAATTGATAATAATAACATAACAACTCTCTTTCAAATTTTTGAAACTACATAATGACTATAACTGGGGTTATGGTGACATGTCATGAACATTGTTTTCAGTTTCAAAAAGGTTAAACAGAAATTCATCTGTAAACCGTCATAACTTACGGGCACGGGGGTGATCAGCCCGTTATGCCCTGCATTGATCAATACTACGTGCAAGAACGAGGGTATCGTTCACTATGTCCGCCTTGGGCGCATAAAAGTTTTCCCGTGTAGGGATGTTCATACTTTTCTGGGTTCCAAATCAAAGGTTTTATCTTGTTCAACAATAATCTATAATTCAACATATATGTATACATGTAATTGACAAAGGTATATCAACATGTGATTAAATACAATGATTATCCAAGTGGGGACACTTGTTTAACCATTTCTAGAAATTAACGAACAGAATATATATCTGAGTTACCATATACTAACATGTTGATAATCAATGAGCTTATATAATATAAGGTTAATAATATGTACCCTAATAATATAATTCATAAACATTCTTATTCATGTCCATTGCATAAAGAAAATGCAAAGGTAAGATACTTGCCTGATGCGCTGCTTACAATATGTAACTTAGTTTTATCGCTTATCTCTCGACCTATCATTAATAAGATCGTTCGTTCGATTAGAACAATATACTATAACACATAACACTGCTTATTGCAGTCAGCACATATCCTAATCACATTGGCATATACGTTTAATAACCATTGAATCACAAATAATCACTTATATCTAATCAATTTATCTAAGTCCAGATCAATTTCTGAAATATGTCGGTGTACCGACAACTTTATCGGGTAATTATTGAGTCTAAGACTCTATTCTGTAACTCAATGTCTGTAAGTATCAGTCATATTATTTTTAAATGACTCAATATAATTTTAAAACATTTATTATAATTTATCATAAATTTTCAAACATCGGAATCATATTAAAATGATTTAAATACTAATCAATTCTATTATCATTAATATTTAATTAGTATTAAACTATTAATGAAATCATTTCTAAAATATTAAAGTTATTTATAATAACTTGAAATATTTTTAAAGTATTAAAATTACCCTTAAATGATTTTTAAAACATTTAAAATTATTTCTAAATAATTATCATTATTATCAAAGTATTAATGTTCTATTTATCAAAATATTAAAAGTCATTATTCATAACTTAAAATATTTTAATTCATTTCTATCCCTCTTAAATGATTTTTAACTTAATAAAACCATTTTTAAACTATTTATTTAATATAATTATTAAATAAATTTAATATTTATTAATAATAACTTAATAATCATTAATATTAATTCATTAATGAAACTATCCTTTAAATATTAAAAGTTATATTTTATAACTTAAAATATCTTTAAACACTTTATTTTTATTTAAAATGATTATTATAACATTAAAATCATTTTTAAACTAAATTATTTAACATAATTATTAAATAACTTTAATATCATTAATAATAATTAATTAATGAAATTTATCCTTAAATATTAAAAGTCATTAAAAATAACTTAAAATATTTTCTTATATCATAATATAATTTTAAATGATTTTTCAAATATTAAAATCATTTTTAAATAATTTATTTAATATTATAATTAAATAAATTAATTACTTTTAATATTCCAAAAATATTAAATATTTATGAAATATAATAAAAATAATTAAAAACTAATTTTTCGAATTTTTAATAATTTATTTTGTATTTTTAATAATTAAAAACTATTTTTTCTATTTAATAATTAATTTCTGAAAAATATTAAATAATCTGTCGCTAAAGACCACCTATAGTGACAGAACCGTCGCTATAGGTGTTCTTCATGTTCTTGAGCCTTTATAAGGCAGTATCGTGTGTGCTACTTTGACCATCGATTTCTTAGTGTGTTTTGTGTTCTTGGACATGTTGTTTGTCAGAGCTTGTAGTGCTAGTGTAGGACTACACGATCTAACAACAAACATAACCAAACATTTCATAACAAAGCAGATCTGATCGTCCAAAATAGCAGTCAGAGCTGTTCTTCATTTTCTGGGCTACCCAGAAATGAAGAACAGTTCGTGTAGCCATATTTGGGCTTCCACAACTTGAAATATGTGTAATGTTTTTATGATCTATAAGCTACAGTAGGTAACCAACATGTAAGTGAAGAGATCTATCATTTAAAACACATAAAACAACAACATAATCAACATGTATGCTCCGGTCAAACCATGTCAGTCGACATGTTCATATGTTTTCTGGGTTACCCAGAAAACAGAGAACATGTTCGACTTGCCTGGTTTGACCGTCCACTACGATTACTAAGTTTAATGTTTAGGAAATGTTAAGGCATACATATGTAGGGTAACCTACATACTACAACTTAGACACATAACCATTATCATAACACCAATACACTAACAGATCAAGATGGTCAAAGATGTTGTCAGGCCAGTTCTGGGCTGTTTCTGGGTTACCTAGAAACGCCTGGTCATGGCCGGTCAACCATGTTTGACCTTGAATATCTTGCTACTGGCTTACGATCTGACTTTGATTCCAGTTTCAGATCAAAGATCTTATAGCATACTACAATATCAAAGCTTAAAAACATAAAAACCATAACTGGACAAGGATCTACAGCCTCTGACATTCACTGTCAGAACACAAAACAAAAATTTTCCAAATTTTGCAAAAACTCAAATCTGAGTCTATAGATGTTATGGATCTAAAATCTATCAACCCAGATCATCACTAGACACTACTAACAACATATTCTAACACTTAAACATAACATCTAACAACCGAAAAATGGACAGAAATTGAAGTAGGGTTTATACCTTTTCTTTGAAAAATTTTGATTTCTGGCCTTCTGATCTGCTAGTGATTTTCGTGGGGCTTGTTTATGGAACTGATTTACTAGATGAATTCGTGGTTTAGGGCTAAATAGAGTTTGCTAGAGTGTTGTGTACAAAATGAGCAAAAATGTACATCTTTCTCTCTCTTAATCCTTTTATACTACTTAGATTCATGCATCTAACATGCAAGGTGTCAAAAGAGATAAGCATTGGCTGATTTTAGGCATGTGCTATAGACCTAGGTTGATGAATTAGCAATCTAGGTTGATGAATATACAATCTAGATTATTAAATAAATACCATAAAGGGTATTTTAGTAAACTAATAAATATTTTAAGGGTATTGTGGTCCATGACACTTGAATCTAGGTTTTAATCACTAGATTTTAATCCTTAATGTATCCCAAATAATTTCTAGGGTTTGAACAATTATATCTAAAGTTCAATAACAATTTAATTATAACTAAATAATTAAGATTAGGGTTTTTAATAAAAATTAGGGTTTTAAAAATATACTTAGGGCTTTCTTGATATAATTAGGGTTCTAATCATTATAATTTTAATTTACTAATTAGGTTTACTTTAATTAGCAATAAAATCTATCAGACGCGTTATTATCCACAGTAACACAATTTCTGACTAATCAAAATCTCTAGTTTAGGTTTCCAATTAGGGTTTCTAATTATTAGAAATTCAAATATAACCTAGGGTTTTAAATTTATAATTAGGGTTTCCTAATTATCATAACATTATGTAACACACAACATAAAACATATAACATAGTTAAATAATCGTCTTAAACCCACAATTGATTTTCAAATTAGGGTTTAGCCAAATAATATTAGGGTTTTGAAATTAAATACCATAATTGACCAATCATTATCAACACTAATATACTGTACATATTTATAGCACTGAAAATTCAAAATATAATTAATATTATATTATTATTCTCGTACCTTGACAATAATCCAAAATTAGGGTTTGGATTTCATATCTGATTTATTCTTCCTATTTAACCTTAATAATTAAGGTAAAATAGTTAACTTAATAATCTATACTAAAATTCATATAATAAAATAATTATTATATTTATTAAAAAATCACTCCATATATTATTTAAATAATATATGATTATATTTTCATGGAAAATAATTAATAAAAACATTTCTACCATAAAAGTAATTATTATAAGAATAAACTTATATAATAATCAATAATTCTAAAATAAAATTATTTGTAAACATTTATGTAATAAATATATTTTTATTTACCACATAAATACATAATATCTTGTACAAATCCTCATCTTAAAAAAAATTTATATGCAAAATTTCTTATTTATTTATATAGAAAATATCGGGTTGTTACAAAAGCTCAGAATAATATTTCCATGGAAAGATACTTGGTGAAGCGCAAATATCAAAGATATTCCATTAATTTCACGGAGTATTAATACTTCAACAAAATAAGTGTAGAAGTAGGAATACGAAACGAAATAATATTACTTACATACTACAGATTATGGAAGAAAATATTATTTCATATGAATATTGAACGAAGATAATATCCATACGAATACGAAAAATAATATATCTTTTGAATATGAAATAAATAATACCCCTTACCTCAGAAGAAGACTAGATACTGAAATAGTGAAGTAGTAGACTTCTCTTCTTCTTTCTCTCTATAGCTTCTCTGTCTATAGTTTCTCTCTGTATAATTACTCTTGTGAGTCTTAGTGAATTGGTGAGAATGAAATAAGAATGAGCTTCTATTTATAGGAAAACATAGTTTCAATAATTGCACGTTTTGGGGCCCGAAATATTACAGTATAATACCTTCATCTTTTTTTTTTAATTTACTCCTGCAAGTATTATCAAACTTGCACCACCTCCCCTAATAGTACATCATGTGAATCAATATTACAATCATGTGAACCAATAGGTCTATACATGTGAAAAAATAATTACAGTATAGTACCTTCATCTATACCTAAATTTTTAATTTAGTCATGTAAGTAATATCAATCTTGCACCACCTCCTCTAATAGTACATGCATGTGAATCAATAGTTTACACATGTGAACAAATTACTATAAGCATGTGAACTAATAGTAATTAATTACTCATTTATCTGATTAATTACCCGATTGGTCAATATAACCTCTAGAAATCAATTATTATCGAAATAAATGTCGATTTTGACTAACACAAATAATCCCAACACAATGGAAATATTAATTTCATCTTTAATTAACTCGAACTTATTCATCATTAATACTATAACTCACAATATTTAACAACCAGATCATTCCCAAGAAAGAGAGGGCTTTCTAATAAGGATTTCTCCTTATTGGCGCGCAATTAGGTGACCAAACCTCTCCTCGACAGAATTTTCTAGACATCGTCAATATTACAATTAATAATATGACTAACTTTGTCATCTCAATTATTGATTAAATAATATAAAATATTATGCAAATGATACTTTGACAATAATTGGATCAAATAACATCAGATACTATACAGGAATTACTGTAGCAATAATTGAGTTTAACTGAGTGACTTCTCACGTAAGTATTAATAATCTATACCGTGTGCTACTATGCAACCACGCGTATTACTGTACTTTTACTACCGGGTAGTTCAACAGTTTAACGGTAAAACTTTCGCCGTTATTTTTATAAAAAGATATTTCAGTCGTTTTCTAACTACGACAGTTATTTCATTGTGGGGACCACCAATGATTGTGCCATCATACGGATATTCCTTTTAAAACGAATATTTCCCGACCAATCGAATATTCCCTGACACAACAAATATTTTATATCAACTTGCTTACTTTACAGAATTTTCAAATATCACCCTAAACTTTAACCTTTTATCAATTTAACCATTTACTAAATAGAATAACAATTATCAGAAAATTGAATACTTTCATTTCATAAAATTTGGGATCTTACAATCTCCCCTCCATATAAAATTTTTCCCTCGAAATTTACGTACCTAGTAGTTTGAAGAGATGAGAATACCTTGTTTTCTTTTCGAATTGTACTTTCTCGGTTATTTCCTCTGTATCATGATTTTTCCATTGTTCATCTCATGTATTTAAGATATTATTCTAGAATATATCTTCAAAATAAAGATTAATTGACATATCATAATTTGTCAACTTAAGTAAGAAAATTCAGCTTAGGTAGGACGCACACTAGCGAAGGATATTACACGTCTCTCCCCTCCTAGTTCTAATCCCGGATCTCCGAAAGAGACTATATCCCTAAGCTCTGATACCATTTGTGACGCCCCCAAAATAGGTCCACACGACCCATTCCGAGTCGCCAAATATAACACTAAAGAAATCAAATACAAACTTCATTTATACAACTGTGAACTGTCGTGCAGAGTATGTAACTCTCATGGTGTAGTGAGTGAGTCCACCAACAATGTTTTATCCCTGTAACATCAATCAACAATTCATGTCCACAATCATGTGAATAACTCATAATCATAATTGTAGTTCTAAATTTCTCTTCTCGTCCAGGGCGAAGATAATTTTCATCACATGTCTTTACCTGAAACATCAAAGATCATGGTTATACCAAATCACAGCTCCTGTTTATAATCATACTAATAAATTAATCTTTGCACTGCGGGGCAAAGATATGCATTAACAGTTCATCTTTGCACTACATGCCAAAGATATACAACTGTATTTTAGAAGAGTCAAGTAGAGCAAGATATCTACTATCTTCTACGAATTAAAAGTTTATTATCAATATTTTATCGTTGAGACTCAGCTCAATACATCACCGAATTATCCATGCACTACGGCCAAGGATATTCGTTAGTATCAGATCCATGAATTATGCATGCACTACGGCTAAGGATATTCATTAGTATCATGACCACGAATTATTCATGCACTACGGGCCAAGGATATTCGTATTTTCACCAATGGTCATGATTATACCGAATAATCCCTGGTCAAAATCATGCCAACAACTGTGCATCAATGCATTACGGCCAATGAGGACTTTTACCACATCATTTGTAACATTACGGTCATGATTATACTGAATAATTCCTGGTCATAATCATACCAATCAACAGTCCATCTATCCACGTAAGCCACATATGACTTTCCTTACAATATAAGCATAAGGATGATGACAATGATATAAGTATTAATTAAATGAAATCAAGGAAAAATATTAGAGATTTAAATTTATCCAGAGTTTAAAAACATCCAAATTGTCAACATGATACTGCTTTATGGAGTAAAATTTAAGAATAATATTCATGTATCAAAAATAATTTGGACAGAAAAAAAATATATTTTTTAGGTGAATAGTATCTCGTGAATAGTAACTAGTGAATAGTAACTCATGAATAGTAACCCGTAAATAGTAGCCCATGAATAGTAACCCGTGAATAGTACTCTATATTTGTAAATAGTACCGTATACGTGAATAGTACTTCGTGAATAGTATTCTAGCATGAAAAGATCAATAATTATCAAGAAAGCTCAAAATAATATTTCCATGAAAAGATACTGAGTGAAGCGCAAATATCAAAGATATTCTATTAATTTCACCGAGTATCAATACTTCAACAAAATGAGTGTAGAAGTAGGAATACGAAATGAAATAATATTACTTGCATACTACAGAGTATAGAAAAAAATATTATTTCATATGAATATTTAACAAAGATAATATCCATACGAATATGAAAAATAATATCTCTTCTGAATATGAAATAAATAATACCTCTTACCTCAGAAGAAGACTGAATACTGGAATAGTAAAGTAGCAGATTTCTCTTCTTCTTTCTCTCTATAGCTTCTCTGTCTATAACTTCTCTCTGTATAATTGCTCTTGTGAGTCTTAGTGAATTGGTGAGAATGAAAGAAGAATGACCTTCTATTTATAGGAAAATATAGTTTCGATAATTGCACGTTTTGGGGCCCGAAATATTACAGTATAATACCTTCATCTTTTTCTTCATTTTTAATTTAGTCCTGCAAGTATTATCAAACTTGCACCACCTCCCCTAATAGTACATCATGTGAATCAATAGTAAAATCATGTGAACCAATAGTTCTATACATGTGAAAAAATAATTACAGTATAGTACCTTCATCTATACCTCCATTTTTAATTTAGTCATGCAAGTATTATCAATCTTGCACCACCTCCCCTAATAGTACATGCATGCGAATCAATAGTACACACATGTGAACAAATAGTTATAAGCATGTGAACTAATAACAATTAATTGCTCAATTATCCGATTAATTACCCGATTGGTCAATATAACCTCCAAAAATCAATTATTATCGAAATAAATGTCGATTTCCACTAACATAAATAATCCCAACACAATGGATTTCATCTTTAGTTAACTCAAACTTATTCATCATTAATATTATAAGTCACAATATTTAACAACCAGATCATTCCCAGGAAAGATGAGGCTTTCCAATAATGATTTTTCCCTATTGGCGCGCAATTAGGTGACCAAACCTCTCCTCGACAGAACTTTCTAAACACCGTCAATATTGCAATTAATAATACGAATAACTTTATCGTCTCAAGTATAGATTAAATAATATAAAATATTATGCAGATGATACTTTGACAATAATTGAATCAAATAACATCAGTTACTATGTAACAATTACTGTAGCAATAATTGAGTATAACTGAGTGAATTCTCACGTAAGCATCAATAATCAATACCGTGTGCTACTATGCAACCATGCGTATTACTGTACTTTTACTACCTGATAGTTCAACAGTTTAACGGTAAAACTTTCGCTGTTATTTTTATAAAAAGATATTTCTATCATTTTCTAACTACGACAGTTATTCCGTTGTGGGGTACATCAATGATTGTGCCGTCGTACGAATATTCCTGTTAAAATGAATATTCCCCAACCAATCGAATATTCCCCGACACAACGAATATTTTATATCAACTTGCTTACTTTGCAAAATTTTTAAATATCACCATTAACTTTAACCTTTTATCAATTTAACCATTTACTAAATAGAATAACAATTATCAGAAAATTGAATTCTTTTTATTTTATAAAATTCGGGGTCTTACATCAAACCTCTGCGATTCTGCCTAATTTGAAGCACCAGATGGCAGTGTGTCAACATGAAAGAGTTCATTGATTGCTTGCTTGGTGTAGTGTACTTATTTCCCTCGCACATATGAGATGCCATTCTACGTTTCTCGAGCATTAGCATAGAACTCTCTCACTATTGACATTGGTGCAGCCACTGGCTTGGCTACCATTAGAGTCCATCCATGGGCCATAATTTGTTCCTTTAGTTTCTCATCCTACCTTCCAGGCTTAGAGCCCTTCTCTTACACAAACGATTTTTCGACTAGGACATCCAGATAATGATGTTGGGCATAGAGGTTTACAAACCTGGAGGTATCCAGTACATCTGTGCTACTGCCTTTGCCCTCATGTTCACTGCTAAATGATGGAGATAGGGTGTGAATCCTTTTAGGTGTCATGATTTGAGCAGTGTGGATGATGATTGTACTGACAAGATAAACCCTAACATCTCTTTGAACTTTGATAGAACAGACTATGTGCAAAACCAAAAACTCATTGACTGTGATCAAACATTCGGGACTTACTTAGGGAAGGATGAGACTAGGGTTTATGTTGGAGAGAGAGAGAGAGAGTGGTGATGGAATGGAATATGAAGCTTGGAGGTACTTGGCTTGGATGAAAATAGGGTTTATTGGCTTAGATGAGAATAGGGGGAAGTTCTAGTGGGATTAGATTTCTTAGAGAGAAAGGGTCGAGAATTTGAATGAGATAGCTGTTATGTGATGTTTCGGCTCCTTATATTTTTTTAAAAACTGTCACGAGGCTGGGGCGCAGCTGCGCCGATTTTAACTTGGAAGGGGCGCAGCTGCGCTGTGCTCTGTTATGCTCTATCATGAGGCGCAGTTATACTAGTTTTGGCCTATGCATGTTGCGCTGCCCTGAGCCCAATCATGCTTAGCTTTTCCCACTTTCATGTTCTACAATGCTTTGACCAATCGAATTTTGCACCTGAGAATTAACATAAACATCCTATTATCCTACTACAAAAAACATCTACTACTAATAAAAACTGTAAATAATAATTAACAAAGAGAAAGAAAAATTTATTTTGATGGGTTGCCCCCCCCCCATAAAGCACTTGATTTACAGTCTTTTAGCCTAACTTTGTCTGGTCAATGCTATCAAATTCCTCTACGAAAGTTGAGGAATTCTCCATCCATTAGGAGCAATGTATTATTCGGGAGGTTCCCCAGAGTGATAGGCTTGAAATCAACCCCACCCAGCTTACTTTTTATAGATAGGATCCAATTTATGAACATCCAAGAGGGCATGGTTTTACAAACCTCATCAGATCCTTAATCTTTGGCAGAGAAGGCACTTGGGCAACTACTAACATCGGCTCAACATCGTTGGTATTCATAGTTAGGTCTTCATCGATCTTGTTTTCATTATCCCCACTTGATTCCTCTATTTCATCATATAGTGGCTCATCCAGCTGTATATTTGGGTCAGGCACTTCGTCAATCTCAGAATCCATATCGTAACACCAACTATTTTGAGGACAGATATTAAAGGCTTTGAACATTAGATTTAACTGACTCTAAAGATTTTGAATTGACCTCTCTTGATAAATCCTCATCTCCTCATTTGATGCTACGAACTTGGTCAACAATTCCTCCATCCCTGAATTATCTGTCCTAATTTTAGAATCCATGTATTGAGGATCATGTGTGGAAGTAGTGATGAGTTTTTCCATCTGGTTCTAAAAATTACGGCCTGATATTTCTTGACTCATCATCCTCTCCTCTTGGTTTGCTATAAGCTTCGACATGAATTTCTCCAAATTTGACTTTTCTTCTTATTGCGTTGGAGGTGTACATGAAAATTCTGGTGGATATGCTGGACTTGGGGCATAGTATTGGTCTTGAGAGTTATAGCTCCATGAAGAATCTGGGTGATACCCCCAACCTTGATGATAATTAGGATAAGCGTAGTTGTAGAGGTAATCACCCCCATACTGTACTGGTCCAAATCTGACGATGCATTAATGACTCGAATGATTGCCAGCACAATAATTATAAACTACTGTGATCTTTCGAATACGTTGAGCTGCAAGAACATCCAACCTCTTTGAAATTGTTTCAATTTGTACTGATAATGCAAAAAACGCATTGAGTCCATCAATTCATGTGTCCATTGGTTGAGTCATATTCGTATATGGCTATTGATAGTTGTATCCATCCATGGTATCTGAAAAGAGACAAAATTAGAAAGATAATTAAATAACAGATAAAAAGAAAGAAAGAAAAGTTGTTTAAAGTAAGATTAATTTGATTGAAGCTAATATTGGCAAAAATTATTAAACTAAATCCCCGAAAAGGGCGCCAAAAACTTGTTGGTTAAAATCTAATTACGCACAATCATGCAAGTATACGTGGTCAACATATAATAAAGTGATAAGTTAAATTGAGTATCGTTCCCATAGAGAATTATTTAATAAGAATTACCAATTACTAACATGTGACCAATTTAATCTTATTTAAACAAAAGATTTAATAATATAATTTAAAACAATTGCTAACTATCCCTAGAATGAAACAAGATACTGAAGACTTGAGACTATAATTTCACTTATTGTTTCATTTAAGTCAACACACTTCCTGTTAAGCCAAATTACTTATACTAGATTGTAATCAAGAACACGATAGTAAAATATGGCCATCTCTTAATGCACCATACTCATATCAAATCTAATTCACATATGATAGAACCAACTTGAACACCCTAATTAACTAATCCACTATATCTCTATGTGAATTACAATTAAAAAGAGTTTAAGTGTAATTTCTTATTAGATTACATGCAATGCTTCGGTATATCTTTATCCTAGGCACAAATCATGAATTCCAACACCATGTAGAACACATGAATACGTGTTATTATGATTAGATCTAAACACATAATCTGTCTCTCGAGTTCATATGGATTATCACAGTAATTGTTAGCTAGGCAATTAAGTAATTAAGGGCAAATCATAATAGACAATCCAAATACAGCTAATAAGGCTAAAAAGGAAGCATATTAAAGTAAAATACACAATAAGATTCATAGTAATCTCAAAATAGAGTTTAATTCATAACTGAACTAAAATCCATATTCCATAATTGATTAAGCATTAGAAGATACAAATAGATAAGAAAAGAAATTATATTTGAGATAAACAAAACTGCATTCTCTTGCTTCCAACCTGATCTCCCAATGATGTTCAATAGCTTCAATCTTCAGTTATTCGTTAATCTAGGGTTCCTAATCTAAGAAAGAAAGAAAAGATGAAATTCCCATAATTCTATCCCAGGAGGGATTTATTGGAGTTCTAGTACTAGCCTCTCTCCTCTTACAAACTGTAACTATGCCATCTATATAATATTTCCCAAGTCTTTCTTTGCCCATCCGATTGGTCACATTAGTTAAAAAGTCAACTGTTAATGTTCGAAGATCGGCGCAGCTACGCCACCCACATGGCTAAATGGGGTGCAGCTGCGCTGCAGCATTCCAAAATCAAGATCCAGCACAGCTGCGCTACACCCAAGACCAAATTGTACGCAGCTGCGCAATGCACCAGATGCTGATTTCTGCATTCTGTCTCTGCAGCTGCACTCCATATGCTACAACTTCATTTTATAACAATCCAAGATTTTATTATTTGTAATTTAAAAAATTTATTAAATTAAATAAATATTTTATTGATGTGGTTGTTGTTAGTAAATAATTGTGAATTAAATTTATTATAAAACATTATAATTTAATTTAATAGTTAGAAAGTTGTAAGATAATATGAAATGCTATATTACTGTTTTAATTTAATAATTTAAAATGGTATGTTAATTTATTAAATAAAATTATAATGAGATTATAATTTTGTGATCATTGAATTAAGTGGAAAATTTATTTAGTGTGTTTATTGGATATGGAAATCTAAATAAATAATATGTGATTACCAATAGTATGCGATTATAAATTATAAACTAAATTATTTATTAAAATAAATTAAAGTAGTTTCAAATGGGTTTACCCAAACAAGGCTTAAAATATTATGTCATTATTTTAAAGAGTTTTTGCCAAACAAAGCCTTATGACATTTGAATTTTAAATTTTGAATTTGAATTATAATAAATCAAATAATAAATAAATATATTTTATAACTGATGTTTTTGTAATTGTTATATTAAGTATACAAATTATGGCCCTATCAGTTATTTGTTTTACGCTTAACTAAGAGTTGGCCTATACTGATACTAGGAAGAGAAAAATACAGAGAGAAGTTGAGAGAGAATAGAGAGAGATCGAGAGAAAGTCTGGGATTTCAAAGCAATTAGCAGTGGTTAGCAAGGATTTTCAAGCAAAAGAAGGTATATTTCTATAACCTTAATATTATATATATATATATATATATATATATATATATATATATATAGAGAGAGAGAGAGAGAAGTTGAGAGAGAATAGAGAGAGATCGAGAGAAAGTCTGGGATTTCAAAGCAATTAGCAGTGGTTAGCAAGGATTTTCAAGCAAAAGAAGGTATATTTCTATAACCTTAATATTATATATATATATATATATATATATATATATATATATATATATATATATATATGTATGTGTGTGTTTTACGGCATAAACCTTCAAGTTCTGTGAATTCATCTTTTTGAATTGTTGATATATAAACTAAATTATTGCGTTTGAGAGTAATTGTGATATTAGAGTTGTATTTAGACAAGAAATTGTATGCTAATTATGCTTAAGAAGGAAGAAAAGTATTTACAGTGTATATTCATACAAATGGCTTATGAAAGTACCAAATTTGGTGGTTAATTTGTATACCAATATGTAATTTGAGCCTTGAATATGTTAGTTTGGTTAGAAACAAAAAGAACGTAGTTTGAATAAGTTAATTTGGACAAGAATTGTGATCACAGTGTTAATTTTTGTGAAGGATGTCAAAAATAGAGTTTTTATACAAAAACATGAAATTTAAGGATTTAAATTAGTTGAAGTTGTTGGTTAATTGTTCTAAGTTGATGAATATGTGAGGAATCATGTTTGTGTTAGTTCTATACTAATTGCATATGCGTAATTTACTGTTTTATGGATGAAATTCGTGTTAGTTGGCTTAGAACTAAGTCGAAACTCGCATTCTACAAAATTGATATTGGTGCTGAGCGCGGGCGCGCTACTTCTAGGCACGGGCGCTGCCGCGCGGGTGCATCGGACTCTAAGGCAATTATAGCGCGGTCGCGCTATTAGTCAGTTGTAGACACTCTAAATTTTCTACACACCTGTTACTGACATTGCAGGAGGGCAAATTTGTCTTTCAGAGATAACCCTGGAAGACAGCTCACATCCAGTCCGGATACTACCGGAAGTTCAGTTTCAACCCCGGAACACATACCGGGAATATCAGTTCCAACCTCGGAGACAACCCCGAGGCCTGCAGTTCTTGTACCGGAAATTCCATTGGAGAAAGTCGATTCATCCCGGAGATAACCGCGAGATATTCAGTCTCAGTCCCGACACCGGAAATAGCAGCGCTAACCTTGGAGATAACCCCAAGGAATGCAGTTGTAGTTCCGACGATAACCCCGGAAATGTTTAATTCAAATTCATGCAAATAGCTTCAGAACACTCGACACTCACACCGAGGCACTCAGTACAAGACCCATAGATAACACCGGGAAGACAGGCACACCTCAGAGATGACACTAACGACCTTCAACACTTCCAGCAGTTCAATATCAAAGATAACCCTGAGCAACGTCTGCTTTATCAGCCCAAACTAGAGATAACCCTGGTGAGGGGCAAAGTCGTCATCTTGCCACCTTGACGACTGCCATCTCAACATCTCATACATACATTTCTACACAGTAATGTCCCACAAGAACCAAGGAAGTCCAATCCCGAGTGACAATTACGCAGGGTAACGGATAGAATTTGAAGCTTGAAGTCCGGAGGGCATGGTCCCATCTTCCTAACTTTGTACAACCTCTAATCTCGACAACTGCGGTCCGAAATAGGTCTTATACACCTCAGTCAGATGCCCGAATTAAAGTTCTAAATGTACGAGCGAACATCACGTTACATGCATGCACGTACTTCAAAACGGTAGGACCCAGAAACCCGGGGCACCCCGGGTAGCCGCAGGTGCACTTGCCGCTCCCCCCTCTATAAATAGAGGGCTTGGGGTGGCCATTTTGTAAGAGAAAAAGGGTAGGAAGCCCTGTCCAATTTGCTCTGTACACACCCTAAACTGAGTGCTTTCTCATTTTAAACACTTGTAAGCTCATATATAGCTACTTTTTACCGGCGGGAGCCCGAGTGTTCATCCACTTAAAGCTATAGAAGTCTTCTTTGGCAGCCCACTGTAAGCTTTCTTACACACTTTAAAGCCTTTCTCTTCATCTTTGCACACACTATTCTTCACATTGAGAGTCGTGTTACGTGTGTATGCCCGAAATTCGGTCCGTGGTTTCATTTCAGTTTGTATATATACATATATATATATATATATATATATATAACATTATCGAGTTATGCCTAGATTGAGCCTAGACTTACGTCTGGAGCGTTTAATTGCTTTTGTATATATATATATATATATATATTTACATTTCGTCCCGCCTGGAGTTTACTTCGTTGCGGTTGACCGTTTTTACAGTTTTATTTACATTTTGTCCCGCCTGGAGTTTACTTCAAGGCGGTTGATCGTTTTATTGCTTTATTTACATTTGCAATCCCCCATGGAGGTGCTTTGTGGTGGTTGATTGTTTGCACACACACATACACACACACACACAAACACACACACACACACACACACACACACACACACATATATATATATATATATATATATATATATATATATATATTTACAGCTTTTATATATATAACTACTTACGTGAGCCTATGAATCATGTGATCACAGATTCAGTTTACTGAATCTAGATTCGGTTCCCATGATGGACATTTTTAGCTGTAAGCAGCTTGTAAATTATTCACGGTGTTTGGATTTCCTCAGATGGTTTTCATACCCACGAGGAATTCGGCATTGCTTTGTACATTATTTTCTCGAAGATGCTTCGCCTCTCGAAAGTAAAAGTAATCAAGCCGAACATTTAATAAAATGGAAGTATCAAAGGCCACAATTACTATTGAGTACAAGGTTTGAAAAACCTCTTTTATAAAACATCACTGCTATATCTTGTTTAAAACTGAATTTTTACACAAATTCAAACCCTTTGTATATAGGTGCAAATGAGGCATAGCACTTCTTCCAAATAACAGCACATTAATCCACACACACACACATATTCATATAACAGTTTCTTAAAAAGTGGCGGTCACCGTGGCAACACGGATGTCGGGGGGTGCCTAACACCTTCCCTCCGCATAAGTAAGTTCCCGGACCCTAATGAATCTCGGTTTAACAGATCCATTTAGCAGTGTCACATCACTGGGTCAATGTGAAAACCTTTTATCGGTTGTGTTGGTACAACCAGTTAAAAAACCAACTGGCGACTCTTATAGTCGAATCGTCGACATATATATGTCGGACCTATTTCGCTTATTTTTTTCAAACAAATCTCACCTAACATAAGAACACAAAAAATAAGAATAGAAAAGGGACAAATAAAAATTTAGACGTCGACGGGTGGTGACTCTACTAGGGACACCAGTAAGAAGACTTAAGCCGCTATTACAAGCTTTTCAAAACTGTTATATGCTTGTGTGTGGATGTTGCATTTACATTTATGATGAATGTGTTCGAATGCATTTTTTTAAACTGCACTGCAAAATATCTATCTGTGATATTAGTGCTTCGCACATGTCATCATTTTCATAAACGGTGTGACACATTGTATGTGAATGTATGCAGTGTGGTTCCTCCACTAGGAGGCTATCCTGTCGGTGTTTGATTACTGGACTTGTAGGAAGACTAATTCCAATGAGGCTCAGGAAAGACACCACCCAAATTGGCTCCAATTGAAAGACCAGATTAACTTTCCGCTGAGTAAATTGCGATGATTTGGGAACCTTCATGCCAAAAAGCCACGAGAGTAACCTAAGATAGGTCAGCCTCTGATAAACCAAACGCAAAGGAAAGTCTCTTCATGCTTTCTCATTTCAAATTACTTATAATTTCATTCCATATTCATCTCCATGCAATGAGAAATATGAAGAAAAATGTGCATATTAAAATTAACATAATATCATGTATTATAAACAGCTAACATCTTTTTTACAGGATAATAATCCTAAAACAGACACATCACATAACATGTAAACATTTACACAATCCCTAATACTAAACTATGCAAGTTTTATCACAGAGAAGCATTTGGACCTATTACCCGGTCAAAATCCAAAAAGGCGCCTACAACCAATCATGTCTTCATCTGACCAATCTAATCCAGTTTCTCGTAAAGAATTTGACGGATTAAGTAAAAAAATTATAGATTTGGCTATTCTGCTTAAAGAACTACATCAGTCTACTCAAGGTACGAAGATACCCATATATGTTGAATCCTCTGCATAAGGAGGAACCCAAGGTTCTGATAAATTCATTACAGTACCTAAGCTCCAGTTGGATACAACCAACAAAATTCATGATACCACACATCTCAACGGAGATCTAGACACCAGTGACATCAGGGAACAAGTCCTTCAAATGGAAGAAACCCTTCGTTCTATCAAAGGAATTGGAGCACATGGGACTATCTCATATGTTAACCTTTGTATATTCCCTGGTGTTCATTATCCAAAGAAGTTCAAAACTCCTGACATCGAAAAATATGATGGGTTAGGAGATCCTTACACACATTTAAAGGTGTTCATTGGAGAGCTTGGATCTTATGTAGAGGACGAGAAGCTCAGAATGCAGCTGTTCCAAAAGAGTCTGACTAGAGAAGCCTGTTCGTGGTATACCAGATTAGATAATTCAAAGATCTATAGTTGGGAAGAACTAGCTCATGCCTTCCTCACACAATACAGCTTCCAGTCTCAGGTGGCTCCAGATCGGTACCAGATTACCAAGGTCAAGAAACAGTCTAATGAGTCTTTCAGAGAGTATGCTCAAAGGTGGAGGCGCCCTGCTGCTCAAGTGATTCCTTCTATGACAAAGTCAAAAATGGTTATGACCTTTATCGACATACAAGAAGCTCCTTTCTATGAGAGAGTTTTAGCTGGCATTGGTAAACCATTTTTTGAAATGATCAAACATGGAGAGATGGCTGAGATGGGGTTGAAGTCAGGAAAGATTCAAGACCTAGCCGCTCTTAAAGCTGTTACTGAGCACATCCAATCCGAAACTTATGGAAACAACCCCCGGATGGTCTCTAAAAAGAAAGAGGAGGATGTTTTCTTGATACTACAAGGTCAAAAGGGTAATCAGAATATGC
Organism: Panax notoginseng; assembly: GCA_016801055.1. Classification (NCBI taxonomy): domain Eukaryota; kingdom Viridiplantae; phylum Streptophyta; class Magnoliopsida; order Apiales; family Araliaceae; genus Panax; species Panax notoginseng. The sequence continues at coordinate 150,815,580 of CM029018.1, read as the reverse complement.
CTATTCAGAGGAGAAATTACACTCCCTTTCAAGCACAGTCTTCAAACCCTCCATTGCCTAAGGGTGGAGAAGCCAAACGCCCTTGAGTGTTCACACCTCTAGGGGACTCACTCGAGAACATTCTCAATCTTATGACCACTCAGAAAAAAATTACGCATCTTCTTCCACCAGCCAATCCTAATGGGAGGGGTTTCAATGCTGCTCGAAAATGTGCTTATCATGCCGGGGCACCTGGACATGATACTCAAGATTGTTGGGCCTTGAAACATAAGATCCAAGATTTAATAGACAACGGTGAGATCGTGGTCACCAAACCAGATCAATCTCACGTACAAGACAACCCTCTTCCTCCGCACAAAGAGGAAGAGGTCAATATGATTAATTAGAGCAGTGGATAGAGTTCTAATTTTAACTGTGAATCATCTCAGATCATCAAAGACGGTGTTGACAAATGGAATTATACAAAGTTCCAATTTATAATGGAACGAAAGATGAAAGCTCTGTGTAAATAGATTGAGCAATTGGCAGAACTGGTGACCTATCAGCATCAAGTCACACGCCAATTAGTCAGCCACGAGCATGCTAGTTTGCTCCCCTTGGTTATGAATACTCCCTCGTCACCTTCAAAATATGAAACATTGGAGGACAAAGTGACGAATAGAGCAACTGCCAAAGCCCGTCGGGATTTTGCCAATAGAAGGGAATTTACATACCTGGGTCAACCTATGGAGGAGATACTTCAGATGTTAATCAATGAAGGAAGGATTACTTCCCTTCTACCTCCAATCAATCCCCGTGGAGTATGCCAATATCACTCCCATTCTCGCGGTCACAACACAGAAGAATGTTGGGCACTCTGCCACCTTATTCAGAATCTAATTAATAGCGGTGTCCTGCAACTGGTAGACAATGATACTGTGCTATTTGAGAGTGAAAATAATTACCCTACTAAATTGAAGGGACTGGTAGCAGTTATATCCGCTGAGGCTGATGGGACTGTCAAACCATTCACAATACAAGCAATTCAACTCAAATGAATTGACAATCCTTTGAAAGTGGCTGCTTCAGAGCTAATCAACTTACCATTCAGACCACAATATCCTGTTATCAGCTTACAAAAAGTCCCCTGGAATTATGGAGAAGCTGAAGGATCCACCTCTCATACGACTGCTGCAGTGTTGAAGGAAAATCTAATGTATCTTCCCCAACGGGTATTGAAGCCTACCATTAAATCAAAGGAGAAAATTCCCATTGAGAAGATTGAAAAATTCCTCCATGATATGGGTCATAATGAAGCCAAGGTAATTTTAAGCTTAAGAGAATCTCCACATCAAATTTTAATGCTAGACTTTGTTTTAACTTCCGAGGATCACCGGAAGATTCTATTGAAGGTTTTGGAAGATGCCTACTTGCCGAAATCAGTGGATGTGAAAAAATTTTAACATCTGGTTGATCACATTTTCAACAACAATGTGATATCTTTCACTGATGATGACATACTGCCCGAAGGGACCGGTCTTTGTAAGTCGTTACACATTACGGTTTTGTCCTCTAGATACATGCTAGCTGGAGTCTTGATAGATGGAGGTTTATATCTGAATATCTGTCCTTACGCTACGTTGCTAAAGATGAATGTTAATCTTAAATGGATCTGAAGCAGCCATACGGTTATTACAGCTTTTAATGGATCCCACTGGAATTCAGTCAGAGGTATTGAGTCACCAATTGAGATTGGTCCTCATACATTCTGTGTATCATTTCACGTGCTCAAAATAGATACTGGATATAACTTACTTCTGGGGAGACCATGGATTCATATGGCCGGGGCAGTCCCCTCCACTCTTCATCAGCAACTTAAATACATTATCAACAATAGCCTAGTCACAGTCAACGCTAAACCGGAATGTCCTTAACACGGTGACATGTCACTCATCAGTTTCAATTCTGATGTTGAGCCGGTCAGTTTTCATGCTTTGGAAGTGAGCAACACTCAACACCATTCCATTGGGATGCCACTTCCTGCACCCAAGATTTCTACCGAAGTGATGGCAGCTACTCAAGAAATGATATCATTGGGACACCAGCCGGGACAAGGGCTGGGTAAAAGTCATCAGGGTATTAAAGTGGCCAGTCAGGAATCCACATAAGCAGAAGCAGATTTCTTCAACTTTAGCCACACGATGATTATCTCCACCTGTAAATCCAGAGTCCGCACAATCTTCGATAAAGGTGCCAGCCAATGTAATGGTTATGTTATTTCCTGAGCCGATACCTGTAAAGGAGAAGGAAGTCTTTGTCCCAGATCCCAAGGTGGAAAAAGAGGAACGCAGAATTAAATAAGACATCGTCCGAATGATGTCAGGCATACGCATCATTGTCCATGATGAACATACAAACAGATACACACCAGACGATGATTGCCTAGACATAATGGTCATCATTTGGGAGAAGGGGGACGACGGCAGCCCCTCCATCACTGCAGTCCCATGAATTTGCCCTTGCCAATTGGAGCAGCATTCCTTGCATTGGTCGATAAGGGTAAAATAGACAGGACTTCTTTCTGCCGTGTAGATATAATAACTGCTTGTTTTTCTGTACAATATTAGTAGTTGTTTTGTCCAAACCTACTAACACTTTATATGATTAAACAGTATCATATATATTAAGTGAAAGCATATTTTGTTTCAGGACTCTGAACTTTGATGTGCCTATACTTGCTGATAAGATGCCTCTTCTCCACAAGGATTATAACTTTGATGAAAAGTTGGACTCAGACTTAATGGAAATACAACAGGACATTGAGGTGTCTTCGTAGATCAAAGAATGGGTCGAAGACAAATCTAAACCCAACTGTGATCAAACCACCTCCTTTAATCTCGGAACCTTAGAAAACTCTTGGTTAATCCAGATTGGTTCAGACCTTACCCCAAACTAGAGGAATGACATGGTTACACTACTAACCCAATTTCAGGATGTGTTTGCATGGTCTCATGAAGACATGTTGGGTTTTTCCACTGACATTGTCCTTCATCTCCTTCCCATTAAAGAGGGATTCAAGCCAGTCAAGCAGAAGCTCAGGCGATTAAAACCTTTGTGGAGTTTTAAGGTGAAAGAAGAAATTGTGAAATAATTTCAAGCTGATATTATTATGGTATCCACATATCCTGAATGGATATCCAACATCGTTCTCGTGCCTAAGCTTGGAGGAAAGGTGCGAGTTTGTGTGGATTATCGGGATTTGAATAAAGCTTGCCTTAAAGATAGCTTTCTCGTGCCATTTATTCACATTCTCATTGACAATACTGCTCAATACGGCATGTACTCCTTCGCTAATTACTTTGCGGGGAACCATCAGATCATGATTGTTGAAGAGGATCGTGAGAAAATTACTTTCATCACGTCTTGGGAACCTTTTGCTACAGACGGTTGTCTTTCGGCCTCATCAATGCCGGAGCTACCTACCAGCGAGCCATGATGGCTCTTTTCCACGACTTAATGCACAAAGAGATAGAGATCTATATGGATGACATTATTGTCAAGTCCCGAAGGGAGGAAGACCACCTAGACCATCTCAGAAAGCTTTTCAACAGGTTGCGTAAGTACAACTTGAAGTTAAATCCAGTCAAGTGCGCCTTTGACATTAAATCAGGCAAGTTGATAGGATTCCTAGTCAGCCACAAAGGGATTGAGCTGGATCCCACCAAAATCCAGGCCATCACGAAAATGCCCATTCCTCAGACAGAGAAAGAAATACGGGGATTTTTGGGAAGAGTTAACTTCATTAGTAGGTTCATTTCTCAACTCACAACAACCTGTGAGCCTATCTTCAAGCTGTTAAGGAAAAACTCCTCTATAAAATGGAATGATGAGTGCCAGAAGGCCTTCCTCACAATCAAAGAGCAGCTAGTCAAAGCTCCTATTTTGGTACCACCCAGGGATGATGTTCCCATGTTCATGTACATGTCCATAAATGACAATGCCATTGACTGCATGCTAGATCAAAAAGACGATAAAGTCCAAGAACGAGCTATCTATTACCTCAGCAAAAGATTCAGCAGCAGTGAACACAAGTACACTACGATTGAGAAGACTAGTTGTGTTTTAGCATGGGCTTCCATGAGGTTACAGCAGTACCACCATGGGCACACAACCCATCTCATATCCCGCATAGATCCTCTCAAGTATGTGTTCAGCAAGCCCATACTGAATTGTCGACTGTCCAGATGGCAGTTGATTCTGTAATAATTTGACATCGTTTGTGTAACACAAAAGTCCATTAAAGGTCAAGGAATCGCGGATCAACTGGCCGCTGCACCTTCAGGGGATTTCAAACCCTTAGAAACATACTTCCCCGATGAAGGGGTAGTGGCAATTTAGAAACACCATCAGTACGATACACGCCAAACATTGAACATGTATTTTGATGGAGTATATGGAAGGTTCTGGAGCTGTAGCAGTTCTAGTATCAGTTATGGGAGAGCAGTATCCCGTTGCCGTTAAATTGTAGTTTGTCAGCACTAACAACACAGCTGAGTATGAAGGCTGTATCATGGGGCTAAAACTTGCCCGTTCAATGGGCCTCAGGCGGTTAACTATCTTTGGGGATTCAGAGTTGGTAGTCAAACAATCCATAGGAATCTATTAAACCAAAGAGCTACATTTGATGCCTTACCATTGGCAAGTTTTACAGATGGCTTTGGAGTTTGAAAAATCTCCTTTCTACACATTCCTCGTAATAGGAATGACTTTGCAGACACGCTAGCAACTTTGGCCTCCTTAATTCACATACCTGACAAGGAACACATGCCAAGCATCACATTTGCCCTGCAAAAGGCACCAACCTATGGGAACTATGTTGGAGAAGTATCGGATGGGCTACCTCCCATCTAACAACCTTGGTATCAGCATATCAAGGAGTACTTGTGAGATGGATCTATACCCGCTAAGGCGAGCCTGATTGAGCAAAGGCAGATTCATCGACTTGCTATGAAATTCTACTAGAGCAGAGATGCACTCTACAAGAGAGATACAGGACTAGGTCTCCTCAGATGCATGGACAACGACCAAGCTTAGAGACTCATGGATGAGGTCCATGGTGGAGTCTGTGGCCCACACATGAGTGGCCCTCTACTTTCAAAGAAGATCCTCAGAATGGGACATTACTGGCTCTCTCTCAAAGCTGACTGAAATGACCACGTCAAGAGATGTTATCAATGCCAAATTAATGGGAATGATATCCACGCCCCTCCACAGGAGCTCCACAATATGAGTTTGCCTTGGTGCTTCTCAATGTGGGGAATGGACGTGATTGGGCCCATCGAGCCCAAAGCCAATAATGGGCATCAGTTTATCTTTACCATGATCGACTACTTCACCAAGTGGGTAGAAGCAGCCTCCTTCCCTAGGGTTACCGAAGAAGTCATCATTGCTTTCATCAGAAATAATGTCATTTGTTGGTATGGACAACCAGAGGTAATTGTATTAGACAATGCTAAGAACCTCAATAACGAAATGATGGAGGAGTTATGCAGTAAATTCCACATCAAACATCTTAACTCCGTCATCTACCGTCCAAAGATAAATGGTGTTGTTGAAGCGGCTAACAAAAATATCAAGAAGATCATGCAAAAGATGTCCGCCAACCACAAAGAATGGCCTAACATATTGCCTCTTAGTCTGTTAGCCAACAGAACATCAATGCACACTTCAACTGTGGCAACCCCCTATGCATTAACCTATGGGATGGAAGTAGTGCTTATGACAACCCCAAAATAGGTCCATTCCATCCAACCTATTTGAGTCGCCAAATACATGGTACAGAAAACAACTACAACTTTATTATAACAATTGTCGTGCAAAATACAACAACACATATGCTGTGAGTTTGGATACAAATATATACCAAATGTGACTCATGTTCCAACCGTGGACATCACCACACAATGACACCTTACATAAAGGTATAGTCAAAAACTGTTTTAGAAATTAGAATCTTTGGGAAGTGCTCAAGGAAACCTTCGTACATGGGAGGCCATGCGTCTAGGTTATGATAGATATCATATGGCCACAGAATTATTCTTGGTTGACCCAATAGACCCCAAAGAAAAACGAGAAGATTACTATCATATTCTTCCCAATGGTGAGTCTTCTCTTGACATATCATTATCTCTACTGTCTCTAATTGAGAATTATACTTCAAATAAACACCAAGATTATATAGGTAGTGCTCGTATATATACTCAGCAAGTGAATGAGCACATCCCTGTCTTATGATGACACGAGATTGTATGTCGTTAGACATCTTGTATGATAGTGGCAAACCACCCTTCCAACGTTGGGTACACCTTACCCTATTGGATTCACCAAATAAAACTACTAAATGAACTTTTCTATACTGCTTTGGGAGAACATCCACAGCTAGAGACCACCGTTCTATTTCCCCGTTACCCTCGCTCGACCCAGCTACACTCTTATTACCTGAAAGGAATTGTGAAGCAAAAGGGTGAGCACAACTAGCTCAGTAAAGTATATCATGACTAAAGATAATCAAATTATCAATAACCTTCATCAATAATAAATCAGAGATTTAGAACATATGGTAAATGATAAAAATTTCAACCATAGTTGCAGCGGAACAAGAAATCCATTAGAAGAGTCAAATAGACTAGAAAGTCTATTATCTTCTCCATGTTAAAAATCCATCAACAATATTTTATCCCTGCAACATCAATCAACAATTCTGATCCACAAAACTCATAATCATAACTGTAGTTCTAAATTCCTCTTCTCATCCAGGACGAAGATAATTTTCATCACCTATCTTTACCTGAAACATCAAAGATTATGGTTACACCAAATCACATTTCCTGTTCATAATCATATTAATAACTTCATCTTTGCACTACGGCCAAAGATATTCATTTGTATCACCAGTTGGTCATGTTTATCTCAACATCTGTTCATCTTTGCACTACAGGCCAAATATATTAATATCTCAAAGAAATATATAATCATTTCAGAATTTATATAAACAATAATTATAACCATGTTGATCAATTCAACTTTGCACTTAAGCTAAAGATATTCACTTATAAATTCAATGGTCATGATCATACCAATCAACGATTCAACTTTGCACTACTGGCCAAAGATAACCCATAGTCATGATCATACCAAAAATCTACCCATCTTTACACTCAAGTCAAAGAGAAATATCATCATTAGGGTTATAAAAATGTTATATATAATAATAAAAATAATATGATCAATATCTAGTTTTAATCTCAAGAGTAATATTCGTAAATCAACTATAATTTGGTTAGAAAAAGAAACTAATTTTTATCATGAATAGTAACTCGTGAATAGTAACTCATAAATAGTAAACCCGACACAAAAAGGTAGAAATTCCACAATAAAATCCATACCAGTATTTCGGTATAATGATATTGAATGAATAATATTTCTTAAGCTTATAAACAATTTATTTAAATTGTTTATACTTTACTAAATAATGCATTTAATCATTCTAAAATACCAAACTCATAAGATTTTATCACCAATAATCAAAACCCTCATCAAAAATCTGCATATACCTCATATAGGATTCTCAAGTCATAAAATCCTATTTTTCAATTTTCTTACTTCACATAACATATCTAATTCATTTTCTCATAACTAGTCTATTTTCATGAAAAATACCAAATCAGTTCCAAAAATATTTTTTTTTCTGGGATTTAGCAGAATATAGTCCCATATTGAACATATATTTTTCTCATAATTTTTAAAACTCATTTACTATTTTTCACATGGCCAAACCGCCGAATATTTAGACATTTATCATAAATTGTACTTTTATCCAAAAATTCTGAAATTCACAGAGTACACTCCTATCAAATACATGTACTCCCAATAAAAATTTCATCAATTTTGGAGTTAACCACAAGGAATTATAAGCGGTTACTTTTAAAATAGTTTTTTCTCATAAAATTCATAACTCTCAATCTATACATCCAAAAATCACCATTTTTGGACACAATCAAGAAAACTCATCAAAATATTATTTTAAATTTTTCCAGAATTTTTGAAGGTCAGAAAAATTACGAAACTGAAAAACATAACAACCCTTAAAATTCCTTACTATCCCTTACTATCCCTTACCTCAAAAGAGCAGTACTTCTGATCGGTATGCAAAGCCGAAGGAAACTTGCACTGAATAGCAACTCTCAAAGTATCTAAATACTCACAAAATATGCTTCATAATATAGAGAGAGAAAGAGAGAAAACTTGTTTCTGGTGTGATTTTCAATTCTAACTTAGCCCTCTATTTATAGGAAAATTTTAGTAGGCTTGACCTGCAACCTGATGGCTTTACCTGCTACTATTTCCACCCACCACATTTGAAATATAATTTAGCACATTTCTTCACCAACCACAAGTGGGGCCCACCAATTCTAGAATTTTCCATCAAAATGATAAACTCCGAAAATTCAACAATTTCTGAACCAGTCATCTTATAAAATTCATAATAAATCATACGTTCATTTTTAATGGTTCAAAATTTGTGGACATATACTCAACTTATATATGTATAACATATCCAAAAATTACCACGATCCAACGGTCGGATTAAAAATTATAATCCCCGCAAATTATCTCAAAAATCCTAAATTTTAATACCTCCATTCCGACAAAAATACTGATAAAAACCTCAACATTAATTCCTTCATTTTTAACCACAAAAATATATCCCTCATTTATATCCACATAAAATAAATATTTCCTTATCATATGAATCAATAATTAATTATTCACAAATAATATTACAGAATCACATTTATGACAACCAGGCCGTTCTCAGGAAAGAGGGGGCTTTCCAATAAGAATTTTTCCTTACTGGCGCGCAATTAGGTGACCAAACCTCTCCTTAGACAGAACTTTCTAGACATTGCCAATAATGTTATCTAATAATATTATTCAAATAATATGAATTATTGATCTGATAATGGGAAATACTGTGCAGTGACAATTATTGAACAACAATAATATAAATTTTTAACGTAGCAATTATTGAATCAATAAAATAAAATATTGAACAGTAATTACTGTAACAATTATTGAGTAGTGCCTTCTTACGTAAGAATCAATAATTTCAAAAATACTATGCAATACCGTGTGCTACTGTGCAATAACGCGTATTACTGTATTTTAACCACCGGGTATTCCAACAGTGTTAACGGTAACAACTACGCCGTTATTTGTAAAAACTCAATTTTTGTCGTTATCTTCATCCGACAGTTATTCGTTATGGGACCCACAAATAGCTGCGCCGTTGTACGAATATTCCCCGACAGAAAGAATATTCCACGACCAAACGAATATTCCCCGACAACAATAATTATTTTATAACCACTTGCTTATTTTGAAAAAAAATTCACATATCACCCTTAACTTTAATATTTATCAATTTAACCATTTACTGAATAGTAATTATAAGAAAAATTAAATACTTTTATTTCATAAAATTTAGGGTCTTACAGTGCTCCCCATAGAAGTAGAAATGGAATCCCTCAAAGTGTTGATAGATGCTCACCTGGATGAAGACCAATGGGTACAAGACATGTATCACCAATTGTCTCTAATAGACGAAAGGTGAACCGCGACTATCTTCCATGGTCAGTTATATCAACAAAGGATCGCCCGATCCTACAACAGAAAAGTCCAGCTACGGCAGTTTAAACAACATGACTTGGTTTTGAAGAAGATCAGCGACAACCAAGATCAGTCTAAGGGAAAATTCGCTCCTAACTGGGAAGGCTCGTTTATTGTCAAGGAGGTATTGACAGGAGGTGCTCTCAGATTGCAGAAAATGGACGGCGATGAATTTCCACAATTTATCAACTCGGACACCGTGAAACGGTACTATGTCTAAAGTTACCATCAAATAAACATCCTGGTGTTAGATCATCAGATCACCAGTCATTCCGGTTCTTTAACCCTTCACTACATACAACTCTTTTTCCACACTGCGCCCCTTAGGGAAACACACTTTTCAAGCCAGCAGCCTAGTTTTCGGATCATCAGATCATTTCCTCTTCACTCAATTTTTTAACCCTTACTTAAGTTCGGTTATCCCACTAGGGATTGAACCTTTCACACTTGCAGTTTGTCCCCAAACATGGGATCAAACTTTTCGAACCTACAATTTATCCTGAACTTAGGATTAAACTTTCTTAGCCACCGCAGTTTGTCCTCCACATAGGATCAAACTTTTCGTTGGCTATAAATCGTTCTGAGGGGTGAACTACGTCGACCTGATCTCCTAGATACACGGGAGTACGTAGGCAACCATTTTATATGGCCCGATCGCAATAAAACAAAAATAACAAAAACATTTCTACACCCTTCTCCTTACAAAAACAAAAATAACAAAAACATTCCTACACCCTTTCTGCCACATACAGTGTTGAACCTCTTACACCAGGTTCGAACTACGCAGACCTGATCTCCTCTTCAACAGGAGTACGTAGGCAGCCATTTATGGTTCGGTCTAACACCCTACCAAAATACAAATACTTGTCAATGGTATTCGAATCAAATTTCAATCCACCACATTTCATCGGCTTCAAACCAAAGGGATGGAATTACCTGACCTCCCCATATAAATGGGAGACTCAGCGACCATCTAAGTTGCGGTTGTACCTTGAAGAGCAATACCAATCCATAAGAGATGGAATTAACTAGGCTCTTCATAAATAGGAGTACTGGTGACCATCTGTGGTGCGGTCAATCTCAGAGAGGAAAGTCATATTTCTCTCCATATTTTCGTACAGAAACCAGTTCCAAGACACTAAAGATGGTAGGGAACACACAGATCAATAATCTATTCTGAACTGTCCTGGGACAACTCAATGTCCATCAAGTAAGGAGGAATTCAGAATACATCATGATCACAAGCCCTGAAGAAGCAGGCAAATATCAAGCAAGTATTCAGGCATATCTAAAAGGGAAGTGATCAAAAATATATTTCCCTGCTATATATAATGTTGTTTGATATATATAATATAAACTGTACATGACAAAATGGCTAAGCTAGTCTATGCAGGAAAATACAAGGCTATCTACAGATCGCTTTGCATGCGAGCTAGTAGGTCTAGCATAGCATCTCTATCCGAAGAAGAAGGTAACGATGTGGTCTCCTGTACAAGGACATCCACATGAACCAGCAAGTTTGAGGCCATCTGCATGGTGAAGCGATGCTCATCAATGTACGCACTCATCTCGACAAGCATATCAGTGGTCTGGGATCTCATTGTGGTACTATCTGTGATGGCTACATCCCGGACAGATATGGCATTATCCCGCTCAATGATCACTGTATCTCTGGCTGATATAGCCTCATCCCACTCAACAACAGCGGCATCTCTACGAGCTAATGCCTCGTCTCTCTCTAACAGAGCTGCGTCTCTCCCATCAAGAGCTGTTAACATCAGGGCTCTAGTCTGATCTCTCTCAAAGGTCATCAAATGAAGACTCTGGTCAAAGTACTGTGCCGAATGCTGGATCACAACAGTACTAGTACTGGGAGAATCTAAGAGAGCTGCTGGTAACCCAGTAAATGGCTCCCCCTTGGTGTGAGAATCAATGTCCTCCATAGGTTCTCCATCATCTGAATCACTACCCGGCACTGTGGATACTACCGCAGCCGATGAAGTCTCTGTCTCCATCCACACAGCATACTCTGGCGAATAACCTGGATGGCTGACAGAAAAAGTAGCTATATCACGCTGATCCCAACAAGCATACACTCGGGATCAGTCCTCTGCTGACAAGTGGGGAGAAGCTAAGCGCTGACCTAACACCCCATCAAAAGGATGGAAATCCTAGAACTAGTCAAACTGCGACATCACGGCTAGTGGGTGGTAGGTAGTCATGCCCCTCAAACTAGCCAGAGGGATATAATCTATGCCCGAAACATGAGTAATGAAACTGTAGGGCAAACTTAGCCATGTACACTGTAAGATAGCAAACGAATCTCCAATCCCAGCTAGGAAAACGGACCAAGATGCAGGATCTGTACACTCCGTAGGCTGGAAAGAATAGCTATCTCATGGGTGAAATAATACCCGTGTCGTCTAAATGTGCCAATCGGTCTCAGGTGTGACATAAGCCACACGTATAGCATGATTGAGCTACCTGTGAATACCCCTGTAGGGTAAGTCCTATAGAATGTGGCCGACCTCAATGTCTCTACCATGATCATTGAAATAATGGTACGACCCTTCCTGAGAGCTCTCACTGCCATAATAACGCTGATGTCCAACTCATCCATGTATCGTGGCATGTACACGTATGATAATACGCACAGTAGCAATACATCTACTCTGGCCAAATGCCACTGATCCTCTGGTATGGTGAAATCCCTAGAATGTCGAGCATAGCTATCCTCATAGCCAAATTTGTCAATCAAAAAATGCTGAGATATCACGTGGTCGGATGTGATCTCATCCTGCACAACTCTCCGCCTCAGCCCTATGAGAGTCATAAACTGCCGGCTCATGTGACCAATGCCCATATGCACGCAAGGTCTGTCAAGTGGCATCATCGTCAAACGTGTATACTCCTCCAAAGTAGTAGTCAACTCCTGGGTCCCAAGCCAGAAAACATGCCTCTTCGGTACCCAGTGCTCCAGTATACCCTCCACAAATCTTGCAGGAACCTGAAACATCAAAAGGGTCATGGTATGCTGCAATAGCTGATCTACGGTCACCCTATCTGAGGGTGACATACTATCTTACCAATATCTCAGACGAGATGCCACCAATAGTGGCGGGGTGTGATCTATGCGGCAGATTATCAAAGAAGACATCTGTGTGGATCGTATCATAATATCATCCAGGGGTCAATGCTGAATATCTCTGGACATACATACATATGTATAACATGATACATGCATAACATATAATAGATGACAATATGATGCAGAGGATAGAAGATAGTATATACATTCCTAAATATATCATCATCTATATACATCATCTCTATACAGCTAAAAATACAGGGAAATGGGATACGTTACCAGGATAGTGTAGAATACTTGTGCGGTGATAGAATTTGTAGAAAGACGTCCGAACTCAACAGATCTGAAGAAGAGCTCTCGGATTTCCTTTGCGACGTAACATAAAATGAATTGCAAAAGCAAACCAGCCCATTAATAGCCATTTATGACTGGCTGCAGGTCCACCTGCGGCTACTGCAGGTGTACATACGGTACCCCTATGTGGGGCCCACCCCTCCAGCTCAGTCCAGTTCGAGTTACAAAGGAGTTCTCACAAAAGGTCAAATTAGGGATAAAAATACTACGCGATTGAGTAGAATAGCCTGAAATCCTGGTTTTCCTGGACCCGACTGTGGCTTTCATATCATTCATTGGTATTCGCCCAAACACAATGTATGCTATACCGATGATCTTAGTAGTTGCAAATCACATTCGGCAATACCGAACAAAGGTCCAATGCCGTCAATTCAGGGTCGTCACCCTAATCCTTTCAAGTAGATCCCTGACGAGAGTTGCAACGCATGGTCATCTGTCCAAAAAATAGATCCCCGGCGGGGGTTGCAATGCATACTTTCCATTGATACACATGTCAACGAAGGTCAAGCAACCTTGACGCCAGTTCAGCCGTTGGTAAGTAAATCCAACTATGCATCAGAAGCCATCCGATGATTGCATCAGTTGATACACACATCAAAAAAGTTCAAGCAACCTTGACATCTAGCCCCAGCAAAGAGTTCATCCATTGATGTGCAAGTTGGCAGAGGTCAAGTAGATCCCCGGCGGGGGTTATAATGCGTGGTCGTCCGTTGGTTCACACGTCAACGAAGTTCAGGTAGCCTTGACAACACATACTGTTGGTAGTAAATCCGACAGAATATTTATATGTCTTGGCAATACAAACCAGGATAGATCAACATCATCAAAGAGGAACGATGATGGAATATGCTATACACATCCTCAAATAGATAAAGCTTTATCCCCCCAGATCTCTTGTACACGAGAGGCACATCTTTGGAATAAAGTTTTTATCAAGGATTCAGGACTTTGGTGATAGCCGCAACGTCAACATCCTAAGAGGTTTGGATCACACATCCAAGCTTGTCATCATTGCCATCACCGGTTGAAGTAACAGGGAGTCGACAATCATCCCTAGCATGTGGGAAAATAATCCATATGCATCATACATTTGCATCATGTTGCTATATATGGCATCATATTTATCTTGTTGCATTTCAAGTGTCTAGGATTCTTTATCTTATCCATGCCATTACATTGTATGAATATGATAAAGAGGGGCATATGTAGACATTCAAAATTTTCTGCACACTTGTTACTGACATTGTAGGAGGGCAGATTTATCTTTCAGAGATAACCCTAGAAGATAGTTCACATCCAATTCGGATACTACCGGAAGTTCAGTTTCAACCTCGGAACATACAACGGGAATATAAGTTCCAATCTCAGAGACAACCCCGAGGCCTGCAGTTCCTATACCAGAAATTTCACCGAGAAGGCTGATTCATCCCGGAGATAACCTCGAGATATTCAGTCTCAATCCCGACACTGGGAATAACAACACTAACCTTGGAGATAACCTGTGACGCCCCAAATTCAGGTACTTGAAACCCGAACTCGGTGCTTCACGATACCATTTCTATGAGCAGAATAATACTAATAATAATAACAATAATATAAAAGTCAACTTAATTTACATGATTATTAGAGTCTAGCTCCCAAGTACGCAACCTTTAATACATTCATTACAACCCATGATAGATAATTGATATCATACTTGTCTTAATAATATCAAACTAATACATAAACTATCATAAATCTTATTTGGTTAGCTTTCTTTTTTCTTTGTTTCTGCATGAGCTCTCTGGTTCTTCACACTTAGCTGAAAATATTTAAATTAAGCAAGGATGAGCATTTGAGTGCCCAGCAAGTAATAATAATTATATATATATAAGCTGAAAGAATTTAAATGTTTTCTTTATACTAACCTTCTACAACGATTCAATAGTTATGAAGTAATTTGTACCAATAATAATAACATAGAAACCCTCTTTTAAATTTTTTGAAACTACGAAATGACTATATATAGGGTTAATGTGACATACTATGAACATTATTTTCATTTTCGAAAAGGTTAAACAGAACTTCATTTGTAAACCGTCATAACTTACGGGCACGGGGGTGATCAGCCCGTTGTACCCTGCATTGATCAATACTACATGCAAGAACGAGGATATCGTTCACTCTGTCCACCTTGGGTGCATAAAAAGTTTTCCCGTGTAGGGATGTTCATACTTGTCTGGGTTCCAAATCAAAGGTTTTATCTTGTTTCAACAATAATCTATAATTCAACATATATATATATATATATATATATATATATATATATATATATATATATATATATATATATATATATATCTGAATTACCATATACTAACATGTTGATAAGCAATGAGCGTTTATAATATAAGGTTAATAATCTGTACAGTAATAATATAGTTTATAAACATTCTTCCTCATGTCCATTGCATAAAGAAAATGCAAAGGTTAGATACTTATCTGAAGCGCTGCTTACAGTTTGTAATTTAGATTTATCGCTTATCTCACGACCTATCATTAATCAGATCATTCGTTCGATTAGAACAATATACTATAACACATAACACTGCTTATTGCAGTTAGCATATACCCTGATCACATTGGCACATAGGTTTAACAACCATTGAATCACAAATAATCACTTATCTAATCACATTATCTAAGTCCAGATCAATTTCTGAAATATGTCGGTGTACCGACAACTTTATCGGGTAATTATCAAGTGTGAGACTCTTTTCTGTAACTCAATATCCGTACGTATCAGTCATATTATTTTTAAATGACTTATAATAATTTTAAAACATTTATTATGATTCATCATAAATTTTCAAACATTGGAATCATATTTAAATGATTTAAATATTAATCAATTCTATTATCATTAATATCTAATTAATATTAAACTATTAATGAAATCATTTCCAAAATATTAAAGTTATTTATATTAACTCAAAATATTTTTAAAGTATTAATATTACCCTTAAATGATTTTTAAAATATTTAAAATCATTTCTAAATAATTACCATTAATATTACGGTATTAATGTTCTATTTATCAAAATATTAAAAGTTATTATTCATAACTTAAAATATTTTTAATTCATTTATATCCTTTTAAATGATTTTTAAATTAATAAAACTATTTTAAACTATTTATTTAATATAATTATTAAATAAATTTAATATATTTAATAATAAGTTAATAACCATTAATATTAAATTATTAATGAAATTATCCTTTAAATATTAAAAGTTATATTTTATAACTTAAAATATTTTTAAACACTTTATTTTTATTTAAAATAATTTTTATAATATTAAAATCATTTTTTTAAACTAAATTATTAAATAACTTTAATATCATTAATAATAATTAATTAATGAAATTTATATTTAAATATTAAAAGTTATATTTTATAACTTAAAATATTTTTAAATACCTTATTATTATTTAAAATAATTTTTAATCTACTAAAATCATTTTTAATTAATTTATTTAATTCATTTAGTAAATAAATTAATTACCATTAATATCAATTTATTAATGAAATTTATCACAAAATATTTAAAGTCGTTAAAAATAACTTAAAATATTTTCTTATATCATAATATAATTTTAAATGATTTTTAAAATTTTAAAATCATTTTTAACTAATTTATTTAATTTTATAATTAAATAAATTAAACACTTTTAATATTCCAAAAATAATAAATATTTATGAAATATAATAAAAATAATTAAAAACTAATTTTTGGAATTTTAAATAATTTTTAATAATTTATTTTGTATTTTTAATAATTAAATACTATTTTTTCTATTTTTTTAATTAATTTTCGAAAAATAATGAGTTGTCTGTCGCTAAAGGCCACCTATAGCGACAGAACCGTCGCTGTAGGTGTTCTTCATGTTCTTGAGCATTCATAAGGCAGTTTCGAGGTTCCTCCTTTGACCATGATTTCTGATCTGATCATGATGTTTCTGGACAGGTTAATGGTCAGATAATGTAGTACAAGCACAAGACTACACGATCCAACCATTAACATCATCAAATAATGCACAAACAAAGAGATCTAAGGACCTAAATAAGCTGTCAGAGGCTGTTCTTCATTTCCGGGTTACCCAGAAATGAAGAACAGTTCGACTGTTCATATTTGGGCCTTCACAACTTGCAATCCATGTAATGTTTATGTGAAGTAATGAATTCAATATGTAGCCAGAATGACAAGGTTCAAAGTTAACACATAAAACACATATTACAACAACATAATAAGCAGATCCATGCCGGTCAACGTTTGTCAGAAATCACGCTCTTGAATTTTCTGGGTTACCCAGAAAATTCAATCCGTGAACATCTGACCAACTTTGACCAGTCTCTGTAAGCAACAGGTTTGATGTTTTGGTGATATAAAGGTGTGAATGTAAGGTTCACCTACCAGACTACAACATAATTACAACAACAAAAACAAAACAACTAACAATAGAAAGATCTGGACCCATGAACTTGCTGTCAGAGCTTTCTAGGCAAGTTCATGGCTGCCCAGATTTCAGCCAGTTAATGTCGGTCAACGGGATTTGACCTTAAATATATTTGATTTCAGACATCAAATGGCTATTCTACCACTTGAATCTTAAAGACCATATACCAGGCTACATATTAAAGCTTTAAAACAACACAAACAACAAACGAGCAATGATTTATAAGGCCTGACATTCATTGTCAGACCTCAAAAAAAAATTCCAGATTTCTTTAAAACTTAAATCTGAGCCTCTAGGTGTTATGGATCTAACATCTAGCAACCCAGATCAACATTAGACAACATAAACAACATATTCTAACACTTAATCATAACATCTAACACAGATTTTGGACAGAAATTAAAGCTAGAGTTTTATACCTTTCTTTGATAAATTTCTGATTTTGCGTTGCTTATTTGTTTATGGTGAACGTGGGGCTGTGTTTTGGGACTATAAAACTTACAAATTTCGTGGGTCTTTGTGAGAGGAAGTCTTGGTTAGGTGTTATGCAATTATTTTAGTAACAAATGTATTTTCTCTCTCTTAAATCTATATATACAAGTCTTGATACATGAATGACTGATGTCTAGAGCTTGTTGCTGTCAATTATAAGTCAAGAGAGTGGTTGAGTTTGGTGAACAACTCCTCCTAATGTCAAACCCTACTAGTTAACCAAAATAATACAACTAGGGGCAAAATGGTCTTTTGTAAATCATTTTAATGACAAAATTGGTACTTGCCAAACCCTTAGGGTTTAACCCTAAGGTTTAGCACAAAATGAAGGATTTTCCCACTAGGGTTTACACAAAATAAAAATTAAATAAATTTTAGTTTCTAAAATTTTGAAATTTGGGTTTTCTAATTATGATTAATTTTCTAATTACGCTATACAGGAACATTAGGGTTTAATATCATATAATTATCATTAACATTGCTAAAATAGCAATTAGGGTTTACGATTTTGATAATTAGGGTTACCAATTTATAATTAGGTTTTCTAATTATCAAATTAGGGTTTGAAATTTTAAGGTTTCCAAAATTAGCAATTGAAATTATAATACTTGCTAATTAATCGCATTAACACAATTACAACCAATCTCGAACTCTAATTTAAATTTCAAATTAGGGTTCCTCAGTTCCAAAAATTATTTAGGATTTTTAGATTATAATTAGGGTTTATCTAATTTAATCAAATCATTATAAAATACCCATTATAAAACATATAACATTGTTATAACAGTCTTAAACTCACAGTTGATTTTCAAATTAGGGTTTCCCCTAGTAAAATTAGGTTTTAACCAAATAATATTCGGGTTTCTAGAATTTTAATTAGGGTTCACCTAATTAATACATTTAATACACGACATAAATTATATAACACACTTATAGAATAATCTTGCACTCTAATTTGGATCTCAAATTAGGGTTTAACATTATTAGTAGGGTTTGGTCATAATACATCGTAATTGACCTACCATTATCAATACGAAAATACAGTACATATTCATAGCACTGAAAAATTAAAATATAATTAATATTATATTATTATTCGCATACCTTGACAATAATCCAAAATTAGGGTTTGGATTCCATATCTGATTTATTCTTCCTATTTAACCTTAATAATTAAGGTAAAATAATTAACTTAATAATTTGTACTAAAATTCATATAATAAAATAATTATTATAATTATTCAAAAAAAATCACTTCATATATTATTTAAATAATATATGCTTATATTTTCATAGAAAATAATTAATAAAATATTTCTATCATAATTTAATTATTATAAGAATATACTTTATAATAATCAAAAATTCTAAAATAAAATTATTTGTAAATATTTATGTAATAAATATATTTTTATTTACATAAATACACATACACATTATCTTGTACAAATTCTCATCCTTAAATAAAAAAAAAATTTATACGCAAAATTTCTTATTTATTTATGTAGAAAATATCGGGTTTTTACATTCACACTCCCTTATAAAGATTCCGTCTCCGGAATCACCATTTTAAAACCTATACATACACGGCACATAACATACACAATCATCGCAAGTAGATCTCGATCAATTTTGATCGAACTGATCTTTAACTGTTCACATAAAGCTTGCCTTTCTGATTAAACGGAAAAATTGGTTTCTAAAAGAACTCAAATTCCTCCTCAAAATTTCTTTATAAAATAAGTTATTATAACTAAGAAAATAATATATAAGAAAATAAAATGGGTTTGAATAATACTTGGAGTTGCATCCTCGGCTGCCACGATATCTTGAACGGTCATGTTGAAGACGCTTGCGATTAATTTTGTTGGTTTGATTGTTGATGTTGGTCCCGTCGTCGCCAATGTCCTGCTGCCTTTTTCCCGTATTCACATTCCTTGCCTCCATTCTCCTTCTTGGACAGTCTTCCACCTTATACTCCATTGATCCACACTTAAATCACACAGACTTTTCCTTTATCTTCTTTCCTTTTATCGTATAGGTGACAAAACTATCTATTGCCCCTTCGTTATCTTAGCTATCACAAATGCTTCCACCGGGTCAGTTGATCCTCTAAATCCTGGCAGTTTGATTGCCTTGAAGTCTTTGACGTTCGTCGATCGATTATCTGGCTGATCTTTCGGCGGCTGGTATTCCGTTCTGCATAGCTTGATCGTCCATATTCGCAAAATTCTGTATCGGGTTTGGTTGTCTTCCAGCTTTGTTGACAGGTTCTTCTGTCTGTGTATTTCATTTTCGTCTCCTTGACAACATTATCACTATTTATTCTTTATTCTAAGACTTATCGTATACGTATAATCATATACTCAAAATATTAGATTTTGAAAATTTGGTTTACTGTAGTAACCAGTATACAGATAAATATCTACTATCTTTATACCAACTTATTTCATTAATCCATCATAGACTCGTATTCATAACACTTGACATACCATAGCACATACTGCATTAATCATCCGATATCCCTTTGTGACTCAAAAGTCAGGAATTGCTGACACAACTTATATAAAATTTGAAAAATATTACCTTATACAAACATACCCATCATATACACTACATAACATAGAATCACACATATTCAAGTAATCTAGTACTACTTATTTCTTACGCAATCACTAATGATCAGTTGCTTAGTATTCCATATAGTCCCATCATCCTCAATAATCCATTCACACCTAACTACACCTAGTTCGTCTAACTTACCATACATTATGAGTTTAAGAACTCACCACAAACATATGAGTTTAAGAACTCGACATTGACCACATATTCTTTAACTATACTTTACCTTTCAGTTATACTATCGTTTCAGGGTCTGGTACTATACTTTTCAAAATAACCACCCCATTGAGGTAGCTTTCAATGTGAGCCTCTATTTCAGCTATTGGCTTTGATATTGGCTCGGTTATGGAGGTTGACTTCTTCTTTACGATTTAACGGTATTTTAATTCTTTTCTATCTGACATCTACACACCTAAGTTATCCTGATTATCACTTAATTTATACACACAACAATTAATAGTTTTATACAAGTTATCTTTTATTTTGTTTGACGACGAATTTAGTCAATTCATCTCTTTTTAAACTCTATATGAGTTATTTATATTTTCAACGTTTCCCTCTGTTCTAAGGTTATAGCCTGAGGTCTATCCCACCTAAGGTTTCTAACCCTATAGCTCTGATACCATGATGTGACGCCCCAAATCCAGGTACTTGAAACCCGAACTCAGTGCTTCACGATACCATTTCTATGAGCGGAATAATACTAATAATAATAACAATAATATAAAAGTCAACTTAATTTAGATGATTATCAGAGTCTAGCTCCCAAGTACGCAACCTTTAATACATTCATTACAACCCATGATAGATAATTGATATCATACTTGTCTTAATAATATCAAACTAATACATAAACTATCACAAATCTTATTTGGTTAGCTTTCCTTTTCCTTTGTTTCTGCATGAGCTCTCTGGTTCTTCACACTTAGATGAAAACATTTAAATTAAGCAAGGATGAGCATTTGAGTGCCCAGCAAGTAATAATAATTATATATATATAAGCTCAAAGAATTTAAATATTTTCTTTATACTAACCTTCTACAACGATTCAATAGTTGTGAAGTAATTTGTACCAATAATAATAACATAACAACCCTCTTTTAAATTTTTTGAAACTACGTAATGACTATATATAGGGTTAATGTGACATACTATGAACATTATTTTCATTTTCGAAAAGGTTAAATAGAACTTCATCTGTAAACCGTCATAACTTACGGGCACGGGGGTGATCAACCTGTTGTACCCTGCATTGATCAATACTACATGCAAGAACGAGGATATCATTCACTCTGTCCACCTTAGGTGCATAAAAAGTTTTCCCGTGTAGGGATGTTCATACTTGTCTGGGTTCCAAATCATAGGTTTTATCTTGTTTCAACAATAATCTATAATTCAACATATATATATATATATATATATATATATATATATATATATATATATATATATATATATATATATATATATATGAATTACCATATACTAACATGTTGATAAGCAATGAGCGTATATAATATAAGGTTAATAATCTGTACAGTAATAATATAGTTTATAAACATTCTTCCTCATGTCCATTGCATAAAGAAAATGCAAAGGTTAGATACTTATCTGAAGCGCTGCTTACAGTTTGTAATTTAGATTTATCGCTTATCTCACGACCTATCATTAATCAGATCATTCGTTCGATTAGAACAATATACTATAACACATAACACTGCTTATTGCAGTTAGCATATACCCTGATCACATTGGCACATAGGTTTAACAACCATTGAATCACAAATAATCACTTATCTAATCACATTATCTAAGTCCAGATCAATTTCTGAAATATGTCGGTGTACCGACAACTTTATCGGGTAATTATCAAGTGTGAGACTCTTTTCTGTAACTCAATATCCGTACGTATCAGTCATATTATTTTTAAATGACTTATAATAATTTTAAAACATTTATTATGATTCATCATAAATTTTCAAACATTGGAATCATATTTAAATGATTTAAATACTAATCAATTCTATTATCATTAATATCTAATTAATATTAAACTATTAATGAAATCATTTCCAAAATATTAAAGTTATTTATAATAACTCAAAATATTTTTAAAGTATTAATATTACCCTTAAATGATTTTTAAAACATTTAAAATCATTTCTAAATAATTACCATTAATATTACGGTATTAATGTTCTATTTATCAAAATATTAAAAGTCATTATTCATAACTTAAAATATTTTTAATTCATTTATGTCCTTTTAAATGATTTTTAAATTAATAAAACTGTTTTTAAACTATTTATTTAATATAATTATTAAATAAATTTAATATATTTAATAATAAGTTAATAACCATTAATATTAAATTATTAATGAAATTATCCTTTAAATATTAAAAGTTATATTTTATAACTTAAAATATTTTTAAACACTTTATTTTCATTTAAAATGATTTTTATAATATTAAAATTATTTTTTAAACTAAATTATTAAATAACTTTAATATCATTAATAATAATTAATTAATGAAATTTATATTTAAATATTAAAAGTTATATTTTATAACTTAAAATATTTTTAAATACCTTATTATTATTTAAAATGATTTTTAATCTAATAAAATCATTTTTAATTAATTTATTTAATGCATTTAGTAAATAAATTAATTACCATTAATATCAATTTATTAATGAAATTTATCACAAAATATTTAAAGTAATTAAAAATAACTTAAAATATTTTCTTATATCATAATATAATTTTAAATGATTTTTTAAATATTAAAATTATTTTTAAATAATTTATTTAATATTATAATTAAATAAATTAAATACTTTTAATATTTCAAAAATATTAAATATTTATGAAATATACTAAAAATAATTAAAAACTATTTTTCAAAATTTATAATATTTTATAATAATTTATTTTGTATTTTTAATAATTTAAAACTATTTTTTCTATTTTTTTAATTAATTTTCGGAAAATAATGAGCTGTCTGTCGCTAAAGGCCACTTATAGCGACAGAACAGTCGCTGTAGGTGTTCTTCATATTCTTGAGCATTCATAAGGCAGTTTCGAGGTTCCTCCTTTGACCATGATTTTTGATCTGATCATGATGTTTCTGGACAGGTTAATGGTCAGATAATGTAGTACAAACACAAGACTACACGATCCAACCATTAACATCATCAAATAATGCACAAACAAAGAGATCTAAGGGCCTAAATAAGCTGTCAGAGGCTGTTCTTCATTTCTGGGTTACCCAGAAATGAAGAACAGTTCGACTGTTCATATTTGGGCCTTCACAACTTGCAATCCATGTAATGTTTATGTGAAGTAATGAATTCAATATGTAGCCAGAATGACATAGTTCAAAGTTAACACATAAAACACATATTACATCAACATAATAAGCAGATCCATGCCGATCAACGTTTGTCAGAAATCACGCTCTTGAATTTTCTAGGTTACCCAGAAAATTCAATTCGTGAACATCTGACCAACTTTGACCAGTCTCTGCAAGCAACAGGTTTGATGTTTTGGTGATATAAAGGTGTGAATGTAAGGTTCACCTACCAGACTACAACATAATTACAACAAGAAAAACAAAACAACTAACAATAGAAAGATCTGGACCCATGAACTTGCTGTCAGAACTTTCTGGGCAAGTTCATGGCTGCCCAGATTTCAGCCAGTCAATGTCGGTCAACGAGATTTGACCTTAAATATATTTGATTTCAGACATCAAATGGCTATTCTACCACTTGAATCTTAAAGACCATATACCAGGCAACATATTAAAGCTTTAAAACAACACAAACAACAAACGATCAATGATTTATAAGGCCTGACATTCATTGTCAGACCTCAAAAAAAAAATTCCAGATTTCTTTAAAACATAAATCTAAGCCTCTAGGTGTTATGGATCTAACATCTAGCAATCCAGATCAACATTAGACAACATAAACAACATATTCTAACACTTAATCATAACATCTAACACATATTTTGGACAAAAATTAAAGCTAGGGTTTTATACCTTTCTTTGATAAATTTCTGATTTTGCGTTGCTGATTTGTTTATGGTGAACGTGGGGCTGTGTTTTGGGACTATAAAACTTACAAATTTCGTGGGTCTTTGTGAGAGGAAGTCTTGGTTAGGTGTTGTGCAATTTTTTTAGTAACAAATGCATTTTCTCTCTCTTAAATCTATATATACAAGTCTTGATACATGAATGGCCGATGTGTAGAGCTTTTTGCTGTCAATTATAAGTCAAGAGAGTGGTTGAGTTTGGTGAACAACTCCTCCTAATGTCAAACCCTACTAGTTAGCTAAAATAATACAACAAGGGGCAAAATGGTCTTTTTATAAATCATTTTAATGACAAAATTGGTACTTGCCAAACCCTTAGGATTTAACCCTAAGGTTTAGCACAAAATGAAGAATTTTCCCACTAGGGTTTACACAAAATAAAAATTAAATAAAAATTAAATAAATTTTAGTTTCTAAAATTTTGAAATTTGGGTTTTCTAATTATGATTAATTTTCTAATTACGCTATACAGGAACATTAAGGTTTAATATCATATAATTATCATTAACACTGCTAAAATAGCAATTAGGATTTACGATTTTGATAATTAGGGTTACCAATTTATAATTAGGTTTTCTAATTATCAAATTAGGGTTTAAAATTTTAGGGTTTCCAAAATTAGCAATTGAAATTATAATACTTGCTAATTAATCACATTAACACAATTACAACCAATCTCGAACTCTAATTTAAATTTCAAATTAGGGTTCCTCAGTTCCAAAAATTATTTAGGATTTTTAGATTATAATTAGGGTTTACCTAATTTAATCAAATCATTATAAAATACCCATTATAAAACATATAACATTGTTATAACAGTCTTAAACTCACAGTTGATTTTCAAATTAGGGTTTCCCCTAGTAAAATTAGGTTTTAACCAAATAATATTAGGGTTTCAAGAATTTTAATTAGGGTTCACCTAATTAATACATTTAATACACAGCATAAATTATATAACACACTTATAGAATAATCTTGCACTCTAATTTGGATCTCAAATTAGGGTTTAACATTATTAGTAGGGTTTGGTCATAATACATCGTAATTGACCTACCATTATCAATACGAAAATACAGTACATATTCATAGCACTGAAAAATTAAAATATAATTAATATTATATTATTATTCGCATACCTTGACAATAATCCAAAATTAGGGTTTGGATTCCATATCTGATTTATTCTTCCTATTTAACCTTAATAATTAAGGTAAAATAATTAACTTAATAATTTGTACTAAAATTCATATAATAAAATAATTATTATAATTATTCAAAAAAAAAATCACTTCATATATTATTTAAATAATATATGCTTATATTTTTATAGAAAATAATTAATAAAATATTTCTATCATAATTTAATTATTATAAGAATATACTTTATAATAATCAAAAATTCTAAAATAAAATTATTTGTAAATATTTATGCAATAAATATATTTTTATTTACCACATAAATACACATACACATTATCTTGTACAAATCCTCATCCTTAAATAAAAAAAAAGTTTATACCCAAAATTTCTTATTTATTTATGTAGAAAATATCGAGTTGTTACATAACTCCAAGGAATGCAGTTGCAGTTCCGGCGATAACCCCATAAATGGTTGCTTCAAATGCATGCAAACAGCTTCAGAACACTCGGCACTCACACCGAGGTACTCTGTACAAGACCCGGGGATAACACCTAGAAGACAGGAACACCTCAGAGATGACACTGAGGACCTTCAACACTTTCAGCAGTCCGATCTCAGAGATAACCCTTAGCAACGTCTACTTTATCAGCCCAAACCGGAGATAACCCCGGTGAGGGGTAAAGTCGTCTGATAAGTGGATTTTATATACACTAATCATTGTCTAATTCAAGTTCAAATTCGTATTTATTTATATATTTTGTGTTCGATTTTACTTGTTTATGTTATTTTATGTGTAGGGTGGTCATGGATGCATTAAGGATGAAAAGGTGGTCTTTTTGGAGCAAAAGTGAAAAAAAATTGGAACTTAAGAAATTTTGAAGTCAGAAGGTATGCCCGCCGGGGCGGGGGTCCCGTTTCTGCTGCTGTCCTATTAGGTTTCAACTTCTGTTTTGGCTCGGTTTGGGGGGGGTTAGCTGGTGCGTTTTGGAGTCTATTAAAGGGAGAATACGTCCAGAAGTCAGGAGAGCTTGCTACCACTAAGAAAAAAAACAACAATCCTATAGCACAAAGGCAAGATTTCCAGCACAATTTTAAGGAATCGAAGAGAAAACATTGAAGGATTAATTTTTCAGAGATTGTCACATCAATTGCAGATCGAGGCTACGTGGACGGGGTTTCATAATTCTTCTTCTCTTTCATCTATTTGTAATTGGGATGATGTTTTCAACAAATTATTCAGTTTTTAATCCGTTCGTTATGAACTAATTTACTTGTTAGACTTGTAATGGATCCTTAAGCCTAGCGATGATTCTATAACTTTGATTTCCAATTTAATAAGATATTTTCAGTTTATCTATGTTAATTTGTGCGTGAATTTATGAATTGCCTGATCCAACAATTTTATGTGGACTTGAAAGGAATCGAGAGAGGATATTCAAATCTAGACCTAGTTAATATAGCATGTGTCATAAATTATGTCGATAGCATAGTTGTGATTATTGTGAAGGTAGAGATACGCTTAACATCGCATGCAATCGTTAAGAGAATTTAAACTTCAACCTATTTAATTGCAGTTCACATAGAGATATAGTGAGTTGGTTAATTTAGGTGTTTGACGGATTTCTATCTTAATTGTGGATTGATGTTAATATGGTATTAGTGCATCGAGAGGTGGCTCTTACTACGTTCGTGTTCTTGGTTAATAAACTGAAATATTGAGTTGAATTGGAATAAAAGTTTGGGAATCAGAGTGAAGCTTAGGGTGAAATCATAAGTCTAATTCTCCGTTAATTGTTGAAAGAATTCAGAATTTCGTTTTTGGTGATTGTTTTGGTGATAGTTTAATTATTCATTAATTTAGTTTCTTTTAGTTAGTGACTTTGAAAACTATTAAATTGATTAGTTTAATAAAATTAGGGTTAATATAAAACTGGTAATTGTGAAGTTAAAATTCTTGATATTTTGTCCTTGTGGGAACGATACTTTACTCATCACTTTATTACTTGTTGACCACGTGCACTTACGTGTTTTATGCGTATTGATTTTACCCAACAAGTTTTTGGCGCCGTTGCCGGGGATAATTTAGCCGAGATTTTAATAGTTGTTTTTACAATATCAGTTTAATTAGTCCAGTTTTACTTAAACATTTTTATTTTTGTTTTCTCTATTTCAGGTTTTCGACATCGGTTTATGCAAACACGGTCTAAACATCCAGACTTTCTACCTTTTGAGGACGACATTGACAGAAGATTTCAAAAGTTGAGTAAGTGGATTGAGGAAACGAGGCCCGAATTTGAAAATTCTGATAAGGAAGGAACAATGGCTGCCGAAGACCAGAAAGCGTAGAGGGACTTTTCCACACCTAGGGTGACTGATCTGCAGTCAAGCATTACTAGGCCTGCAATTGCTGCGAACACTTTTGAAATAAAGCCTGGGACTAATCAGATGATGCAGAATTCATGTCAGTTTGGGGGAATGGCACACGACGATCCAAATGAGCACTTACTCAGTTTTTTGGAAATGTGCGATATGTTCAAGTACAACGGGGTATCGGATGAGGCAGTAAGACTTCACTTGTTCCCATTTACCTTACGGGACAAGGCGAAAAGTTGGTTACACTCTTGCCCGCCGGGTTCGATCACTACGTGGGAGGATTTGGCTCAAAAATTTCTTGCCAAATTTTTTCCACCGGCAAAGACTGCGAAATTGAGGAGTGACATCACATTGTTTGCGCAACAGAGTGGAGAGTCACTATATGAGTCATGGGAGAGATACAAAGACTTGCTCAGGAAGTGCCCACATCATGGATTGCCCAAGTGGTTACAAATGAACACCTTCTATAACGGGCTACATGGCAATATCAGAGGGAGTATTGATGCGGCATCGGGGGGAGCATTCTTGGCTAAAAGTTATGAGGATGCGTACAATTTGATAGAAACAATGTCAGCAAATAACTACCAGTGGCCCACATCAAGAATGACAGAGGTAAAAACAGCCGGGATCTTGGAAGTAGACGGAGTAACATCTTTACACGCAACTATTTCTGCACTATCCATGAAGTTTGATAAGCTGAATTAGACGGTGCAAATGTTAGCAGGGGCTAAAGTTCAACAGGTTATGGCAGTATGTGAATTATGTGCGGGGGATCATCTGATAGAGCAGTGCGCGATAAATCCAGCATCCGTTCAGTGCATAGGCAACTACAACAGAAATCCGCAAAATACATACAAAAATACCTACAACCAGGGGAATAGGAACCACCCAAACCTCTCGTGGAGCAATAATCAGCAAACTCAAGCTCCACGACCATCATATCCCCCTGGATTTCATAGTCCCCCACAACAAATGCAATAGCAGGACAGGAAATCCGATGATGAGGAATCCTGGTCAAGGTACAAAACTAGCACTGATATGACGTTGAAGAATCATACTATTGCTCTCAAGAATATAGAGAATCAGATAGGGCAACTTGCGTTGGCAATGAATAGTAGACCACAAGGAACTTTACCTAGTGACACCGAAAGAAATCCGAAAGGTAATCATGAGCAATATCAGGCAGTTATGTTGAGAAGCGGAAAACACCTCGGTGGGATTAGTGCAGAAAATTCAGCAACACAAGAAGAAAAAGTCGACGACAGTAACGCAGTAGAGGGGAACAAATCAGAGGAACCAAAGCTAAACAGTGAGCTGATTGTTCATCCTCCACCGCCGTTTCAGCAGAGAGTCCAAAAACAGAAGTCCGATAAGCAGTTCGCAAAATTTTTAGAGGTGTTCAAGAAACTCCAGATTAATATTCCATTTGCAGAGGCCCTGGAGCAAATGCCGAGTTACGCGTAGTTTATGAAGGGAATTCTATCAAGGAAGAAGAGGAATGTAGTGCAGTGTTACAGAAAAAGCTCCCACCTAAACTTAAAGATCCGGGAAGCTTCACTATTCTGTGCACGATCGGGAAAATGTCATTTAGTAAGTGCCTATGTGACTTGGGAGCAAGCATAAATCTGATGCCATTATCAGTATATTCAGAATTGGGTCTGCCTGCACCGAAGCCTACAAATATTTCATTACAACTGGCAAATAGGTCAGTCACATATCCGAGAGGCATTGTCGAGGACATTTTGGTAAAAGTGGATCAGTTCATATTCCCTGCGGACTTTATCGTACTGGATTTCGAGGAAGATAAGAACATCCCGATCATCCTAGGGAGACCTTTCTTGGCCACGGGACGGACACTCATAGACGTGCAAAAAGGAGAACTTACAATGAGGGTCCAAGATCAAGAAGTAAAATTCAATGTGTTCAAGGCCATGAAATATCCTACAGACGAGGAAGAGTGTAATCGGATAGATTTAATTGAGCAGATTGCCACCGAAGAAATGAGCAAGAGTTTAAGCAACGATTCGTTAGAAACAACGTTACTGGGGGATGAGGAAATAGACGACCCAGAATTTGTGGAATTATTACAGATGCTAGACTCGTTACCACGAGTTAGCCGATTCAGACCACCGGTTGAACCGCTGCATACCGCGGATATAGTTGTAGAAAAATTGAAACCATCATTGGATGAGCCACCAGCCTTAGAACTTAAACCACTCCCTGAACACCTCAGGTATGCGTATTTAGGCGATTTAAATTCTTTACCTGTAATTATTTCTACTGTACTTAACGAATTGCAGGAAGAAAAGTTGCTGAGGGTGCTTCGGGATCACAAATCAGCAATTGGATGGACAATTGCGGATATAAAAGGCATTAGCCCATCATTTTGCATGCACAAAATTCTGATGGAAGATAATGCGAGCCCATCCGTGGAGCATCAACGTCGACTCAACCCAATCATGAAGAAAGTGGTCAAGAAGGAAATTCTGAAATTATTGGATGCCTGAGTCATATACCCAATTTCCGACAGTAAATGGGTAAGTCCGATTCATTGTGTGCCGAAGAAAGGGGGAATGACGGTAATTCAGAATGAGGAAAATGAGTTAATTCCAACAAGGACAGTAACGGGTTGGAGGGTGTGCATTGATTATAGGAGATTGAATAAGGCAACCCAGAAGGACCATTTCCCGCCACCTTTTATCGATCAAATGTTAGACAGGTTAGCGGGGCATGAGTTTTACTGCTTATTGGATGGATATTCGGGATACAATCAGATTGCTATCGCTCCTGAAGACCAAGAAAAGATGACATTTACTTGCCCCTACGGCACCTTTGCATTCAGGCGGATGTCATTCGGACTGTGTAATGCACCGGCAACTTTTCAGCGGTGTATGATGGCTATTTTTTCGGACATGGTGGAGAAAAACGTTGAAGTATTCATGGACGATTTCTCGGTCTATGGAAGTACTTTTGACACTTGCTTAGAAAACCTGGTCATGGTATTGCAGCGCTGTAAGGATACCAGCCTCATACTAAATTGGGAAAAATGCCACTTCATGGTTGAGGAGGGCATAATATTGGGACATAAGGTGTCGGCTCAAGGATTAGAGGTGGACAAGGCAAAGTTGGACACGATCGAGAAACTACTGCCACCGAGCTCAGTTAAGGGTATTCTCAGTTTTCTGGGGCATGCTGGGTTCTACCGGAGATTCATTAAGGACTTCTCTAAAATTACAAAACCTCTATGCAGTCTTTTAGAGAAGGATGCGACTTTTAGTTTTACAGAGGAATGCAAATCCGCATTTGAATTGTTGAAGAAGAAGTTAACTACAGCCCCCGTGATAGTCGCACCAGACTGGAAAATGCCATTCGAACTCATGTGTGATGCAAGCGACTATGCTGTTGGAGCAGTTTTGGGCCAACGACGAGATAAGGTGTTTCACGCAATATATTATGCAAGCAAAACACTAACAGAAACTCAAATGAACTACACTACTATGGAAAAGGAGTTGCTTGCAGTAGTTTACGCGTTCGACAAATTCCGGGAATATTTGATCGGAACAAAGGTAATAGTCTACACAGACCACTCAGCGATTCGGTACTTAATAGCGAAAAAAGATGCTAAGCCACGTCTTATCCGATGGATTCTCTTACTTCAAGACTTTGATTTAGAAATTAAAGATAGAAAAGGGACGGAGAATCAAGTCGTCAATCATCTATCCCGACTGGAAAATCCAGAGACAACAGATAAAGATAAATACGTGATTCATGAGACATTCCCAGATGAGCAGTTATTTGGGTTGAATGCAAAATTTCCGTGGTATGCAGACTTCGCGAACTATGTGGTAAGCAAAATTCTTCCACCAGATCTCACACGACAGCAGAAAGGGAAGTTTCTTCATGATGTCAAGTGGTACGTATGGGATGAGCCGTATCTTTTTAAACAATGCGCCGATAAGATGATTCGACGATGTATTCCATACAGTGAAGTCCACACCATACTAACAGAATGCCATTCATCGGCGTACGGTGGACATTACGGAAGTGAGCGCACTGCGGCGAAAGTTCTTCAGTCCGGGTTTTATTGGCCTACGTTGTTCAAAGACGCCCACCAATTTGTGAAAACATGTGATAGATGTCAACAGGTGGGTAACATATCGAAACGGAATGAGATGCCCCTACAAACAATTCTAGAAGTGGAAATCTTCGATGTATGGGGCATCGATTTCATGGGACCATTCCCGTCGTCTTTGAGGAATCAGTACATTTTGCTCGCGGTGGACTACGTATCGAAATGGGTTGAAGCTGTCGCATTACTATCTAATGATGCCAAGGTGGTCCTCAAGTTTCTACAGAAAAATATTTTCACACGGTTTGGCACGCCAAGAGCAATTATTAGTGATGAAGGCAGTCATTTCTGCAACAAATCGTTTACAGCTCTTTTGGCTAAGTATGGGGTCAATCATAAAGTGGTGACTGCTTATCACCCTCAGACTAATGGGCAAGCCGAGGTATCGAACAGAGAAGTCAAAAAGATATTGGAGAAAGTCGTCAACCCAAGCCGGAAAGATTGGTCGCTTCGATTGGATGATGCATTATGGGCATACCGCACTGCATACAAAACGCCAATCGGGATGTCGCCATATCAACTCTTGTACGGCAAGGCATGTCACTTACCGGTGGAGTTACAGCACAAAGCTTATTGGGCAATACAAAAATTGAATTTCGACCAAGCCGCTGTAGGAGAAAAGAGGCTACTTCAACTTAATGAGCTCGACGAATTCCGCCTCCATGCTTATGAGAATGCCAAACTATACAAAGAAAAAGTTAAAAAATGGCACGACTACAAAATTATCCAACGAACATTCGAGCCGGGTCAAGCAGTCCTCTTGTTCAATTCACGGCTACGGTTGTTCCCCAGAAAGCTTAAGTCGAGATGGTCGGGACCGTTTACTATCAAACGGGTATTTCCTCATGGCGCAGTTGAACTATACAGTCGCAATCCATTAGAAACGTTCAAAGTCAATGGCCAACGTATTAAGCATTACTGGGGTGGTGAGTCAAATTGGGACGCCAACACCATCATCCTAGCCGAAACACAGTAAAACAGGGAGTAGTCAGACTGAACGACTTAAAATCAAGCGGTAATTGGGAGGCAACCCAATATTTCTTTATTTTTTTATATTTCACATTTAAGTTGTTAGGATATATTTTATGCAAGAAGTAGTTAGGACTTTTCATTTAGTAAGTTTGCTTAAAATCTCTGAAAAATAATAAGAATATATCAAAATTCAAAGTGATCATTCCTCTAACGTATTGCTTGTTTTTGGTTTCAGGAGAGGTCAAATATGACTTAGAACAACAAGAACTACGCAACGGACGAATTTTGGAAAATTTTTACCGTCCCAAATTCTGAACCAAATTTTTTAACAGAAGACATTCCCGCCGGGGCGGGCATTTTTAGGCTTAACACCCCTGCCGGGGCGGGGGTCCGGATTCCTGGGCAGACACGCCTGATAAAAAGCCACGAACCAGCCCTCTCTCCCTCACTCTACGCCGGCTATCATCCTTCTTTCCTCTCCCCAACATCACCCACGATCCTACCCTATTCCTACCACCATCACCATTACCTAATTAACTTACCCATCTTCTCCCCCACACCATCCACACTACTTCAATTCCATCCACCACCTTCTCCACCTTCCATCACTCTATATAAACCCTAACTTCTATCTCCACTATATAAATTCCTTTGCACACAAATTCTTCTAGCTATTGGGCTCCACACACTTACGGGTGACTACTCTAGCATTATTATCACATTCTCATCTTCTCTTCACTGCCATTCCATATAAACCACCTAAGTTGAGAGGAGAACGGGTTGTGCACGCTAGGTGTTTGCTAAATTTACTGAACCAAAGTACAAGAGAACAAAGTGTGTGCTAGCACGTTCACGCATCCAGTAATCCATGGCTTCACAACCAACATCCAAACGACAAAGGGGGGCAAGTTCTAGCACTGTGCAACCGCCAACCCGAACATATGACCGCCGCAAATTCCGAAGTGCCGCCGCCGCTGACCGGTACGACTATATGGTTGCAAAAGCTCTTACACCAGAACGGGGGTTGGCTCCTGAGGGCAATGATGGGGAAATGATGCAACAAATCTACCAACAGGGATGGATAAGGTTTACAGCGGAGCCCGAGCCCGCTGTTGTGAATGTTGTTAAAGAATTTTATGCAAATGCCGAGGATAAGGCACCATTCACTGCCTTCGTGAGGGGTCGCATGGTCCCGTTCAGTGCAGATGCCATCAATGCCTTTTATCAGCTGCGGGTGCCACGCCAGTGTCAATATGCTTACATGCGGGATTTTGACCCCGACTATATGGAGGTGATTCAAAACATGACTAAGCCGGGGACTACTTGGATAAAGGGACGGAAGGGGGGCACCGTGTTTCACAGCAAAGACCTAAGTCGATATGGTAAAATCTGGTATGCCTTCCTCTGTGCTAAACTGCTACCGTCCACGCACACCTCGGATGTGACTAAGGAGAAGGCACTCCTCCTGTATGCAATTGTGCAAGATTTCCTCATAGACATCGGGGCAATTATTAGTTTTTCTATACGAAGATGCCTACGTGGAAATTTTTCTGGCGGCTTACCACATCCATCTCTTATATGTGGGTTGTGTCATCAAGCTGGGGTACATTGGTCCGATGATGAGCCCACTTTGATGCCGCTGCAGATCCTAGATACTAGAATGATAGCCCGGTATTCTGTTTGGCCTGGAGGAGAGTCCCATCCACGGGGTTTGGGTTTTATTTTTCCATCGGCGTCAGAACCCGAGGATGATGCCGAAGATACTTCGGGGGATGAGGATGAAGCAATGGGTAATCAGGGAACCGAGCAGACTCCGCCGACTGAGACATTTTCTAGTGCTCAGTTCCTTGCTTTTCAGAATCAACTGACTTCGACCAATAGGGTGACACGCCGGGAGATGCGGTGATTGGCGGTGCGCCAAGATCATATGTTCGATGCTATGAACGCATCTTTCACCGCCCTTAACACAACACTTCAAAGTTTCAACCCGGCGACGTCTTTTCCGTATCGACAACCTGGTCCACTCCCTCGTTTTCCTCCTAGTGATTCAGATGAGGAAGAGCACCAACCACCGCCCCAGACTTAGACAAGTACAGGGAAGTCCTCCTGCATTCTATTTTTATCCAATGGGGGCATTGTTTTATTTAAGTTTGGGGGAGTTTTATTAGTTTTATTTGTTTACATGCATGACTTTTAATATCTTATATTAGTTGCATATTATTATTATTAAAAATAAATAAAAATTAGTTAGTTGCATATGTCCAATGATGTCGCATTCTACAGGTTATTCTGGCCAATGATGAGATTGTGAACAAGTTAACCAATATAGTATGGATTATTAGAACTGTGATATAATTACTGTTATGAATCGATTCTTGGATTTATTTGAAACTGATATAAAAAGGGTAGCACTAATAACATCTTTGTTGACCGGTTAGTTCAAATTGATACATAAAGGGTTTTTAAAGGATAGTGCTAGCGTGAATTAGAAAATGACAAGGATAGGCAGTGAAGGCTTAAATTAGGCAAGAACCTGAGTTTGGGGGAATATATGTGGGATATATGAGCTATGTTATGTTAAAAAAACGAAAAAAAAGGGTAATGAAATATGTTGAGTCTTGTGGTGGGTTGAGGTGAAATGCACTCCCCATAAATACAAGCGTGAGATGGAGCGTAAAACGCACTCACCAACCATCTAAAAAAAGAGATTAAAATAAAACGGGAAAAGTGCAAAAAGCTCCCGTCAATAAAAAAAAAGAAAAGAAAAGAAAGTATAATTATCTTGCGTGTATCCTTGAATTCGGTTAAGTTTAATTTTAGTTGAATCATGCTTA
This sequence comes from Panax notoginseng, assembly GCA_016801055.1. Taxonomy (NCBI): domain Eukaryota; kingdom Viridiplantae; phylum Streptophyta; class Magnoliopsida; order Apiales; family Araliaceae; genus Panax; species Panax notoginseng. Next base: position 150,779,268 of record CM029018.1, on the reverse strand, counting down.
TCGTTGAGGGTTTTTTAAGTTTGCGCTGTTTAATTCCTTCTAAGAAATTGTTTATGTATTGAATTTTGGTCCGTATCAGTTATCTTAGGTGTTGATCACACATGCACGCTATACCAGTGATAGTTGTTCACGAATTGAGAATTATTACGTAATTGTGGATTGGGTTTGAAAATTTTTACTGTAGAGTTGCTTGTTTTCTCTGAGGCCGGTAGAATAAATTTGTTTATGCGATTTTGTTGGATTTGTTTAGGCGTTTAGATTGTTATTGCATGTCATTGCATTGCATGTAGCTTGTTTGTGCTCGTGGACTAGCACGGTTTAAGTTTGGGGGATTTTGATAAGTGGATTTTATATACACTAATCATTGTCTAATTCAAGTTCAAATTCGTATTTATTTATATATTTTGTGTTCGATTTTACTTGTTTATGTTATTTTATGTGTAGGGTGGTCATGGATGCATTAAGGATGAAAAGGTGGTCTTTTTGGAGCAAAAGTGAAAAAAAATTGGAACTTAAGAAATTTTGAAGTCAGAAGGTATGCCCGCCGGGGCGGGGGTCCCGTTTCTGCTGCTGTCCTATTAGGTTTCAACTTCTGTTTTGGCTCGGTTTGGGGGGGGGCTAGCTGGTGCGTTTTGGAGTCTATTAAAGGGAGAATACGTCCAGAAGTCAGGAGAGCTTGCTACCACTAAGAAAAAAAACAACAATCCTATAGCACAAAGGCAAGATTTCCAGCACAATTTTAAGGAATCGAAGAGAAAACATTGAAGGATTAATTTTTCAGAGATTGTCACATCAATTGCAGATCGAGGCTACGTGGAGGGGGTTTCATAATTCTTCTTCTCTTTCATCTATTTGTAATTGGGATGATGTTTTCAACAAATTATTCAGTTTTTAATTCGTTCGTTATGAACTAATTTACTTGTTAGACTTGTGATGGATCCTTAAGCCTAGCGATGATTCTATAACTTTGATTTCCAATTTAATAAGATATTTTCAGTTTATCTAGTTTAATTTGTGCGTGAATTTATGAATTGCCTGATCAACAATTTTATGTGGACTTGAAAGGAATCGAGAGAGGATATTCAAATCTAGACCTAGTTAACATAGCATGCGTCATAAATTATGTCGATAGCATATTTGTGATTATTGTGAAGGTAGAGATACGCTTAACATCGCATGTAATCGTTAAGAGAATTTAAACTTCAACCTATTTAATTGCAGTTCACATAGAGATATAGTGAGTTGGTTAATTTAGGTGTTTGACTGATTTCTATCTTAATTGTGGATTGATGTTAATATGGTATTAGTGCATCGAGAGGTGGCTCTTACTACGTTCGTGTTCTTGGTTAATAAACTGAAATATTTAGTTGAATTGGAATAAAAGTTTGGGAATCAGAGTGAAGCTTAGGGTGAAATCATAAGTCTAATTCTCCGTTAATTGTTGAAAGAATTCAGAATTTCGTTTTTGGTGATTGTTTTGGTGATAGTTTAATTATTCATTAATTTAGTTTCTTTTAGTTAGTGACTTTGAAAACTATTAAATTGATTAGTTTAATAAAATTAGGGTTAATATAAAACTGGTAATTGTGAAGTTAAAATTCTTGATATTTTGTCCTTGTGGGAACGATACTTTACTCATCACTTTATTACTTGTTGACCACGTGGACTTGCGTGTTTTATGCGTATTGATTTTACCCAACATCGTCATCTTGCCACCTTGATACCACATCGCGCCGTCTCAACATCTCATACATAGATTTCTATACAGGAATGTCCCACAAGAACCAAGGAAGTCCAATCCCGAGTGATTATTACGCAAGGTAACAGATAGAAGTTGAAGCTTGAAGACCAGAGGGCATGGTCATATATTCCTAACTTCATACAACCTCTAATCCTATGTCATTGCGTAACTCTCAACAACGGCGATCCGAAATAGGTCCTATACACCTCAGTCGGATGCCCGGATTGAAGTTCTGAAAGTTCGAGCGGACATCACGTTACATGCGTGCACGTACTTAGAGACGGCGAGACCCACGAAGCTCGGGGAACCCCGGGCAGCCGCAGGTACCCTCTATAAATAGAGGGCTTGGGGTGGCCATTTTGTAAGTTAAAAAGGCGAGGAAACCCTATCCAATTTGCTCTGTACACACCCTAAATTGAGTGCTTTCTCATTTTAAACACTTGTAAGCTCATATATAGCTACTTTTTACCGGCGAGAGCCGAGTGTTCATCCACTTAAAGCTATAGAAGTCTTCTTTTGGCAGCCCACTATAAGCCTTCTTACACACTTTAAAGCCTTTCTCTTAATCTTTGCACACATTATTCTTCACACTGAGAGTCGTGTTGCGTGTGTATGCCCGAACTTCGGTCCGTGGTTTCATTTTAGTTTGTATATATATATATATATATATATATATATATATATATATATATATATATATATATATATATACTTTTCGTCCCGCTTGGAGTTTACTTCGTGGCGGTTGACCATTTTTACAGCTTTATTTATAGTTTTTCCCACTTGAAGTTTACTTCAAGGTGGTTGATCGTTTTATTGCTTTAGTTACATTTGCAATCCCCCATGGAGGTGCTTTGTGGTGGTTGATTTTTTGCACACACACACACACACAGATATATATATATATATATATATATATATATATATATATATATATATATATATATATTGACCGCTTTTATGTATTTATATTTTCGATCCACCATGGAGGTGCTTCGTGGTGGTTGATCATGTCTGTATATATATATATATATATATTTACAACTTTTATATATATAACTGCTTACTGCATTCATATCAATTGCGACATCTTGTGAGCCTAGGAATCATGTGATCACAGATTCAGTTTACTGAATCTAGATTCGGTTCCCGTGATGGACATTTTCAGTTGTAAGCAGCTTGTAAATTATTCACGGTGTTTGGATTTTCTCAGATAGTTTTCATACCCACGAGGAATTCGGCACTGCTTTGTATATTATTTTCTCGAAGATGCTTCGCATCTCAAAAATAAAAGCAATCAAGCCGAACATTTAATAAAATGAAAGTATCAAAGGCCTCAATTACTATTGAGAACAGGTTTGAAAAACCTCTTTTATAAAACATCACTGCTATATCTTGTTTAAAATTGAATTTTTACATAAATTCAAACCCTTTGTATATAGGTGCCAACGAGGCATAGCACTACTTCCAAATAACATCACATTGACCCATACACACACACATTCATATAACAGCTTCTTGAAAAGTGGCGATCACCATGGCAACACGGATGTTAGGGGGTGCCTAACACCTTCCCTCCGCATAAGCAAGTCCCCAGACCCTAATGAATCTCGGTTTCACAGACCCGTTTAGTAGTGTCATATCATTGGGTCAATGTGCAAACCTTTTATCGGTTGTATTGGTATAACCAGTTAAAAAACTAACTGGCGACTCTTATAGTCCAATCGTCGACATTTACATGTCGGACCTTTTTCAATTGTTTTTTCAAACAAATCTCACCTAACATGAGAACACAAAAGAACAAGAATAGAAAAGGGACAAATAAAAATCTTGACGTCGACATCAATCAGACCTAGTGAAGTCTGCTACTTCTGCAGACCTTGGACACCCATTGTAACTTGGTCTAATGTTATGTTAAGGTAACAAACATGTAATAAGGAAGTTAAAACAAAACCATATTGAGCAAATTCCTTAGCCTAAAATTTTTATTGAGCAAGTTCTTTGTTCCTAAATTTTATTTGAGCAAGCTCTAACTCTAACGTTATTCGAGCAAGTGTTGAATTCTAATCATTGTTTAGTTATTCTACCTTGTTTATAGTTAAGCAAGTTTTCTTAAGTTCTATTCTTTTATGATAAATGCAAATTCTTGAACTCAAATCTTTAACTGAGTTGTTCTGTTTCATTTACTTAACGCAATGCGAAATATTATTATTATTTTGAGCAAGTTCATTCTAAGCTTGTTATTTCTTAGTATATGTTCATAACTCAATTCTTTTATCTTAAGATCATAGCCTTAGCTTAATATTGTTCAAGCAAGGTTTATTGTTTTATTCAACACTTATGCTTTTTAGTTGTTTCTAAGCATGAGTTTAATATATAGTTAGTTCACCTATGAATATTCATTGTTCCATATTATGTTATTATTGATCAACAGTAGTGTTATCACACCTTATTGATTCAACTAATCCTTTAGTTGATGATTGTTAAACTCTAAATTACCCTTTGAAGCTTATCCAAACCAAACCTTCTTCGGTACGGACTTATACTCTAAAACTAAGAAGAACAACCCTATTATAGGGGATACGCGATGCGTTTAGATGTTTGTGCACAATACATGGTACGGAGGGCTAATCCCCCTAAGTACGTGAAGTCCCTACAGTATAACTGTTTAGGTTAAAGTTGAAAAATTACTTGTAACCGTGGACATAGTTCGTGGTCTTATAACCCTCAGATATATATTTCATATGTTTATTTCAGTTTTTGGTTATCGTTGATAGAGTACTATTCAGTTTTGATGAGCCTATTCATTGGCAGTTATTATTATTTTATTGATTCATTGCTATATCTAGTGAGCATTTATTTTGCTCACTCTTGCATATATATACAATCATTGCAGCTGAGGTTGAGAAGGTCGATGAACCCACCACTAGAAAAGGAAAGGGAAAAATGTGCAAGTGATGAAGACTTGTAATTTTATTTATTGTCACGATGATAGACTTTATTTAAATGATGTGATGTAATTATTTTATTTCTGCACTTGATATATGTTAAAGGTTAGATAACCTAGGAGAATTTATTGAACTTAATAATGTAACCCTTTTAAATTCTATTATATTTGGGTAATTAGTATGAATGTATGGAAAGTGAACACCAAGTCTTATGGGAATGAAGTACCCGCACTACTGGAAAATCAAGAAAAGGCGACGCCCTATAGCGACGGTTGGGATGGAAATGTCGCTATAGTGTGTCAATAGCTATGGTCATGGTTTGACCGTCGGTATAGGTCTTTAATGTTAATTTATTCCGAGGGTCCCACTCTGTCCGTCGGTACAGATCATTTTTTAGGGAAAGTTTGGTGCGTACAAATCCCTCCCAGTGATTTCCCCCAATTACAAAGGTCGCCCCAAATCAATTTTTTTTGGAAAATTATAAGGTCGTATGAACCCTTATTTTGATTTGAACCCATATTCTTTTCTATCCTCTCCTCTGCTCCTCCAATTACAAAGGTCGTATGAACCCATTACAAAGGTCGTATGAACCCATTCTTTCATTTCCTCTTCTCTGCTCCTCACCTGTTCTCAGTTAAATCAGTTATCTCTTTCCTCTCTCACAAGATCGATCCTCTGGTCATCTTCTCACACGATCTGGTCGCCTTCTCGATCCTCTAGTTTCAAAAGTAGCCCTCCGTTAGTGACTCGTACGGCTGTAAGTGATTCCCTATTTCCCCTATTTTTCTACCTCACTACGTGTCTGTATTGATTGTGAGTAGAAGCCAAATATATCGATTTATTGTTTGGGTTAATTGCTATGTTCAATGTTATTTGCATATTATCTGTTCCCCAATCCCTAGTTTGATTAGTTTGATTTTATTATTGTTTGGAAAAGAAAAAAAAATCAGTTTTTCATATGGATTTATTTTAGAAAATACTTCAAAGCAACAATTGGTTTCTGATATTGGTTTCAAATTAAGTAATTTAAGTTTTTGGTGTGGGCAGACTGTTTTTTTTTTTGTTTAGGTCTTTGTTTATTTTTCATCTGCATTTGCAGTGTTTGTGAATAGTATATATATTATTTTACAAAATAACTTTGTTCTGTTTTCCTACTTTTGGAGCTAATTTGAAACTTATTTAAGTTATGTTGGAGCATTAATTTTGTGTTATCACAAATAATTTGTGTCATCATGTATAATTTTTTTTATTTAATTCCAAGTTATTTATCAGATGCTTTATGCCTTTGTTTAGCAGGCAGTCTGTAAGTAATAACCGTGTGGGTTAAACAACAATATCATTGACACTTACTGTTAGCCTATTATGTTGGAGTTAGTCAAGTTAGTCCATTAACATTCTTTCAATATCTTTTTGTCATTTGCTTTATTTAGTTCTAGTTGTGAATTAATATCTGTATTTTATTTAAAAAATGATAGTTCAATTCAATATGCATTCTGAAAGGTGTTTTGGTATTGTCTATGAAGTTCCAATTTGACTGTTAATATCTCTCTTAGATAATTCTGTTATGGTGCTGAACATAATGTTATTTTATGATGAGTAATGTATGAGTAACTCAATTTTTTGGGCCTTAGAACATGATATTTTTTTCTGTAGTTGTGTTATTAGTGCGGAAACTACTGTAACAAGTTGCTCTTACTATAAGCAAGGAAAGTATGTATAGTATATAGAGGCCTGTTTGCATCACTGATGCTTTTCTGTTTCTTTTTCCTTAATTTGTTGTTTGTTTTTAGTTTCCTTAGTTGCTAAATAATAAAAATTGTTGCCTCATATGCAAATATTTTATTATGTAATAATGAATATCCATCTCACTAGGGTGTGCATGTATTTTATTGGAAAGAACATCACCATAGGGATTACCATATGGAGTATATATTTTAGGAAATTAGATTATACTGCGACTACTTACTGAAATTTGAACTGTACGTGTTAAAATTTTGTATATATTTCTTCTTTTTTGAATTTGTAGTTTCATAACAATAAGCCAAAAGCATTCTAAGATATTCACGAGAATTTTTCCAACGCATTCTTACACTATGTGTCTTATTTCATAGTTTCGAATACTATTTATTATAATCATAGTATTAATTAGTTAGAGATGATATGGTTGTTCAATTTGAATTAGGGACACAATACCATGGATAAGGGGTGGATGGAATTACCAAGATATTCTAGAGAATATCTTGCAGACCTAGAAAGATTTCTGAACTTTGATTTTGAAAAGGTGGGCATGGTCACGAGAAGAATTCCTTGTCCATGTAAGAAATGCGTGAATGGAATATACCAGATTCGAACAACTATTCATGAACATTTGATTTTGTGATGGATTTATGTTTGGCTACACGAATTGGGTGCATCAAGGGGAATATGAGATTGTCAGGGATGTGAGCAATGATGATGTTCAGGATGAACCATCATAATCCGAAGATGATCATCGTATGCCTGAGATGATAAATGATATATTTAGGGATCACGGTGTGGAATCATCGGCTGAAGCTACAAAATACCAAAAGTACATGTCAGAGGCCAATCAACCTTTATATCCTGGATGTGAAATGGAGACTGTCCTTTCATTCATTGTATGGCTTTTCAATCATAAAAATGTTAGCAAATGGACTGATGTGTCATTTGATGGTTTGCAAACTTGCCTGATAATTTTTATGAAATGAAGAAAATGGTTGGAAATTTAGGGTTTGGATATGAGAAGATTGATGTATACGAGAATGATTGTATGCTCTTTTGGAGGGAAAATGAAAAATTAGAGTCTTGTACAGTTTGCAAATCATTGAGATGGAAGCAGACTGAGATGGTTGTACCAGAGAAGGCACAAATAGATACAAATGCTAAGAGAAGCAAAGTAGCTGTGAAGTAATTACGTTATTTAGCGTTAATTTTGAGATTGCAGAGGCTATTTATGTCTGTAGAAACTGCAAAATACATGACGTGGCATCATGTAAAGCGACGAAAAGATGGAGTGAATTGTCATCCAGCTGACTTTGCAGCTTAGAAGCATCTGGATACAAAGTACCCTACATTCTCTCGAGAACATCGAAATATAAGACTCGGACTATCCATTGATGGCATGAGTTCCTTTACCCATGGATCACCGTATAGTATATGGCCAGTTACAGTTGTTGTTTATAACTTACCACCATAGATGTGTATGAATCAGGAGTATTTTATCATGTCATTGTTAATACCTGGTCCAAACTCTCCATGTAATGATGTTGACGTGTATATGCAACCTTTAATTGAGGAGTTGAAGATACTATGGAGTAATGGGGTTGAAACGTATGATGCATCTACCGGTACAAAGTTCCAAATGCGTGCTGCACTGTTGTGGACAATTAGTGATTTTCCAGCTCTTGTTATGTTGTCTGGTTGGAGCACTAAAGGTAAGTTGGCTTGTCCATCATGTCAAATGAACACTCGTTCTTGTAGATTGCAAAGTAAGGAATGTTATATCGGGCATCATTGTTTTTTGGAGTCGGGTCATAGTTATAGGTTTGATACACGAAGATTTAACGGAGAATGTGACCATAGTGAAGCTCCGTTGGTGCCATCAGGATTTGATATTCTTGAACAAGTTAATGCCATTAATGTCACTTTTGGAAAGGCACCCACTAGCACGAAGACCATTCCCCATGATTCAAAACATAATTGGAGGAAGAAATCTATTTTCTTTGAATTGCCATATTGGCGGATACTTTTGTTGCACCACAATCCAGATGGAATGCACATTGCTAAAAACATTTGTGATAGCCTGATTGGGACATTGTTGAGTGTGCAAGGAAAGTCAAAAGATAATTTAAAAGCACGATTGGACTTGATGAAAATGGGTATAAGAAGAGAGCTCCATCCAATACCCGTGTAAGCAAGCAATTCAAAGTACCTTTTACCGGCTACAAGCTACTCAATGTCTAAGAAAGAAAGACATGATTTCTTGCAAGTGTTAAAAAATGTTAAGGTACCTGATGGATATGCTTCAAATATTTCACGTTGCATCAATTTGAAGGGGGGCAAGATCTCAGATCTTAAAAGTCACGACTGCCATATTTTAATACAATAATTACTTCCAATAGCAATACGATGTACCAACTTTCCTAGACATGTCTGCTCAACAATAATTGACCTTTGTAACTACTTTAGAGAATTATGTTCCAACTATAACACATCGGAAGATTATGAACGGTTGAACAAGAAAATTCTGTTAATACTTTGCAAGCTTGAGATGGTGTTTCCTCCTGCTTTCTTTGATATAATGGTACATTTGTGTGTCCACCTTGCTGAAGAGGCGAAGATAGCTGGAAATGTGAAATATCGATAAATGTGGGCTTTTGAAAGATACATGGACAAGTTAAAAGGATACATTCACAATAGAAGTCGTCCATAAGGGTCAATTGTAGAAGGGTATATTACTGAAGAATGTGTTACATTTTGCTCAAGATATTTGAGTTAAAACAATGCTGCATGGAAACGAGTTGGAAGAAATGAAGCTGGATACGAACAAGATGAATCAAGTTTATCTGTATTCAGAAACATAGGTTGATTTCTTAATGTCCCAAAAGTTTGTACTCTATGTGGTGATGATGTCAAGAGTGCACACTTGTATGTGCTATTTAATTGTATAGAGGTTGAGTCATATCTAAGGTGAGTAAATAAAGAATGACATTTATTGTTCGAAATATTAATAACTTTTGTTAGCCAGCTAGTTATGACAAAAAAAATTTGTTTGTTAATTTTTTTTTAGTATTTGGCAAGATTCATATATGTTACGACGTGGAAAGCGTAAGCAAAAACCGACGCCAAGGGAAATTAACAATGCTAAGAAAAAGGAATTTTTTTAATGGTTTAAGAATTATGTAAGTACTGCATTATGTGAACATAATTTTATGCAAAATTTTGTAATGGTTATTAATAATAAATGGATGGAATTTGCTTATATCGTTAACATTTTGTAGATGGCAACTATGAATAATGATGCTTCAAAGGAAGTTCAAGCTCTTGCATTTGGCCCAAATTTGATAGGCAGGAGAGGAGATGGTTATTTAGTAAATGGGTATCGATTCCATTCTACAAGTTGTGAGAGTAAGAGGATAACGCAGAATAGTGGGGTATATGTGGTAGCAACTACTTGCGGATATTCCTCTGCTAGAGACCGAAATCTTAAGAAAGATGTAGTTGAATACTTTGGTATTTTGGAAGATGTTGTTGAATTATATTATTATGGATCTGGCAAAGTTGTTCTATTCAAATGTAAGTGGTATGACAGTTTAGCACGTGATAGAGTGGTCAAAACTGATGACTATGGCTTCACACTTGTAAATTATCAAAAGTTTGGTTCAACCGATGAGCCCTTTGTAATGCCTTCTTAGGTTCAACAAATATTTTATGTTGACGATCTAAGGGAAAACAATTGGCGTGTGGTTATATGAACAAAGCCGAGAGATTTATGTGAAGATGCTGAAGTAGATTCTGATAGTGACGAGTTACCCAATACCAATGAAGAATTCATCACTCCAGTTGCCGAAGTTGATATTGAAAACATAAATTGGGTTAGGAATGACGTTGATGTTGAATTAGTTGAAAATGGACAAAAAAGACTTAAAAGTAAGCAAAAAACAGGATCTCAAAGTGATACATCTCGTTTCAAAAGACGAATGATTGAACATATTGTTGATGAAGATGAAGATGATAATGGAGACGAAGACGAAGATGAAGATGAAGATGAAGATGAAGACGAAGACGAAGATGAGGGTCCCGATGATGAGGGTGATAGTAAGGAAAATGAAGATGAGGAAGAATGAAGAGGATAAATGTCACAATTGATAGATTTATCATGTTACACTTTGTCCATTTTCTCCAAAAGAGAAACTGTTACACTTTGATAGATCTGTTTCTGATATTATATCTTGGTACTCCTTGTACTATTAGCAAATATCTAGACTATCTTATGTATTAGTATAATATCTTCTGTTTCTGATATTATATCTTGGTGCTTCTTGTACTATTAGCAAATATCGAGACTATCTTATGTATTAGTATAATATCTAGACTATCTTATGTATTAGTATAATATCTTCTGTTTCTGATATTATATCTTGGTGCTCCTCGTACTATTAGCAAATATCTAGACTATCTTATGTATTAGTATAATATCTTCTGTTTCTGATTTGAGTTACTAAAAAAAGAGATTTAACTCAAGGAAAAGATCAGCTTTCTTCCTATTGCTCTCTATGATTTTGCCTTCTACAACCCCAAGAATAAACCTAACCTTGTTATCAAGTTTCAACAACTCTACTTCAAGATTGTCCAGTAGAACTTTCTGCATCAAATAAATTAATATAGCCAAAGTTAGTGCCTATCTCTTACAAAGAAGTAACATAGTAAGTTTAACTTGCTTAGTGTTTATATAATTTACTTAACTTGCCTGTCTTTTCTTATATAATTCTTTATTAATGCTAACCTCTAAAAATTGATCTATTAATTATGAATTCATATTCTTTACTATTTTGAATTCATATTTTTGTTTCTCAGGTTGCTTTAATGGCTTCTAATAGAACATCTAGATCTCGTGCTAACGGTTCCAATGGCCCAGAAATTAATGAAAATGAAGTTGATGAGATCCATGCCGATGAACCATGTAGACACTCGAAATTTTCTGTACACCTGTCACTAACATTGCAGGATAGCAGATTCGTCTTTTAAGAGGGAACCCTGAAAGACGATCCATATCCATGCCGGAAACTACCAGAGGTTCAGCATCAACCCCGGATCGCAATTTGGGAGTAATAATCTCAGAAATAACCCCGAGGCATGCAGATACAATACCAGAACACACACCAGAGAAGACCGATTAATCTCGGAGACAACCCCGAGGTATCCAGTCTCAGTCCCAACCATGGGAATAGCCACCAACCTTGGTGATAACCCCAAGGAAGGCAATTTCGGCGATAACCCTGAAAATATTTGTTACAAATGCAACCAGCTTCAATCTCGGTGCTCACAACGAGATCCACTGTATCAACCCGGCGATAACATCGGGAAGACAGACACACCTCAAAGATGACAATGAGGACCTTCAACAAATTGCAGCAGTCCAATCTCAGCAAAGCTGAGCAACGTCTGCTTTATCAGCCCAATCCGGCGATAACACCGGTGAGGGGCAACATCGTCATCTGACCAACACGATGTCACGCCACGTCGCCTCAACTTATCTACGCAACAATGTCCCACAAGTCTAATCAATCCCGAGTGACTATTATGCGAGGTAACGGATGAAAGTTGAAGCTTGAAGACCGGAGGGCACCGTCCCATCTTCAATGACTTCGCACAAACTCTAATCCCATGCCATCGTACAACTCTCGATAACGGCGATCCGAAATAGGTCCTGTATACCTCAAACGGATGCCCGGATTGCACTTCTGAAAGTTCGAGTGGACATTACAGTGCCTGAGTGCACGTACTTCGAGACGACCCAAGTCACAAAACTCGGGCCCACCCGGGTTGCCTCTGGTACACCTGCGGCTCAGCCGCAGGTACACCTGTGGCTCCACCCTCTATAAATAGAGGGCTTGGGGTGGCCATTTTGTAAGAGAAAACGGCGAGGAAGCCCTGCCCAATTTGCTCTGCACTCATCCCAGGCAGTGTACTTTCCCCTTTTAATCACCTGTGAGCTCATATATAGCCCTTCTGTACCTACAAAAGTCTGTGTTTACTCACTCTAAAGATATAGAAGTCTTCTTTGGCAGCCCACTGTAAGCCTTCTTACACACTTTAGAGTCATTCTCTTCATCTTTGCACACACCCTTCTACACGTTGAGAGTCGCGTTGCTTGCTTTTGCCCGGACTTCGGTCCGTGGTTTCATTTCAGTCTATATATATATATATATATATATATATATATATATATATATATATATATATATATATATATATATATATATATATATACATATATATTGACTAACATTATCGAGTTATGCCTTGATTGAGCCTAGACTTCGGTCTGGAGCGTTTATTTGCTTTCCTATATATATATATATATATATATATATATATATATATATATATATATATATATAAAGCATATATATATATATATTAAAGCAGGTAAATGCTCCGGATGTAAAATCCAGGGTCATCGAACAGAGTTCGACCACAGATAATATATATATATATATATATATATATATATATATATATATATATATATATATATATAATCTGTGGTCGAACTCTGTTCGATGAGCCTAGATTTTACATCCGAAGCGTTTACATGCTTTAATATATATATATACTTATATATATTAACTGTGGTCGAACTCTGTTCGATGAGCCTGGATTTTACATCCGGTGCGTTTATTTGCTTTTATATATATATATATATATATATATATATATATATATATATATATATAAATTTCGTCCTGCCTGGAGTTCACTTCGTGGCAGTTGATTGCTTTTTACAGCTTTCTGTACATTTCGTTCCACCTGGAGTTTACTTCGTGGTGGTTGATCGTTTTTACAGCTTTCTGTACATTTCGTCCCACCTGGAGTTTACTTCATGGTGGTTAATCGTTTTTACATCTTTCTGTACATTTCGTCCCGCCTGGATTTTCCTCCGTGGTGGTTGATAGCTTTTACAGCTTTATTTTTATTTCTGATCCCCCATGGAGGTGCTTCGTGGTTGGTGATCATGTATGTATATATATATATTTACAGCTTTTATATATATACCTGCTTACTGCGTTTATATCAATTGCGGCATCATTTGAGCCTAGGAATCATGTGATCACAGATTCAGTCCTCTGAATCTAGATTCGGTTCGAGTGATGGACCTTTTCAGCTGTAAGCAGCTTGTAAATATATCTGTGTTGTTTGGATTCCCTCAGATGGTTTTCATACCCACGAGGAATTCAACACCTTTTTGTAAAGTATTTTCGTACGGATGCTTCACATCTGTCAAATAAAATCAATCCAGCCGAATACGGAATAAAATGGGAGTGTAAAAGGTCTCAATTACTATTGAGCATCAGGGTTTGAAAAATCTCTTTTATAAAACATCACTGCCATATCCTGCTTAAAATTGAATTTTTACATAAAATTCAAACCCTGTGTATATAGGTGCGAACGAGGCCTCGTACCACTTCCAAATAACATCACATTGACCCACACACACACATTTAGATAGTAGTTTCTTGAAAAGAGGCGGTCATCGTGGTAACACGGATGTCGGGGGGGTGCCTAACACCTTCCCTCCACATAACCAAGTCCCCGGACCCTAATGAATCTCGGTTTCACCGACCCGTTTAGCAGTGTCACATCACTGGGTCAATGTGCAAACCTTTTCTCGGTTGTGTTGGTACAACCATTTAAAAAACCAACTGATGACTCTTAACAGTCAATCGTCGACATTATACATGTCGGACCTTTTTCACTTATATTTTTAAACAAATCTCACCTAAAATGAGAACACCAAAGGACAAGTAACGAAAAGGGACAATTAAAAAATCCCGACGTCGATAGATGGCGACTCTGCTGGGGACTCCAGTAAGAAGACTTAAGCCGCTATTACAATTTTTTCAAAATTGTTATCTGCTTGTGTGTGGATGTTGCATTTACATTTTGTGATGAATGTGTACGAATGCATTTCCTTACTTAGTGCTTCGCACTATAAACTGCTTGTGATATTAGTGCTTCGCACTATAAACTGCATGTTATATTAGTGCTTCGCACTATAAGTTGCTTGTGATATTAGTGCTTCGCACATGTCATCATGTCATACGGTGAGACGCGATGTATGTGAATGTATGTTGTGTGGTCCCTCCACCAGGAGGGTATCCCGTCGGTGTTTGATTACTGGACTCGTGAGAAGACTGATTCTCCGAGGCTCAGGAAAGGCACCACCCAAATTCGCTCCAGTTGAAAGACCGGATTAACTTCCCGTCAAGAAGATTGCGATGATTTGGGAACCTTCATGCCAAAAAGTCGTGAGAGTAACCTAAGATAGGTCAGCCTCTGATAAACCCAAAACGGAGGAAAGTCTCTTCATGCTCTCATTTCAAATTACTTGTAAAGTACAATTACTTGTAATTATCTTCCATATATATCTCCATGTAATGAGAAATATGAAGAAATGTGTACACATACATGCTATAAACAGCTGACATCCGTTTTGCAGGATAAAATTCCTAAATTGGACACATCGCATAGCATGTTATTATCCACCCTAAAGACTAAACTATGCAAGTCTTTTGTAGGGAATCAATCGGACCTACCACCCGTTCAAAATCCAAAAAGGCAACAGGGCTACAGTCAATCATGTCGTCATCCGACCAGACTGAACTTAATCCAGTTTCTCGCAAAGAATTCGACGGATTAAGCAAACAGATTACAAATTTTTCTGTTCTACTAAAAGAATTACACCAGTCTACACAAGGTCAAAAAATACCCGTACATGCTGAATCCTCCACACAAGGAGGAACCCAGGTCGTTACAATACCTGAACTGCAGTTGGATCCGACCAACAAAACTCATGATGCTGCCCATCCCACTGGAAACCCAGACACTGGTGACATCAAAAAGAAAGTCCTCTAAATGGAAGAGACTCTTCGCACTATCAAAGGAATCGGAACACATGGGAGTGTTTCATATGCTGATTTGTGTATTTTCCCTGGTATTCATTATCCAGAAAAGTTTAAGACTCCTAACTTTGAAAAATATAACGGGTTAGGAGATCCTTACACACATCTAAAAGTGTTTATTGGAGAACTGGGATCTTATGCAGATAATGAAAAACTCAGAATGCAACTGTTCCAAAAAAATCTAATTGGAGAAGCCCGTTCGTGATACACAAGGTTAGACAATTCAAAGATCCATAGTTGGGAAGAGTTAGCACACGCTTTCCTCACCCAGTACAACTTTCAATCTCAAATGGCTCCTGATTGGTATCAAATTACCAAGATCAAGAAACTGTCTAATGAGTCTTTCAGAGAGTATGCTCAGAGGTGGAGACGCCTGGCTGCCCAAGTTAGTCCTTCCATGATAGAATCAGAGATGGTCATGACTTTCATAGACATACAAGAAGCACCTTTCTATGAAAGAGTTTTAGCCAGCATTGGCAAACCATTTTCTAAAATGGTCAAACATGGGGATATGGCTGAAATGGGATTGAAATTCGGAAAGATTCAAGACCTAGCTGCACTCAAAGTTGTTGCTAATCACATCCAATCTGGAAATTATGGGAACAACCCTCAGAGGGTCCATAAAAATAAAGAAGAGGATGTTTCCCTGATACTATAGGGTCAAAAAGGCAGTCAAAACATGCCTATCCAGAGGAGAAATTACACTCCCTTTCAAGCACAGTCTTCAAACCCTCCATTACCAAAAGGTGGAGAAGTCAAAAGACCTCAAGTATTCACACCCTTAGGGGACACCCTCGAGAACATTCTCAATGTTCTAACAACACAGAAGAAAATCACGCATCTTCTTCCACCAGCCAACCCTAATGGTCGGGGTTTTAATGCTGCTCGGAAATGTCCTTATCATGCTGGGGCACCTGGACATGATACTCAGGATTGTTGGGCCTTGAAATACAAAATCCAAGACCTGATAGACAACGGGGAAATCGTGGTCACCAAACCCGATCAGCCTCACGTTCAAGACAACCCTCTTCCTTAACACAAAAAAGAAGAGGTAAATATGATCAATTGGAGCAGTGGATAGAGTTCTAATTTCAGCTGTGAATCCTCCCAGATCCCCAAAGATGGTGATGACAGATGGGATTATGCCAAGTTCCAATTCACAATGGAACGAAAGATGAAAGCTCTCTGTAAACAAATTGAGAAATTGGCAGAACTGGTGACTTATCAGCATCAAGTGACTCGTCAGCTAATCAGCCAGGAGCATACCAGTCTCCTACCTATTGTCATGAATATTCCCTCTTCACTTTCAGAAAATGAAATGCTGGAAGGCAAAGTGACGAAGAGAGCGAATGCTAAGGCCCGTCGGGATTTTGCCAACAAAAGGGAATTCACATATTTGGGTCAACCTATGGAGGAAATCCTTCATATGTTAATCAATGAAGGAAGGATTAGTTCCCTTCTACCACCAATCAACCCCCGTTCAGAACGATACAACTCTGAGGGAGTATGTCCATATCATTCTCAATCTCACGGTCACAACACAGAAGAATGCTGGGCACTTCGCCACCTTATTCAAAATTTAATTGACAGTAGCGTACTGCGTCTGGCAGATAACGACACTGTGTTAGGAGCAAGTGAGGATTCGTGTCCTACTAAGTGGAAGAGTGTAGTAGTAGTCATATCCGCTGAAAATGATGGGGTTAACAAATCACTTGTCATGCCAGCAATTCAACTCAAGGGAATCAACAATCCTTTGAAAGTGGCCGCTCCCGAGCCAATCAACTTGTCGTGCAGAGCACAATATCCTATTATTAGCTTGCGCATAGTTCCGTGGAATTATGGAGAAGGTGAAGGATCCACCTCGCATACAACTACTGCAGTGTCAAAGGAAAATCCACTGTATCTTCCCCAACGGGTAATAAAGTCTGTCATCAAGTCTAAGGGGAAACTACCCATTGAGAAGATTGAAAATTTCCTCCGCACTATGGGTCATAACGAAGCCAAGGTGGTTTTAAGCTTGAAAGAAGCTCCACAATAGATATCAATCTTGGACTTGGTCCTGACCTCCGAGAATCACCAGAAGGTCTTGTTAAAGGTTTTAGAAGAAGCCTATCTACCGATATCAATTGATACGAAAAAGTTTCAACATCTGGTTGATCACATTTTCAACAACAATGTGATATCCTTCACTGATGATGACATACCGCCCGAAGGGACTGGTCATTGCAAACCGTTGCACATTTCGGTCTTGTCTTCCGGATATATGGTGGCAGGAGTTTTAATAGATGGAGGTTCCTCTCTGAATATCTGCCCATATGCTACCATGGTGAAGATGAATATCAATCCCAATCGAATTCGGCGTAGTCATACCATCATCAAAGCTTTTGATGGAGCCCGCCATAGCTCGGTCGGAGTAGTTGAGCTGCCAATTGAGATTGGTCCTCATACATTCTGTGTATCCTTCCATGTGCTCAAGATAGATTCGAGATACAACCTGCTCTTGGGACGACCATGGATTCACATGGCAGGGGCAGTCCCCTCCACTCTTCACCAACAGTTGAAATACATCATCAACAATAGCCTGATCACAGTCAACGCAGAACCGAAGATTCCTCAGCATGGGGACATGTCGCTCATCAATGCCAATAAGGATGTTAGGCCAATTAGTTTTCATGCTTTGGAAATAAGCAATACCCAATACCATGCTATTGGAACCCAGATTTTTGCCGAGGTAATGTCGGTCACGTAAGAAATGATATCGTTGGGTCATAAACCGGGACAAGGGTTGGGTAAAGATTGTCAGGGTGTCAAGTACCCTATTCGCTTAACCAAGCAAATTGGGACAGCTGGACTAGGCTATTCTGCCAACTCTAGTCACAAGAATCCTCATAAGCATCAGCAAATTCCTTCAGCTTTGACCATGCGGCGTTTAGCTTCGCCTTCAAGCTCTGAGTCCGCACAACCTCCTGTAAAGGTGCCAGCCAATGTAATGGCGATGTTATTTCCCAAGCCGGTACCGGTGAAGGAGAAAGAAATCTTTATTCCAGATCCTGCAGTGGAGGAAGAGGAACAAAGAATCAAGCAAGACGTCATCAGGATGATGTCCGGCATACGCATCATTATTCATGATGAGCATACCAACAGATACACCCCAGACGATGATTGCCCAGACATAATGGCTATCATTTGGGATAAGGAAGATGATGATAATCCCTCTATCACTGCGGTTCACCCGAAATTTTCTCTTGCCAATTGCAACAACATTCCTTGCATTGGTTGTCAAGGGTAAAGCGGGCATAAACTCTTTCTGCCCTGTAGATATAATAACTGCTTACTTTTCTATATAGTATTAGCGGTTTATTTTGCCAGTATATGCTAACACTGTGTATGATCAACACATTTCATATATACTAAGTGAAAGCATATTTTGTTTCAGGACTCTGAATTTAGATGTCCTGTACTTGCTGATACGGTGCCTCTTCTCCACAAGGATTGTACCTTTGATGTAGAGATGAATTCAGCCTTGGTGGATATACCAGATGACATTAAGGTGCCTCCAGAAATTCAAGAATGGGTCAAAGACAAACCTAAACCCAACCTTGATCAAACCACTCCTTTCAATCTCGGAACCTTAGAAAACCCTAAGTTAATCCAGATTGGTTCAGACCTTACCCCAAACCGACGGAATGACATGGTTACGCTATTAACCCAGTTCCAGGATGTGTTTGCATGGTCTCCTGAGGATATAGTGGGTTTGTCCACTGACATTGTCCTTCATCGCATTCCCATTAAAGAGGGATTTAAGCCAGTCAAGCAAAAGCTTCGGCGATTGAAACCTGAATGGAGTTTAAAGGTGAAAGAAGAAATTGTGAAACAATTTCAAGCTGGCATCATAATGGTGTCTACATATCCTGAGTGGATATCCAACATCGTGCCCGTACCTAAACCTGGAGGGAAGGTGCGAGTTTGCGTGGATTACCGGGACTTGAACAATGCTTGCTTAAAAGATAGCTTTCCCGTGCCATTTATCCACATTCTCATTGACAATATTGTGCAATACGATATGTACTCCTTTGCAGATTGCTTTGCGGGGTATCATCAGATCATGGTTGCCGAGGAAGATCGTGAAAAAATTGCTTTCATCACTCCTTGGGGAACTTTTTGCTATAGACGGTTGTCATTCGGCCTCATCAATGCTGGAGCTACCTATCAACGAGCTATGATGGCTCTTTTCCACGACTTAATGCATAAAGAGATTGAGATCTACGTGGATGACATTATTGTCAAATCCCGGAAGGAGGATGACCATATAGACCATCTCAGGAAATTGTTCAACAGGTTGCGTAAGTACAACTTGAGGTTGAATCCAGCTAAGTGCGCCTTTGGCGTTAAATCAGGAAAGTTGTTAGGATTTCTAGTCAGCCACAAAGGGATAGAGCTAGATCCTGCCAAAATCCAAGCCATCACTGAAATGCCCATTCCTCAGACAGAAAATGAAATACGGGGATTTTTGGGAAGAATCAACTTCATTAGCAGATTTATTTCTCAACTCACAGCAACCTGTGAGCCAATCTTCAAGCTATTAAGGAAGAACTCCTCCATGAAATGGAATGAGGAGTGCCAGAATGCCTTCCTTACAATCAAGAAGCAGCTAATTAAAGCTCCCATCTTGGTACCACCCAGGGATGATGTTCCCCTGTTTATGTATCTGTCCGTAAGTGACAATGCCATGGGCTGCATGCTGGGACAGAAGGACAATAGAGGCCTAGAACGAGCAATCTATTACCTTAGCAAAAGATTCAGCAGCAGTGAACACAAGTACACTCTAATCGAAAAGACGTGTTGTGCTTTAGCATGGGCTGCCATGAAGTTACAACATTACCTCCATGGTCACACAACCCATCTCATATCCCGCGTGGATCCTCTCAAGTACGTATTCAGTAAACCCATACTTAATTGTTGACTGTCCAGATGGCAGTTGATCCTACAACAATTTGACATTGTATATGTGACTCAAAAGTCCATCAAAGGTCAAGGAATTGCGGATCAACTGGCCGCCGCACCCTCAGGGGATTTCAAACCCTTGGAGATATACTTCCCTGATGAAGGAGTAATGACAATTCAGCAACACCATAAGTACGATACACGCCAAACATGGAAGATGTATTTCGATGGAGCTGTTAATATGGAAGGTTCTGGAGCTGGAGCAGTTCTAGTATCTAATACGGGGGCAGTATCCCGTCGCCATCAAATTACAGTTTGTCAGCACCAACAATACGGCTAAGTATGAAGGCTGTCGTATGGGGCTAGAACTTGCCCGTTCAATGGCATTAGGCGGTTAACTGTCCTTGGAGATTCGGAGTTGGTAATCAGACAATCCACCGGAATCTATCAAACCAAGAAACTACATTTACTGCCTTACCATCGGCAGGTTTTAAAGATGGCTTTGGGATTTGAAGAAATATCATTTCTACACATTCCTCGTAATATGAATGATTTCGCAGTCGCGTTAGCAACTTTGGCCTCCTTGATTCGCATATCAGACAAGGAACACTTGCCAAGACTCACAATTTCCCTACACAAGGCCCCAGCCTAAGGGAATTACGTTAGAGAAGTATAGGATGAGCTACCTCCCATCCAACATCCTTGGTATCAGCATATCAAGGAATATCTATGAGATGGATCTACACCCGCTGAGGCGAGCCCAACTGAACAAAGGCAGATCCACCGACTGGCTATGAAAATCTACCTGAGTGGAGATGCGCTCTACAAAAGAGATGCAGGATTAGGTCGATGTTTAGACAAAGATCAAGCCCAAAGGCTTATGGATGAAATCCATGGCGGAGTCTGTGGCCCCCTCCTTGTCAAGAAAGTCCTCAGGGCAGGACATTATTGGCTATCTCTCAAAGCTAATTGCAATGACCATGTCAGGAGATGCTATCAGTGCCAGATTCATGGGAATGCTATACACGCCCCTCCACGGGAACTTCACAATATGAGTTCACCTTGGTCGTTCTCAATGTGGGGAATGGACGTTATCGGGCCCATTGAGCCTAAAGCCAGTAATGGTCATCAATTTATCTTTACCATGATCGACTACTTCACCAAGTGGGTAGAAGAAGCCTCCTTCCCCAGGGTTACTAAAGAAGTCATCATTGCTTTCATCAGAAACAATGTTATTTGTCGATATGGACAACCAGAGGTGATTGTATCCGACAATGCCAAGAACCTCAACAATAAAATGGAGGAATTATGCAGTAAATTCCACATCAAACATCTCAACTTAGTCATCTATCGTTCGAAGATGAATGGTGCTGTTGAAGCGGCTAACAAGAACATCAAGAAGAATATGCAAAAGATGTCCACCAATCACAAAAATTATCCTGACCAATTGCCTCTCACTCTGTTAGCCTACAGAATCTCAATGTGCACTTCCACTAGGGCAACCCCCTACGTATTGACCTATGGGATGGAATCAGTGCTCCTCATAGAAGTTGAGATGGAATCCCTCAGAGTATTGATAGACGCTCAGTTGGATGAAGACCAATGGGTATAAGATAGGTATCACCAATTGTCTCTAATAGACGAAAGGCGAACCGCGACTATCTTCCATGGTCATTTATATCAACAAAGGATCGCCCGATCCTACAACAAAAAAGTCCGGCTACAGCAATTCAGACAACATGAGTTGGTTTTGAAGAAAATACTGGACAACCAAGATCAAGCTAAGGGAAAATTCGCTCCTAACTGGGAAGGCCTGTTTATTGTCAAGGAAGTATTGACAGGAGGCGCTCTCAGATTGCAAGAAATAGACGGCGATGAATTTCTGCAACTCATCAACTCAAGCACCGTGAAACGGTACTATGTCTGAAGTTACCATCAAGTAAACATCCTGGTGGTAGACCATCAGGTCACCAGTCATTCCGGTTCTTTAAACCTTTACCACAAATAACTTTTCTACACTTTGCCCCTCAGGGAAACATACCCTTCAAGCCAGCAGCCTGGCTTTCTCCTTTGCGTTACTACAACTTAGGTCATCCCACCGTGGATTAAACCTCTTGCGTATACAGTTTGGCTACCCATACATGGGATCAAACTTTTCACCTACAGTTTATCCTCAACCTAGGATTAAACTTTCTCCTCCCCGCACTCTGACCTGCACATGGGATTACGCTTTTCATCTCGCCCTGAGGGGCGAACTACGTTGACCTGATCTCCTCTTCAATAGGAGTACGTAGGCAACCATTTCATATGGCCCGGTCGCAATAAAACAAAAACAACAAAAACATACCCACACCATTCCTGTCACATACAGCGTTGAACCTCTTACACCAGGTTCGAACTACGCAGACCTAATCTCCTCTTCAATAGGAGTACGTAGGCAGCCATTCATGGTGCGGTCTCACCCCCTACCAAAACAGAAACCCTTGTTAGTTGGTACTAGGATCATCCTTCAATCCACTACATTCTATTTGGCTTCAGACTAAAGGGATGGAATTACCTGATCTCCTCGTAAATAGGAGATTCGGCGACCATCTAAGCAGCGGTTGTACCTCGAAGAGCAACACCAATCCATAGGAGATGGAATTAACTAGGCTTCTCCTGAATAGAAGTGCTGGCGACCATCTGTGGTGCGGTCAATCTCAAAGAGGAAAGCCACACTCCTCTCCTCATTTCCATACAGAAACTAGTCCCAAGACACCAAGAGATGGTAGGGATACATACAGATTGATGATCCATTCTGAACAATCCGGAGACAACTCAATGTCCATCCACCGAGAAGGAATTCAGAATACATCACGATCACAAGCCCTGAAGCAGCAGGCAAAATATCAAGCAAGCAGCAAGGCATATCTAAAAGGGAAGTGATCAAAAATATATTTCCCTGTCATATATATTATGCTGTTTGATATACACAATGTAAACTATACATGACAAAATGGCTAAGCTAGTCTGTGCAGGAAAATACAAGATCACCTACAAGTTAGGGTATATGCGAGCTAACAAGCCCAACATGGCGTCCCTCTCAGAAGATGGAGATAAAGTTGTGGTCTCCTGTATGAGAATATCCATACGACCCAATAGATCTGTAGCCATCTGCAGGGTGACCATATGATCATCAATATATGTGTTCATCACTACGATCATGCCAGTGATAAGGGACCTCACTGCAGTACTATCTGTGACGGCTACATCCTGGGCAGATATGGCGATATCCCACTCAACAATCACTGTATCTCTGGCTGATATAGCCTTATCCCGCTCAACTACGGTGGCATCTCTACGAGCCAAGGCCTCGTCTCTCTCCAATAGAGCGGCCTCCCTCCCATCAAGAGTAGTCGACATCATAGATCGAATCTGATCTCTCTCAAAGGTCATTAGATGAAGACTCTGCTCTAAGTACTGTGTCGAGTGTTGAATCACAACAGTACTAGTACTAGGAGAATCCGGAAGAAATGCTTGCAACCCAGCAGTAGGCTCCTCCTCGATGTAGGTATCAATCCATAGGCGTCATCATCACCTCGCAATCTAGCAGATGGAATGACTGAGTCTGATGAAACCATCGCTCAGACAATGCCCTGAGATAACCCCAGGGCCAACGACGGGGAAGGATGTAGAAAAATGCCCCAAATCCCCACTCATGCACTACCGCTCTATAGTTAGGATGATGCGTCTGATACATGGAGTGAATGCTGAACCAGTTCCCTCGAGACTGTGTAAAACCAAGAACCTGCATGAAATGCAGATCAACATTAAAACCCTTTAATCTTCATTAATAGGAAAGAAGGAAGATCAAAGTCTAACGCCATACCTCGCTAGTATGCAAATACATCGATGGATGTCTGCCCAAGTCACCCAGCAACTCTGGGTTCACCACCTAAATGCTCGAAAGCTCCCTGCGAGGGACATGTGCAGCAGGAGCGGGATCCTCTATTGGAATATTTACCTCCTCGTCCTCAACGTCTGGAACACCTACCTGGACAAGACGTATCACGGCCTCCACCAACCGTCGACGCTGTTTGACAGAACGGGGACGAGGTACTTCAGAAGCCCTCCGCCGTACACCAAAAGTGGTCCTATAGGAACTTCTCGGCTGATCCGGATCCATAGTATCTGGACAACAAGTCTCCAAATCACCTCAGAAAGGGTGTGGTATTTCCTTACCTGGAGCTTTCTCGAATACATTTTATGACTATATGCACGCATGCATTTACTTTAACATATAATAGAGTTAAAATGCACGACTACCCAATGCCTATATTTGGAAAATTTTTGTCATAGTCCCCTTTGAAAATAGGACTATCCACATGTATACAGGCATGTCTAGGTGGCCATTCAGTAGCACACCTGCCCCAAAGTCATATACATAATATATGCATTAAAAATTAAAATCATCATACATCAGGTCAACATCAATATCAGGAGTATTTTGCCTTGCTACCTTATGCTCATTGGACCTCAAATAGGACAAAAAAATAGCAGAAAAGGTGCCAATTTGACTGTCTCAAAAGTCAAATTTTTTCACATCATTATGTTCAGCATGGTTTAATACTAACCTTTACTATGTTGAATATTTTTTATCTAGTCGTTTGTGCATACATAATAACTACTATGTGTTTAGATGCATTTCATGCGATAACTCAAAATCCAACAGACAGAAATGAGAGAAAATACAGGCATATGTTACCAGGATAGTGTAGAACACGCGTATGGTGACAGAATTTACAGAAAGCAGCCCGAACTTAGCAGATCTGAAAGAGGCTCACATATTTTCCTTCGCGCAACAAGTTGAAAGTGACTTGTGAGACCAACCAGCTGGAATTTATCATCCACAGTTGGCCGCAGGCCCATCTGTGGCTGCAACAGGTGCACCTGCGGTACTCCCATGCGGGTCCCATCACTCCGGCTAGGTCCAGTTTGAGTTGCAAAGGAGTTCTTACAAGCTGAAAAGGCCAAACCCGGGATAAAAACGCTACGCGATTGAGCAGAATAGCCTGAAACCTTGGTTTTTCTGAATCCAACTGTGGCTTTATTTTCATCCATTGGTATTCGCCCGAACACAGGGTTTACTATACCGATGATTCAACTCTTTGCATACCACATTCAGTAATACCGTACAGAGGTCCGATGCCGCCAACGTAAGGTTGTCACCCCAATCTTTTCACACAAGAAATCCCCGACGGGGGTTACAACGTGAAATCCCCGGTGAGGGTTACAACGCATGCTCATCTGTTGACACACAAATCAACGAAGGTCAAGCAGCCTTGACATTATTACAGCCGATAGCGATTTAAACCTATCAAAGCTCTGGAGCTATTCGAGGTTTTCACACCCGACCGCTCAGATCCCCGGTAGGGGTCACAACGCAATGTTCCGTTGATTCACATGTCGGCGGAGGTCAAGCAGCCTTGACAGTATATCCTACAGGATTTTTCAGCCGTTGATTCACATGTTGGTGAAGTACACGTCAATGAAGGTCAGGCATCCCTGACAGCATTTGTTGTTGGCAGTAAACCCAACAGAATCTTGTTATACACATCCTCAAACAGATCAAGCTTTATCCCTAGAGATTTCTTACACAAAAGAGGTACATCTGCAGGATCAAGTCATTATCCAGGAATTTGGTGATAACTCCAACATCAACGTCCTAACAGATTCGGATTACACATCAAATCTGGTCATCGTTGCCAACCCTCAGTTGAAGTAACAGGGAGCCAGCAATCATCCCCATCGTGTTGGGCTACAACCCCGTACACATGCATCATACATTTGCATCATGTTGCTATCCATAGTATCATGTTTATCTTCTTGCATTTCAAGTGTCTAGGATTCTTTATCCTACCCATGCATCGTCATGCATGAGTATGATAAAGAGGGGCATCTGTAGACACTCGAAATTTTCTGTACACCTTTCACTAACACTGCAGGAGAGCAGATTCGTCTTTTAAGAGGGAACCCTAATAGACGATCCATATCCATGCCGGATACTACCGGAGGTTCAGCATCAACCCTGGATCACAATCTGGGAGTAATAATCTCGAAAATAATCCCGAGGCATGCAAATACAATACCGAAACACACACCGGAGAAGACCGATTAATCTTAGAGATAACCCCGAGGTATCCAGTCTCAGTCCCGACCATGGGAATAGCCACCAACCTTCGTGATAACCCCAAGGAAGGCAATTTCGGCGACAACCCCGAAAATGCTTGTTACAAATGCAACCGGCTTCAATCTCGGCGCTCACAACAAGATCCACTATACCAGCCCGGCGATAACATCGGGAAGACAGACACAACTCAAAGATGACAATGAGGACCTTCAACAAATTGCAGCAGTCCAATCTCAGTGAAGCTGAGCAACGTCTGCTTTATCAGCCCAATCCGGCGATAACACCGGTGAGGGGCAACATCGTCATCTGACCAACACGATGTCACGCCACGTCGCCTCAACATATCTACGCAATAATGTCCCACAAGACTAATCAATCCCGAGTGACTATTGTCCGGGGTAACGGATGAAAGTTGAAGCTTGAAGACCGGAGGGCACCGTCCCATCTTCAATGACTTCGCACAAACTCTAATCACATGCCATCGTACAACTCACGACAACGGCGGTCCGAAATAGGTCCTGTATACCTCAAACGGATGCCCGAATTGCACTTCTGAAAGTTCGAGTGGACATTACAGTGCCTGAGTGCACGTACTTCGAGACGACCTGAGCCGAAAAACCTGGGCCCACCCGGGTTGCCTCTGGTACACCTGCGGCTCAGCCGCAGGTACACCTGCGGCTCCACCCTCTATAAATAGAGGGCTTGGGGTGGCCATTTTGTAAGAGAAAATGGCGAGGAAGTCCTACCCAATTTGCTCTGCACTCATCTCAAGCAGTGTACTTTCCCCTTTTAAACACTTGTGAGCTCATATATAGCCCTTTTGTACCTACAAAAGTCTTTGTTTACTCACTCTAGAGATATAGAAGTCTTCTTTGGCAGCCCACTGTAAGCCTTCTTACACACTTTAGAGTCCTTCTCTTCATCTTTGCACACACCCTTCTACACGTTGAGAGTCGTGTTGCTTGCTTTTGCCCGGACTTCGGTCCGTGATTTCATTTCAGTCTCTCTCTCTCTCTCTCTCTCTCTCTATATATATATATATATATATATATATATATATATATATTTACATATATATTGACTAACATTATCGAGTTATGCCTCAATTGAGCCTAGACTTCGGTCTGGAGCGTTTATTTGCTTTCATATATATATATATATATATATATATATATATATATATATATATATATATGAATTGATTACTTTTTACAGCTTTCTGTACATTTCGTCCCACCTGGAGTTTACTTTGTGGTGGTTGATCATTTTTTATGTACATTTCGTCCCACCTGGAGTTTACTTCGTGGTGGTTGATCGTTTTTACAGCTTCCTGTACATTTCGTCCCGCCTGGAGTTTCCTCCGTGGCGGTTGATAGCTTTTACAGCTTTATTTATATTTCTGATCCCTCATGGAGGTGCTTCATGGTTGGTGATCATGTATGTATATATATGTTTACAGCTTTTATATATATACCTGCTTACTGCGTTTATATCAATTGCGGCATCATGTGAGCCTAGGAATCGTGTGATCACAGATTCAGTCCTCTAAATCTAGATTCGGTTCCCGTAATGAACCTTTTCAGCTGTAAGCAGTTTGTAAATATATCTATGATGTTTGAATTCCCTCAGATGGTTTTCATAACCACGAGGAATTCAGCACCTTTTTGTAAAGTATTTTCGTACGGATGCTTCGCATCTGTCAAATAAAATCAATCTAGCCAAATACGGAATAAAATGGGAGTGTAAAATGTCTCAATTACTATTGAGCATCAGGGTTTGAAAAACCTCTTTTATAAAACATCACTGCCATATCTTGCTTAAAATTGAATTTTTACGTAAAATTCAAACCATGTGTATATAGGTGCGAACGAGGCCTCGCACCACTTCCAAATAACAGCACATTAACCCACACACACACACATTCAGATAGTAGTTTCTTGAAAAGAGGCGGTCACCGTGGTAACACGGATGTCGGGGGGTGCCTAACACCTTTCCTCCGCATAACCAAGTCCCCGGACCCTAATGAATCTCGGTTTCACTGACCCGTTTAGCAGTGTCACATCACTGGGTCAATGTGCAAACCTTTTCTCCGTTGTGTTGGCACAACCATTTAAAAAACCAACTGGCGACTCTTAACAGTCAATCGTCGACAATATACATGTCGGACCTTTCTCACTTGTTTTTTCAAACAAATCTCACCTAAAATGAGAACACCAAATGACAAGTAACAGAAAGGGACAATTAAAAAATCCCGACGTCGACAGACCACATGTAGAGGAGGAAAGTATTCATGAGAATGCTGAAGGTACCTTGCATATATCTACACATAACTTGCATTGTCATGAAGGCAACTTTTACACTCTTCTTTTTCTTCACTTGAATGGCAACTTTTACACTTTCTTTTTCTTTTACATGGGTTTATAGTCTATATAGCACAAACATGAAGTGATAATGCTTGTATTGAAAAGTAGGGACCTTAAATATAGTCTATATAGCACAAACATGAAGTGATAATGCTTGTATTGAAAAGTAGTGACCTTAAATATAGTCTACAAACCAGCTTAAAACTAGTGCAGAACTATGTAGTCCATCTCATATAGCATAAAACCAACTTAATTGGTCTGATTAGAATTCCTGCATCAGTTAAATTTGGGACACCTTTGTTTTTAAGAAAATTGCATAAAATTATTGGAGCAGGACCATGACCATGATCACCAATATAAAGGTGAAGCAGTGGTCGTTCTAATTGTCTTAAACCTGAAGTGCATGTTCTAATTGTTTTGTTATTTCCTGCTGGTAAAGTGCAGTGGTCAGTGGTCATTTCTAATGTCTTGGATTTATTTCTTTTTCTCGAAAATTCGTTTTGTTATTTCCTTTAACTGGGTTCGTTTGTTTGTTTAGTAAGTAAATTGAAAACTAAATTCCATGTTTGTTGAATTAGTTTGATGTTACTGCTGCTAGTTGGTTAGCTAGATGACGGTGATGTTATTTTGGCAGCCAAATTGTATTACTGCTACTGTTGGGTTTGTCTTGTCTCATTGTTTATTTTAGGTTCAAAATTTTGTAGCTTCCTTACTATGCAATTTTCCAGAAAGAAACCATATGGGAGACGATTTGTCCAACTGGTTAAATTTTAAGAGTTTTGACTAAAATCGTTATGGGGAATCATTAAGAGTTTTTAGTAGGTCGAATTAGCTTATGCTGCTAACCGTTGAGAGTTGTGGTTTGACTTGTTTTTAAAAAATTGCTATGAATGTTACTGAATAATTAAACATCTGATGCATTTGCCAAAATTGTGTCATTAAACCCAAAATGTCTCTTAGTTGGTAACTTGATATTTTTAGGTAGGTAATCAGTATGACTCATGTGCATCTGTTAATGCCTATTTGCGCCCTTCCTTTCACTCCGACATAAAATTCACAAACAGGCTGTTAGGATGTAGTTGTTCTTAACTGTTCAACTTAAATTATAGTCATGCGTAACTACAGGTGATTTTTGTGAGAATTGTAGCAATACAAATTCTCCTATTCAATCTGATGACATGAGTAAACTCTCCAACCTATTTTAATTTTTCAGTGTGTATTTTCAGTGTGTATGGTTGGTGTCCATAACATTATTTTTGGAACCATGAACCCTGGGTTACTAGGTAACTATGTACTTGGTTAATTTTGATCATAAACTCTTTGCTATTACTAAAAAATTAAGATTTATTAATTTTAAAATGATTAATTAAACTAAAAACTGTAAAACAATTAGAACGACCACTGCACTTCAGGTTTTGTAAAAACCCATGCATGACTGTAGCAGTTACTTTGAAGCTAGACTGTTTCAGTTATTTTGAAAAATTTATAATGAGAACTGTAGCAGCATGACTGTTTCAGTTACTTTGAAGCTAGTTTGTAATTAATTGTTTAAAGTAGTCTCCTGAACTTACTGTTTTTTTCTGTATTTGTTACCAAAAAGGGCAAGGGGGCCACGTAGCGGTTAGAAATTTTCAATCAACAGTTTCATTGCAAGTGTTTTAATTTTGTGCGAGGACATCTTTATTTGTAATTCCGTTTAGTTCATATATCTTGATTCTTTCTCTCTTTTAGGTTGTTGACCTAAGAGGAAGCGTGGACCAACGATGAGAGCAAAGTTATGGTCAAATATCGATGCACCCAAGAAAGTAATTTATGATGCAAATTGTCAACCTGTTGGGGGAGATGGCAATAAGTTAACAACCTTTCTCGGGTGTCTTGCGCGCAATGGAGAATTTTTTCCAATAAGTGCTCCAACATGGTCCAATATGACAGAGGCTAACATGACAAGAGCTTGGGATGAAATTGAAGTTATTAGTCATAGCATTTTATAGAATTTAACATTAAGCAGTTTGAAGGTAATTTAATATATGTGTAAATTTGTTTGTTGTAGAAACGATTTACCACAGATCACCTCAATGTTAAAAGAAAACTGATGGCTATCATGAACAATAGGTGGAGAGATTAGAAGTCTAACTTAAAGAGTAATAATTTTGTGCCTGGTGACCGTGCCAAATCTATAGCGAATACTATCAACAATAATCGAGTAAATCCTAATCAATGGGATGCGTTGGTTGATTATTGGCTAACTGATGATGTACAGGTTGTGTTTATTCTAATTTTATGTATTATCAGTTCTTACTTATTGTTATATATTAGTATTAATTTATAAATACATGTAATGCAAGATATAGCAACAAAAAATTGTGAAAATCGAAAAACATTATTGGTAAGTCATACGTTGGGCACTAAATCAATTCCAAAAAAGAAGCATGAATTGGTAAATATTTGATGTTATTTCAATATTTTTTGTCATTAATCATGTATTAGACTTCTATGAATAAAGTATTTCTTGAATTACGTACTATTTTTTGTTTTATTTGTAGTACCAAATAAATAAAAAAGAGATTGATCGAGCGGATATGTATATACAGTCCCACACTAGAAGTGATAACTCAATTTTACCGGGAGCATCCTCAAATGTGGTACGTATTTATCAATCCTCAAATTTAGTTGCTACAAAGTAAGTTTATAGTCTTTTATTTTAAAAAAAAAGAACTTTATAATAGGTGTTGTAATTGATAACTGTGGCTATGATTGAACTGTGATAACTATGAATTAGCAAAGGAGATAGGTTGGTTGTGTGTAGATATAAGGGAGCTAAAATGGGATTGTAACATAAACAAATAGCTATGACACAAGTGTTACAAAACAGTGCACGCATATGACATAAGTGTTACACAAATAAAAGCTAAAATTTGTTACTCTGCTTGCAAACTAGATGAATATTTATACAATAGAGGACGACTAGAAATGAAAAGCTTCGAAAACCCAACAGATTCATTTTTTCTAAGGTCTCTAGTCATTTACACAGAAATTATCCCAATAAATCAATTAAGGTCTCTAGTCATTTACACGGAAATTATCCCAATATATTTAAGTTATGTATATTTTGCCTTGTATATTTTCACAGGAAAAAATTATTGAGTTAAAGAAGACTCAAGAATCGACTGGTGAAATCAGTAGTACAGGACAGAATGATATACTTGAACAAGTGTTTGGATCGGAGCGACATGGTAGACTTTGACAAGGTGGAGTTGGTGCCACATCTACTAACACTTGGGGGCCTCGTGACACAAATAATAAGGTACAACGCGAGAATCAAGAATTGAAAGCTGAGTTGAAAAAGGTGCGGGAAAAATGAGACGATACTGCAAGGAAAGTGGATGAGATTTTATCAATCATGACAGAATTTTTGAAGAAATTGTCAGTTCCAAATGCTCATTCCAACAATCAGGTGTTGCTCTCTCACTCCACTTATACTTCAAATATTTGCTCTATCACTCTGTTTGTATGGATTAACAAGTTCACTTGATAATTAATTTGTAGGATTGATCCCCAGAAGGAGATAGTGGTGATATTAGTGGATCAAATAATCCTTTAGAGGATCTGTGACATGTCTCTTGCTGCTAGAGATATGTTAGATGTAACACTATTTTGGATGAAAATATGTTAGATGTGCTATTGAAAATATGTTAAATTTGTGTGTGGTTATGTACTGTTTTGAGACATAGTAATAGTATTTTGGATGGTTATGTATATTTAGATGATATTATACATTAATTTGTAATTTTGAATACTAGACTTTATTTGTTTTGTTCTTTTAGTTTTAAATGTTATATTTAGATTGGATGGTATGGTTTGAATGTAATTATACTTGTTAACAGGTAAAATAAATAAGAAATATTGTATAATTAAAGCCATTTTTTTAAATTTGGAAAAGATATAGCGACGGTTAGGACCGTCGCTATAGATATCAATTATTGGCGCCAAAATCTCTATAGCGAAGGTCACGACCATCGCAGTAGACCTAAACATTCACGCCAATATCTTTTACAGCAACGGGCAGGACTGTCGCGGTAGACCTTAACCTTTCGCGCCAAAAACTTCTTTAGCGACGGTCACGACCGTCACTATAGCTATTATCTGACCGTTGGTATAAAGCTTAATGCACATTTTTGTGTAGTTTTCGGGCGACGGTCGGACCGTCGCTATAGGAGAAAAGATCGTCGCTATATGTTTCAACGACAGCTTTTATGGCGACGGTTGTCGATCGTCGCTATATGTCTATAGCGACGGCCTATTGAGCTATAGTGACGGTCGCCGACCGTCGCTATAGGCTGATTTTCTAGTAGTGCCTGATTTGGGGGTGTCACATGTTGGTCTCAAAGCTTTAGGTTATGAACCTTAGGTGGGGAAAAGCCTTAGGAAGTAACCTTTGAAAAGATAGTGGTGATGAACTCTTTATCGAGTTTTAAGGAAAAAGTAATAAAACACTTATATGCTTATGTGGTTGAAACCTATGTGCACGTGAGTGTCGAGTAATAATGATTAGTAATTGAAACTTAAAATTTTGTTGTCAGGATGGCTAATGTTGAAGAATCCAGTTAGGCTAGAGAAGAAGGATCCCAGATGCCTAGAGAGGAAGAGCCTCGAGATATTCAGGTGATTTTGGAACAACTACTGCCACGGGAAACATCTCCGTTGGTTACAGTGGTTGAGCAGGAGGGTTTACCTGATGAGGATGATGAGATATAGATGGAACTTCAGGATAGTGTCGAGGAGTTGGAAGAGATAGTAGCTGAACAGCAGATCGTAATGGCACAGAAGGACAACGAGATCCAAGATCGAGATGAACGGTTGAATAATGTCGAAGGGAAACTGATCCACGCTGAAGGGGAGAATGAACAAATGACAGAGGAGATTGCAGAGCTGAAGAACAAGTTGAAAGAAGAATCTACAAAGAAGGCAAGAGCCGAATACACGTACGAGAAAGCTTATCAATGAGCCAGGATAGCAGAGAAAGAGAGGTATAAGTAAAGAAGATTAAGATGGAAGTGATGAATAGTGTTTTCAACACCGTTATCAATTGAGCTCAAGATTGGGTCATGTGTTATCCGATTCAGTTCGAGATGCTGCCATCGTACATGTTAGATCGTCGAACAATGTTCCGTATTATGGAAGAGGTGTGTCGTAAGGCTATGTAGTATTTTAGTAGGTCGTCATAAATGTACTTACTATGTGATTAGCGAATAAATAAGATGTAAATCCTGGGTATAATATAACCCATCAGATATGATGAGGATGAAGTTATCCTGAATCTTTTGTAGTTCAGGAAAGTGATGTAGATAGCAAGAATGCTATCATTATTATGTTTTTAAAAGATTATGAATGAATAAAAGATACTATTTATTCAAGATATTGTGATGTCCCCAAATCTAGGTACTTAAAACCTGAACTCGGTGCTTCATAATACCATTTCTATGAGCGAAATAATACTAATAATAATAACAATAATATAGATGGTAAGCATAATTTATATAAATCAGAGTCTAAATCCCAGGTACGAGACCTCTAAACATTCATTACATTATAGATAATAATAAACATTGTCTTAATAAACCTTAACTATTACATAGAATATTATAAAACTCATTCGAACAACTTTCCTTTCCATTTGTTCTTGCCTGAGCCCTCGTGTTGTTCATACTTAGTTAAAAACATTTAAATTTAAAGCAAGAATGAGCATTGGATTGCCCAGCAAGTAATAACAATAATAAATATTAGTATAAATGATTAAATGTTTTCTTTGAATAACACTTCTACAACGAATCAACAGTTGTGAAGTAAGCTGAACCAATAATAACAACATAACACTTCTATATCAATTTTTTGAAACTACGTACTGACCTTAACTGGAGATCAGTCGACAGACTATGAACATTGTTTTCTATTTTCAAAAAGGTATACAGAAATTCATCTACAGACCGTCCTAACTTATAGGCACGGGGGTGATCAGTCCATTATGCCCTGTATTAATCAATACTACATGCAAAAACGATATTATAGTTCATCTTATCCACCTTAGTTGCACAAAAGTTTTCCCATGTTCGGGATGTTCATACTTAGTCAGGAATCTGAACCAAAATAATCTGGTTGGATACAATAAAGTTCTATCTTATTCAATAATATTTTTATGTCTAGCTGAATCAAATAGCTTAGACGGCTTTTTAAGTCAACGTATACATACTGGAAACCAATGAGTATGTATCAACATGTGATTAAATAAAATGATTATCCAAGTGAGGACACTTGTCTAACCCTATATAGGAATTAACGAACAGAATATATATCTGAATTATACAGTAATACTGTGTTGATAAACAATGATGGGATAAATTGAGAACTTGTATGAATATGAATAATTGGATACATAATCAATAACAATAGAGTTAATAATCTGACACAATAATATGATTCTGAAACTTTCTTACTGATATCCATTGTATAAAGGAAATGCAAAGTTAGGATACTTGCACAATGTAAAAAATAGTTCAGATACTTAACTGAGCTGCTGCTTACAATAATACAACTTAGATTAATCTTTTATATCGAAACCTATTATTAATAAGATCATTCGTTCGATTAGAATAATGTATCATAACACATAGTACTGCTATTTGCAGTCAACACATAACCTAATCACATTGTCACATATTTTAACAGTCATTGATTCACTAACAAACACGTATCTAGTCCAATTATCTAAGTCCAGATCAATTTCTGAAATATTTCGGTGTGCTGACGGCTTTATCGGGTATTTATCGAGTCTAAAACTCTATCCCGTAGTTCAATAACTGAAAATATCAGTCATATTATTTTTAATTGACTTATATATAATAAATTTTAAATAATTATTATAATTTATCATGATTTTTCAAACTTCAGAATCATTATTAAATAATTTAAATATTAACTAATTCTACTATTATTAATATTTAATTAATATTAAATTATTAATAAACCATTGCCAAAATATTAAAGTTATTTATAATAATTCAAAATATTTTTAAAGTATTAATATTACCCTTAAATGATTTTTAAAATATTAAAAATTATTTTTAAATAATTACCATTAATATTTAAATATTAATGCATTAATTATCAAAATATTAAAATTCATTTATTATAACTTAAAATATTTTTAATTCATTTACATCCTTTTTAAATGATTTTCAAGTTAATAAAACCATTTTAAAACTATTTATTTAATTATTTAATATAATTATTAAATAAATTTTATATCATTAATATTAAATTAATATTAAAAGTTATATTTTATAACTTAAAATATCTTTAAACACTTTATTTTTATTTAATTTTTTTTTAATATTAAAATTATTTTTAAATTAATTTACTTAATATAATTATTAAATAAATCTAATATCATTAATATTAAATAATTAATGTAATTTGTCTTAAAATATTATAAGTTATGTTTTATAACTTAAAATTCTATTAAATACCTTATTATCATTTAAAATGATTTTTAATACAATAAAATCATTTTTAATTAATTTATTTAATGCATTTATTAAATAAATTAATTACAATTAATATCAAATAAATATTAATATTTATGAAAAATATGTCAAATTAATAAAAGTTGATTTTTTATAACTTAAAATAATTTTTTAAAATAATTTTTGTAATTTTCAGAAATTAGTTTCTATTTTTAAATAATTTTTAGAAAGTAAATTAATTAAAATTAATAAAACTGTCGCTATAGGCTTTAGCGACAGAAAGTGTAGTCTAATGTGTTCTTGAGCCTTCAAAGTCAGTTTTCGAGTTGGTTAGTTTGACTATTGATAAATTCCAATCTATGAGGTTTCCGGGCAAGATAAAACGTTGTTATTGTAGTAATAGTGTAACACTACATGATAAAACAACTAACAAGGTCATAAAACATCACAACCGAAAGTTATTAAGCTTTGAACTAGCTGTTAGACGTGTTCATCGTGTTTCTGGGCTGCCCAGAAAATCTGGTCATGGCCGGTCAACGCCTTTTGTGGCCTCATTACAGTCAATCAGTTCATGTTGTAGTTGTGTTAGACGTCGGGCCTTGTAGACTAACTAACAGGGTATCTATTTTGACAACTGTGAAAGCTTAAACATTAACAACAAGAAAGATCTAAGCCATCAAAGTAGTTGTCAGAGGCTACATAAAACACGTATAACATCAACCAAATGTCTAGATACATGCCGGTCAAAGTACATTCCCGTAACTGTTCTTGAACATTTCTGGGTTATCCAGAAATGTTCTTGAGTAGTTTCGGCTATCAATGTTTGACCATCATTTAGTTCAATTCTACATATGCTCTGGGAGTTATAGAGACATAGTTCGATAGTTCGCATGTCAGTCTACACAACCATAACAACAACATAACATAACTAACTAATAACATCAAGATCTAGGGTCTCAAAAGTCATTGTCAGACTTTTCTAGGCAGAATATGGGTTCCAGAACAGCCGATCAATGTCTGTCAACCCACTTTGACCACGAATAACTTTTAATCTACAACAGATATGGACCTGATTCAAGTTCCATATTAAAGATCTCATAATAGACTACCAGTACAAACTTTCAAAACACAAAAAATCATCAAAGATCACAGAGATATAAGACCTGACATTTGTTGTCGGACTTTATTTTTAAACTTTTTCTAGATTTTTGATAACAATAATTTCAAGTACTTAGATGTTATGGATCTACAAGATACCAACCCAGATCACTTAAATAGACTACAAACAACATGTTTTAACATAAAAACACAACATTTAACATAAGATAAAAAGTCAGATTTCTAGTTTAGGGTTTACCTTTTTATGAACAAATTCTGATTTCTTAGCTTATGATCTGTTATTGGAAGTCGTGGGGCTTGATTTAGAGACTGGTGCACCTTTGGATTTCGTGGGTTTGAGCTTGAGAGAGTATGGCTAAGTGTGGGTTGCACAAATGAGGTAATAATGCACTTTCTCTCTCTTAATCTATGCAAAACAATTGATGCAATGAACTTGGCTGTTAGTAATGGCTGAGAGCTGGTGTTTGTAGGCTCATAGCTTAGACTAGGGTGGCTTGCCAAGATATGGTAGGATTTTGTTATCAATAATTCAACAAATGGGACAAAAAGGGTATAAGGGTAATTTGGGTTACAATTTTAAGGGTATTCTTGTCCAATGTACTTAAATTTAGGGTTTAATCACTAGATTTTAAATCTTAAAATTTCTCAAATAATTTCTATGGTTTGAAAAATTAAAATTCAAGTGTAATAAAATTTTAATTAAAACACACTAATTAAAATTAGGGTTTTTAATAGAAATTAGGGTTTAAATAATTAGGTTTCCTTAATATCATTAGGGTTCCCAAATTAACAATTTAATTTACTAAAATAATAATTAGGGTTTTTAATTTTTAGCAATTAGGGTTCCTAATTAGCAAATTAGGATTTTTAATTTTAATTTGGGTTTTCAAATATTAATTAGGGTTTTCCTAATTAACAAAAATTCAATAATATGCAACATAATTCATATAACACAATTTCTGACCGATCTTAAACTCCAATTTTGAGTTTCCAATTACGGTTTATGACAGTAATACTAGGATTTGTCGTGATACACCATAATTGACTAACCATTAACAGTCTACACATATACAGTATATATTTATAACACTGAAAAATAATATTATATTTAATATAATATTAATATTCTCATTCCTTGTTCAAAATCAAAATTTAGGGTTTAGATTCCATATCTGATTTATCTTTTATATATAATATTATTAATTAAGTTAAAATACTTAACTTAATAATCTGAACTAAAATTCATATAATAAAATAATAATTCTAATAATCATTTCATACCTTATTTAAATAATATAAAAATCCTATTTTCATAGAAAATAAATAATAAAGAAATTTCTACTATAAAATTAATTATTATAAGAATATACTTTATAATGATCAATAATTCTAAAATAAAATTATTTGAAATTATTCATGTAATAAATAAATTTTATTTATCACAAAAATACATACACATTACTTGGCACATATCCCCTTCTTTAAAATAAATAAAATTTATATGCAAAATTTCTCATTTATTTATATAAAAAATATTGGGTTATTACAGATATTGTGTGCTATGTGGAAATTTTTGTGATGTGCAAGTTGAATGTATAATACTTAAAAGATTGAATAGAATCTAACGAGTATATTTTAACAAAAAATGCCTCCAAGATGTCAACCACGACAAAGGACCCCTGAGAATAACAACAATGCTGAGGCTAATCCAGTTCAATAATTAGTAATGCTACTGACGGGAGTATTGCAGAATCAACCGCAGAATCAAGCTGCGACATTTAAGGACTTCAAGGAGATTAGGCCACCAGAGTTTCGTGGGTCCATGAATCCGGTTGAGGCACAGACCTATATCATGGAGATAGAGAAAGTTTTTGATGTTACTAGAGTAGGGGATAATCAGAAGACTGCTTTTACAACATTTATGTTGAAAGTAGAGGCTAGTTATTGGTGGCAAGCCAATAAAACTCGAGGAGGTCAAGGGGTAATGACTTGAGATAGATTTAATGAGATGTTATTCAAGACTTATTTCTCAGAGAGTTCAAAAAATCAAATGGAGGTGCAGTTTTTAGAACTGAAACATGGATCAATAACGGTGTCAGAATATGTCACGAAATTCAACGAGTTAGCGAGGTTTGTGCCATATCGAGTCAACATGGAAGAGCGCAAGGCTAGGAGGTTTGAGCAGGGACTAAAACCCTGGTTGTACAGTAAAGTCTCCATGTTTCAGCTGAAGACATTTACAATAGTGTTGGAGAAGGCAATTCTCGTTGAGGGTGGAGGCGAGACTGTAACAAAGTACAACTAAGAGCAGAGAAAGAAGAAAAGTGAGGGCAAAGATAAGAATGGTAGTGGTAGCGGTGGAAATGGTAACAATAACTTAAAGAGGAAGTGGAATACAAATGTGGGAGCTGGAAATCAACAAGGTAACCAGCAGAAGAAGAAAGTTGACGCATGTGCTACCTGCGGGAGGTTTCACACGGGTATGTGCTTAAGGGGGAAGCCTGTGTGCTTTAACTATGGCCAGGAGGGTCATATTGCCCCAAATTGTAATCAACCAAAGAAGAATATTTGCTACACCTGCGGGTCAAAGGATCATTTTTCTCGCGATTGCCCTAAGAAGAAAGCTGGAGAGACAACGAGAAACAAGGGAGGTAGTAGCGGAGGTACATTGACCATTGCTGGACCAACATCAGCAAACAGACCCACAGCTAGAACCTTCAACATGACAGTGCATTATGCGATGCAATCAAAAGATGTCGTGTCAAGTATTATCCCAATCAATGATATAAATGTATATGTATTGTTTGATTCGGGTGTTACTTGCTCGTTTATATATGATGAATTTGCTAAGAGGTTAGAATTACCTTGTGAAGAGTTGAATTTCCCTTTACGCATAGAAATTGTGAATAGGGAGGTAATTCCTGTTAAGTTCGTATTCAAGAATTGTAGAGTGAATATTAAGGGGAATATTATGACAGTAGATTTAATCCCGATAAAACTTGGAGAGTTTGATGTAATATTGGGAATAGATTTGCTTTTCAATTATGGAGCGTTAATTGATTGCCAAAAAAAATGTGTAAACCTTATGACTCCGTCAAAGGTAGTTTTCTATGGTAGTAAATCGCTTAGGCAAGCGAAATGTTTGACGATTATGCATGCCAATAAGTTATTGAGTCAAGGCTGTGTAGGGTACCTAGCTTACATAGTCGATACTCAAAAGGAGAAGGGCTTGAAACTGGAAGAGATACCAGTGGTTAGGGATTCTGTGGACATTTTTCTGGAGGATTTGTCAGGACTTCTGCCTGACAAAGAAATTGAGTTCGTGATCGACTTAGCGCTAGGAACTGCTCCAATATCGAAGGCCCCATACAGAATAGCTCCGGTAGAGATGAAGGAACTGATGGTACAACTACAAGAACTGTTAGATAAGGAGTATATTCAACCGAGCATATCATCGTGGGGAGCGCCGGTGTTATTCGTGAAGAAGAAGGATGGATCAATGCGTCTTTCCATTGATTATAGGGAATTAAATAAAGTCACTATTAAGAATAAATATCTACTGCCAAGAATAGATGACTTGTTTGATCAATTGAGGGTGCTAGATACTTCTCGAAGATAGATTTAAGAAGTGGGTATCATCAATTAAAAGTAAGGAAGGAGGATGTATCGAAGACGACATTCCGAACTCGGTATGAACATTAAAAATTTTTGGTGATGTCTTTTGGTTTGACAAACGCCTCTGCAGCGTTCATGGATTCGATGAACAGTGTGTTTAAACCATTTTTAGATAAGTTTGTGGTGGTATTTATCGATGATATTTTGGTGTACTCCAAATCTCATGAGGAACACGTGGAACATTTACATTTGACACTGGAGACACTAAGAAAAGAAAAGTTGTACGCAAAATTCTCTAAATGTGAATTTTGGATGGAACGTGTACAATTTCTCGGCCATGTAATTGATAAAGATTGGATTTCAGTGGATCCATCAAAAGTCGAAGCTTTGACAAATTAGGAACAACCAAGAACTCCATCAGAAGTAAGAAGTTTCTTGGGTTTGGCTGGATATTACAGACGGTTTATCCAGGATTTTTCCAAGATTGCCACTCCGTTGATGAAATTAACGAGAAAAGCTGTCAAATTTATTTGGACGGAAAAATCCAAAGAGAGTTTTACGGAATTGAAGAAGCGGCTTAGTGTGGCACATGTGTTGTCATTACCAGATAATACAAGAAATTTTGTGGTGTATAGTGATGCTTCACTCAAAGGATTGGGTTATGTCCTTATGCAGAACGGTAAAGTCATTGCGTATGCATCAAGGCAATTAAAGGACTATGAGAAAGGGTATCTGACTCATGATTTAGAGTTGGCTGCAGTGGTGTTTACTCTAAAGATATGGAGACACTATCTCTATGTGGAGAAATATGAGATATACACAGACCATAAGAGTCTGAAGTATATTTTCACACAGAAGGACCTGAACATGCGACAAAAGAGATGGATGGAATTAATAAAAGATTATGATTATGAGATCTTTTATCATCCGGGTAAAGCAAATGTGGTTACAGATGCCTTGAGTAGGAAGGGTCATGAGCAGTTGATGTTATTAACTAACGAGGAGGAGCTCATTTCAGTAATGGCAAAGTTAGACCTGGAAATCAAATTTCCAAAAGAATCTGACGAAAGATTGTACCAGATGGAAGCTAGTCCAACTTTGGCGGACAAGGTGAAAAATGCTCAACTACAGGATGAAGAATGCAAAAAAAAGGAAAGTGTGGTCAAGGGTAAAGAGGTGAAGTATAAGGTTGATACTGAAGGAATGCTAAGATTCGAGGGACGAATTTGGGTTTCAGTAATACAAGAAGTTAAGGAAGAAATCTTGACAGAAGCTTATAGCTCAAGATATTCTATTCATCTGGGAAGTACAAAAATGTATCAAGATTTGCATCGACATTTTTGGTGGCCAAATATGAAAAGAGACGTTGCAGAATGTGTTGCGAAGTTCTTGACGTGTCAGAGAGTAAAAGAAGAGCATCAGAGGCCAATCAGATTACTTCAACCTTTGGAAATACCGGAATGAAAGTGGGAGCATATCACAATGGATTTTTTGGTAGGTCTTCCAACAACTCAAAAAGGATACAATGCGATATGGGTGATAGTGGATAGATTAACAAAATCAGCATACTTTTTGCCAATAAAGATTAGATTTAATTTTGATCAGCTGGCAAAACTATACGTCAAAGAGATCGTGTCGAGGCATGGAGTTCTTGAAAGTAGTATGCACACAAGCCATTCATGTTTGATGATAAAGCATATACTTTGTAACAATCTTATTCATTTATTAATAAAAAGTATTAATTTATTTAAAGCTTTTAATTATCTACATGATGTTGTTTTATAATATGTGATAAACTTATAGTTTTAAGCAATGCTTTTAGAATAATGATGATGATCATTCTAATGAGATCTAAATTCTTAGAAAGCTTAAAACTAAAATAGTTTCCAATAATTGGATTATTAAATTGGGGATTAGTGAATCTGGATAGATTGGTACATACGTTGCTTGCTCATTGGATGAGGATGATTGATCTCATGATCATTTATGTGGAGACACTAAAGCAAGTATGTAGGTGCTTATTAGAGAATAATTTCACTGAATGTGGCTCGCTAAGGAATACCTAATAGAGTTTTACTTGCCTGTCAATAGGAATTCCTATAGTGATAGTAGTACAAGTGATCTTTGGACTTGAGATCATCATAGTATCTTGTGTATGATGAGTTATACTTTGACTTATTCCTTCAGACCGTTAGGGTATATCAAAGGGTATGCTTGGCTATAATAAGTTGTATATGGAGATAATGTATGATCAATAAAGAATCTACCACTTCTAGTAAAAGAATAGAAATGTCCTACGTGATTCGATAAATAACAACCCAGTAGTCCTTGGCCAAGGCAGAATGAAATTAGAAAAGAGTTTCTAATTTGCATTATTTAGAGTTGTGCATTTAAGGATCGAAATACATATAATTAAATAAAATAAGACTTGACAGTAATTTCATGTCTTATATTTCATTGGGACATTGTATGGTGGAAGGATTGAATTGTACAGTAACTATTTACTCAAAGGTTCTTTTATGATTAATGTTGAAATCTATATTATCTGAAAAGTCGTTAATCGCTAGGGAGGCTTATCCCTATTGTAGAATAAATATTATTTATTTTAAAAAAATTAATATTTTAATTTATTTATTTAAATAAGATTAGAATTGTTCTAATTGATTTATTCACAACATGTTTAATATGGAGAACCTAAAGGGTCACACCATAAAAGGAAGAATAATTATTTAAGAAGTTAATGGCATAATTGTAATAATAAGTTAAGTGTATTTAATTTAATCTATGGTGATAGAATAAATTAAATAACTTAATATTTATTATTTAATATTTTGAAAATATTAAATATAAATTAATAAGAGGAGTCTTATTATTATTATTACTATTATTATTATTTAATTCCTAAAGGAGTTTGGAAATTAGTTAATAAAAGTACTCTCAAATACCATAATAAGATTAAGAGGCTAATTAATTAAAAGAGTTTAATTAATTATTCCTAATAAGATTGGGAGCCTAATTAATTAAAAGAATTTAATTAATTAAAATAAAACTCAATTCTTTAATTGTTAAGGAGGGTTGCCCACATCTATAAATAAGAGGAGTCTTATTATAGGTGGAGAGTTGTTGTTGATTTTTTCACAACATATGTAATTCCAATAAGTTGGAGAGTACGTTTTTTTTTTCT
This sequence comes from Panax notoginseng, assembly GCA_016801055.1. Classification (NCBI taxonomy): domain Eukaryota; kingdom Viridiplantae; phylum Streptophyta; class Magnoliopsida; order Apiales; family Araliaceae; genus Panax; species Panax notoginseng. Next base: position 150,734,962 of record CM029018.1, on the reverse strand, counting down.
ATAGAGATAGAAAACTAGGGTTTTGCTAAATACTCATCTTCTTGAATCTTTATTCTTTCTTGGTGGATCACCTTTAGAGGCCAAACACTTGGGTGGCTAACGTTGATCAAATGAAGGAACCAAACCCGGTGGATTCAAGTTGAACACGAAAAGGATTGGATGTGAACTTGTACATGAGGAAGCTCGAATCTTCAAGGGTATGATTCTTGTTCTTCATATCTTTTCGTTTAATTAATAATTGTGCATAAAGGATGATCCGGGTATATGGTTTGTAAAATTTTTAAACTCTAATTTTCCAGGTTTTCGCTTATTTTGTGCAATTTGATTGCGTTCATGAATATTACAAACCTAACAGTTCTAGTGTCAATAGTATCAGATAGAGATCCGAGATTCACATCAAATTTCTGGAAGAGATTACAAGAATGCATGGGAACACAATTGAAGATGAGTACGGCATACCATCCACAAACTGATGGTCAAAGCGAACGAACAATTCAGACGTTAGAGGATATACTTAGAGCGTGTATCATGGATTTCAAAGGAAACTGGGATGATCATATACCGTTGGTAGAATTTACATATAACAATAGTTACCACGCAAGCATTGGCATGCCGCCATATGAGGAATTATAAGACAGGAAATGCAGAACTCCACTGTGCTAAGATGAAGCTGGTGAACGTCAACTGTTAGGACCGAAATTGGTATAACAGACCGCTTAAGTTATCAAACTCATCAGAGCAAAGCTGGTAGATGTTCAAGATAGACAGAAGAAGTACGCTGATCAACACAGACAAGATCACAAATTCGACATAGGAAATTTTGTTTTCCTTAAAGTTTCTCCTTTGAAGGGGAAAATTCGTTTTGACAAGAAAGGAAAGCTAAGCCCAAGGTTTATTGGATCATTCGAGATCCTGCGAAGAGTGGGAGAAGTGGCTTACGAGGTAGCTTTACCTCCAGAATTAGAACATGTTCACAACGTTTTTTATGTGTCGGTGTTGCGGCCGTATAAACTCGATTACAAACATGTGATCAAGTATGAACCGTTACAGTTCAGTAAAGATTTGTCTTATGAAGAGGTTCCTATCCAGATAGTCGACAGGAAAGAACAAGTGCTCACGAATAAGGTGATACCTTCTGTAAATGTGATATGGAGAAACCACAATGTTGAAGAGGCTACGTGGGAACTCGAAGATAAAATGATGAAGAACTATCCTAAGTTATTTGTTTAATCTGTGTCTTCGATTCTGGGGACAGAATCTTTGTAAGGAGGAAAAAATGTGACGAATGTATTGTTTGAGTTGTGATTCTAGAGACAGAATCCTTGTAAGGAGGGAAGGATGTAACAATCCAAGATTTTATTATTTCTAATTTAAATATTTATTAAATTAAATAAATATTTTATTGATGTGGTTGTTGTTAGTGAATTAAATTTATTATATAATTATATAATATAACATTATAATTGTTGGAAAGTTGTAAGATTATATGAAATGCTATATTTCTGTTTTAATTTAATAATTTAAAATGGTAGGTTAATTTATTAAATAAAATTATAATGAGATTATAATTTTGTGATAATTGAATTAAGTGAAAAATTTATTTAATGTGTTTATTGGATATGGAAATCTAAATAATTAATATTTGATTACCAATAGTATGTGATTATAAATTATAAACTAAATTGTTTATTAAAATAAATTAAAGTAGTTTTAAATGGGTTTACCCAAACAAGGCTTAAAATATTAAGTCTTTATTTTAAAGAGTTTTTGCCAAACAAAGCCGTGTGGCTTTTGAATTTTGAATTTGAATTATAATAAATAAAATAAATCAAAGAAATCAAATAATAAATAAATATATTTTATAACTGATGTTTTTGTAAATGTTATATTAAGTATACGTATTATGGCCCTATCAGTTATTTGTTTTACGATTAACTAAGAGTTGGCCTATACTGATACTGAGAAGAGAAAAATACAGAGAGAATAGAGAGAGATTGAGAGAAAGTCTGGGATTTCAAAGCAATTAGCAGTGGTTAGCAAGGATTTTCAAGCAAAAGAAGGTATATTTCTATAACCTTAATATTATATATGTATATATAAGTGTTTTACTGTATAAACTTTCAAGTTATGTGAATTCATCTTTTTGAATTGTTGATATATAAACTGAATTATTGCATTTGAGAGTAATTGTGATGTTAGAGTTTTATTTAGACAAGAAATTGTATGCTAATTATGTTTAAGAAGGAAGAAAAGTATTTACAGTGTATGTTCATACAAATGGCTTATTAAAGTACCAAATTTGGTGGTTAATTTGTATACAATTATGTAAATTAAGCCTTGAATATGTTAGTTCGTTAAGAAACGAAGAAAACGTAGTTTGAATAAATTAATTTGGACAAGAATTGTGATCACGATGTTAATTTTTGTGAAGGATGTCCAAAATGGAGTTTTTATACAAAAATATGAAATTTTAGGATTTAAATTAGTTGAAGTTATTGGTTAATTGTTCTAAGTTGATGAATATGTGAGGAATCATGTTTGTGTTAGTTCTATACCAATTGCATATGCTTAATTTACTATTTTGCGGATACAATTCGTGTTAGTTGGCTTAAAATAGAGTCGAAACGCGCATTCTACAAAACTGATACTGGTGCCGAGCGCGGGCGCGCTGGACTCTAAGGCAATTATGGCAAGGCCGCGCCATTAGTCAATCAGACCTAGTGAAGTATGCTACTTCTGCAGACTTTGGACACCCATTGTAACTTGGTCTAATGTTATGTTAAGGTAACAAACATGTAATGAAGATGTTAAAACAGAACCATATCATGTCTTTGATAATTTCAAAGTTGAAAAAGGATTAGTAAGTTACGAACGTGTTATGTTATGACTTAGTGTACACAATGAATGGTAGATAAGTGTTGTGAAGTTAACACTTATGAATTCTAAAATGTATATGGTAAAGTAAGACTTGTACTAAAATAACAAGTTTAGCTAGAAGTGAGTGTTATTTTAGAAGTGGATGTTAGTATATCTAATAGATATTGTAATTCTAATACTATGTGTAGGTGAACGTGAGTTGTAAATTTATAGCTTACGCACGAGGCAAGTTTCTAAACCTTACCTCTTTACATTGAGCAAATTCCTTACCCTAAACTTTTATTGAGCAAGTTCTTTGTTCCTAAATTTTATTTGAGCAAGCTCTAACTCTAACGTTATTCGTGCAAGTGTTGAATTCTAATCATTGTTTAGTTATTCTAACTTGTTTATAGTTAAGCAAGTTTTCTTAAGTTCTATTCTTTTATGATAAATGCAAATTCTTGAACTCAAATCTTTAACTGAGTTGTTATGTTTCATTTACTTAACGCAATGCGAAATATTATTGTTATTTTGAGCAAGTTCATTCTAAGCTTGTTATTTCTTAGTATATGTTCATAACTCAATTCTTTTATCTTAAGATCATAGCTATGCTTAATATTGTTCAAGCAAGGTTTATTGTTTTATTCAACACTTATACTTTTTAGTTGTTTCTAAGCATGAGTTTAATATATAGTTAGTTCACCTATGAATATTCATTGTTCCATATTATGTTATTATTGATCAACAGTAGTGTTATCACACCTTATTGATTCAACTAATCCTTTAGTTGATGATTGTTAAACTCTAAATTACCCTTTGAAGCTTATCCAAACCAAACCTTCTTTGGTGCGGACTTGTACTCTAAAACTGAGAAGAACAACCCTATTATAGGGGATACGCGATGCGTTTAGATGTTTATGCACAATATATGGTACGAATGGATGATCCCCCTAGGTACGTGAAGTCCATACGGTATAACTGTTTAGGTTAAAGTTGAAAGATTACTTGTAACCGTGGACATAGTTCTTGGTTTTATGACCCTCAGCTATATTTCATATGTTGATTTTAATTTTTGGTTATCATTGATACAGTACTATTCAGTTTTGATGAGCCTATTCATTGGCAGTTATTATTCTTTTATTGATTCATTGCTATATCTACTGAGCATTTGTTTTGCTCACTCTTGCATATATATACACTAATTACATCTAAGGTTGAGAAGGTCGATGAACCCACCACTAGCAAAGGAAAGGGAGAAATGTGCAAGTGATGAAGACTTGTAATTTTATTTATTGTCATGATGATAGACTTTATTTAAATGATGCGATGTAATTATTTTATTTCCGCACTTGATTTATGTTAAAGGTTAGATAACCTAGGAGATTTTATTGAACTTAATAATGTTACCTTTTTAAGGGAAGGATTTATGGTTTAAATTCTATTATATTGGGGTAGTTAGTATGAATGTATGGAAAGTGAACACCATGTCTTGTGGGAATGAAGTACCCGAATTTGGGGGTGTCACACATTTAGTGTTCCTTTTAGCATCCACACATTCACTGTAACTTCAAAAGTCACTAGGAAAGTTCCTAAGCATGCATTCTGCAAAAGAAACCAAAAATACATGAAAAGCTACTTAAAACATATGAATTTAGGCAACAATTGAAGTTAATTGATATTAGGATAGGTAGACATAAAACTACCTATCAATGCTTTGCATGTTAATTAATATGACGCGTATTATATATATATATATATATATATATATATATATGTGTGTGTGTGTGTGTGTGTGTGTGTGTGTGTGTGTGTGTGTGTGTGTGTGTGTGTGTGTGTGCATGTGCGCTAAACAAGATGAGACAAATAATAACAAACCCCTCAAATATTTTATATTAAGTTCTAAGCATTCAAAGATATTTGGAATATCTAACGTCGCCTTCTAGCATGATAAAAAATAATAGAGTATCAATTAATTATTATAAGTTTTTTGTGTCACTACAAGGCTTATCTTAATTTTTTTGAGATGTTAAATCTATTACATTTAATGCTTATAAAGAAAATTGAACAATGTTATTTTGTTGTGTCACCACGAGGACAATATTTTTTTTTAATATATAGAAGTGCTAGGTTGGATTTAACTTAGATAATTTTCATTCAGATGTGGCATCACTTGATCAAAATAATCTAAGAGGTAAAAAAAAAAGAGTTACATGATGATGTAATTAACAAGAGTTGTTTACCTATATATTTATATATAGTTTGTTGTGTCACCACAAGGCTATATACATTTGAAATGAGATCCTTATTCTAACTAGAAAATTTTTAATTAGATTTTATCGAACTATATAAGTGAGGGTATTGTAGTTTGAAGAAAATAGTTGGACATACCAATTTAAAGCAAGACCTAATTTATTTTGATAATTAATAAAAGAATGTATGCTAAAATGTTGTTAATTACAAATTCATTTATAGAATTTTACAATATCTAAATTACTATAATTACAAAGCATAATAGATACTAATTAATCGAACTGAATTAAATGGATTGGTTAAGAAATTTGAGAATAATTCTCATGGCCAAAAAGTAATCTTATGTCCTTAATACGCCTATCCCTGCAATGGTTGCAGAAAATTCCTCCAAGAAAGAGATTGCTATTTTTAGAAAGTGGCAAGATGATGCATAATTGGCTCAATACATCATGCTCGCATCCATGAGTAACGAGCTTTAGCGTCAGGATGAAACTATGGATGCTCTTACTATACTCCTACATGTCAAGCAGTTGATGGTGAGGAAAGTATGAATAATAGATATCAGATATCTAAGGAGCTCTTCCGATCTAGAATGACCAACGACACTACAGCACATGCACGTGTCCTAAACATGATCAATTTGATTGAACAATTAGGACAACATATTTTGTTATGGATGGAGAGTTGAGCCAAGATTTGATCTTGTAGTCATTCCTGGACACCTTCTCACAATTGTTGTGAATTTTTCATATGAACAAGCTAGATATCAGCCTCGCTGATTTGCTTAACATGTTGAAAATGTTGAGAGTCATTTTCCAACCAAGAAAGACCAAGTCTTATTGGTAGGGGCCAAATGATCTTCTGAAAAGAAGAACGATTCAAAGAAGGTAAATAGAAAAGGTAAAAACAAAGGATAATTAGAACAAAATTGATACAGATAGCAAAGGAGTTTGCTTCCACTACAATAAGCCTGGAACACTGGAAAGAAACTGTGAGAAGCATCTTGTAGAGGCTAACCAAAGAAGCTTAGTGAAACTTCAGTTACAAATATAGTTTTGTTCATGATTGAAATAAATTTTTCTTTAAGTCAAGGTTTTACTTGGGTATTGGATACCGGCTTTAGTTCTCATAAATATAGATTTATGAAGGAACCAAGGAGAAGTAGAAAGCTAAACAAAGATAAGTAATCCTATGTGTGGGAAATAAAGTAAAGGTTGTTGCATTAGCCATATGAACTTATAGTTTAGCACTGTTTACGGGCAAGTGTATTAAGTTAAGAAGTTTTTATTGTATTTCAATTCTCGTTAAAAAATTATATCCATTTTGTTGGTAGACAACAAAATTTTTTGGTATTATATTTAAGAACAATTGTTATTCTATTTATAATAATAATGTTTTGTACCGAACTGGAATATCACTTAGTGGATTTTGTATACTTGACTTACGTGTAAAATTATTTTGCAAATTGAACAAACTAGTATAACAAAAGGAGATGATCATTCAAAGAGTTAAATGTTTGTATTTGATGAAATATAAGAGCAAAATATTTGAAAGGTTCAAAGAATTCATAAGTGAAATAAATTGGCAAAGTATTAGGATTCTTTGATCAAATCGAGGGAGGAATACTTGTGCAATGAGTTTCCAGATCATCTCAAATGGTCTTCTCACAATGGACACCTCCTGATATGCAAAAATTGATTGATGTATCTGAAAAGAAAATCATACCTTGTTGGACATGGTGCGGTCCATACTGAATTTATTGACATTCCAGTATTTTTCTAGGGTAATGCCCTAGAAATGGCTGCATGTATCTACGAAAAAGGTAAACTCAAAATCCGACCCCAAAACTCTATAAAAGTTATGGAAAATGAGGATTCCTAATCTTAAGTATGTTAAGATAAAGGGTTGTCCAGCTTATGTGAAAAGGTTTCAAAGGATAAATTTTGGACAAGATTTAACAAGGTATAGATTTGTGGAACATCCTAAAGTAACCTTAGGGTATATGTTCTATAATCCTATTTAGCTAAAGGTGTTTGTTGCGAAACACGCTGCCTTCTAAGATAAAGGTGTTTATCATTGAAAGGCTAGTGGGAGGATAATAGATCTTGAAGATTCAAGAACCACAAAGCATTATAAGTCAAATTAAAGGAACTTGTAGATAGACCTATTGTACCACAATCGAGTCATAAATCTAGAATAGTACTGAAGATACATAGGAGGTAGGATTCATCATAAATGATGATGATGAGGTACACATCATAAAAGATGATGATCCAGTTACACACGATGAGGTAAGAGTTGTAGACACTCGGAGAAATGGATTGAATAAAACTTCTCAAAAATTGGAACATTTGTTTTGATGAGACTATCAAAAGAGTTTTTAATTTTATCAAAAATAAGAATGAACCTTATGTGCACAAAAGGGTTAGTGGGAGCGTCGTGACATTCCTAGTATTATATGTTGATATAGTATGGATAAGGAATGACATACCAATGCTACAATCAATAAAGATAAAGTTGTCTAAACATTCCTCCATGAATGATTTGGGAAGAGTATCATAATTGGAGATACAAATCTATATAGATATATTTAAAAGGATATTCGGCTTAACCCAAGGAACGTATATTCATTTGATGCTAAAGCCGTTTAGCATGGCAAACTCCAAGAGATGTCTCATGATGATGAGCTATGGAGTGTATCTCTCTTAATAGTCTCCATAGACTCCTACAAGAGAGATCACATGAGTAACTATAATGTATGCAATGAAATGTACGAGACCTGATGTTGATCAGTCATATTCTAGAGAAGATCACTGTAAGACAGTGAAAAATATCTTAAAGTGTTTAACCTGTACTGAAGGTGTTATCATATTCATGATGGGTCTGAATTAAAACTAGAGGGTTTAACAGAGTCAAGTTTTTCAGACTATCCAAGACAACAACAAATCCACTTTAGGGTAAGGTGTTACCTTGAGCGGTGGTGCAGTGAATTGAAAAGGTTCCAAACAGTGAAGAGTTGTTGGTTTAGTGATAAAGACAAAGTATATAGCTGTAAATGAAGCTGCAAGTTGATTGTTTGGATGAAAAGTTCATTATAGAACTAGGAATAGTTCCTAAATCTCATCTTGGATCTAAACATGTGTTGCAGCAATTTCATTTGATTAGAGGCATCATTGAAAGATGGGAAATAACAATAGAGATAGTGGACTCTCAAGAACAACATTATATACCCATTTACTGAAGCATATCCAACAACAGGATGATCGTCACTTAGAGAATAAGGGTATGATATACCATGACGATTAGCTTTAGTGCAAGTGGTAGATTGAAAGTAGTATACACACAAGCTAATCATGTTGATGATAAAGCATATATTTTGTAACAATCTTATTCATTTATTAATTAAAGTATTCTTTTACTAAAGGCTTTAATTTATCTATATGGTGTTGTTTTTATATTATGTGATAAACCTATATTTTAAGCAGTGCTTTTAGAATAATGATGAGATCATGCTAATGAGATCTAAATTCTTAGATAGCTTAAAAACTAAAATTGTTCATAATCGTTGGATTACTAAAAAGGAGATTAGTGAATCCGGATAGATTGGTACATACGTTGTTTGCACATTGAATGAGGATGATTGATCTCATGATCATTTGTATGGAGACACTAAAGTAAGTATGCAGGTGCTTATATGAGAATAAGTTCACTGAATGTGGCACGCTAAAGAATACCTAATGGAGTTTTACTTGTCTGTCAATAGGAATTCCTGTAGTGATAATAGTACAAGTGATTCTTGAACTTGAGATCATCATAGTATCTTGTGTATGATGAGTTATACTTTGACTTATTCCTTAAGACCCTTAGGGTATATCAAAGGGTATGTTTGGGTATACAAAGTTATACATGAAGAAAATGTATGATCAATAAAGAATATACTACTTCTAGTAAAAGAAGAGAAATGTCTTACGCGATTCAATAAATGACAAACACTAGTCCTTGGCCAAGGCATAATGAAATTAGAAAGGAGTTTCTAATTTACATTATTTAGTGTTGCGCATTTAAGAATCGAAATACATATAATTAAATAAAATAAGACTTGACAGTAATTCCATGTCTTATATTTAATTAGGATATCGTGACACCACCAAATCTAGGTACTTTTATTTCCACAAGATTTGGTGCTCACTATCCAAGCATTCATACTATCTACCCAGATAAAATAATATTTAACCATAATCCTCTATTTAAATAAGGTTACAACATTAATTCAAAAAACATCACAGGTTCTCTAACCTTTAAACATCATTCAAATGCGGAATTTAATTATGACATTACATCATTATTGAAAAGTCTATGATCATAACAGTAACAAAAAGTACAAATCAGCATCACTTGTACATTTTTCCCTTTCTTTTGCTAGTTGAAGGCTCATCTACCTTCTAAATTTTAGCTGCAATGAGTGTATAAATATGCAAGAGTGAGCAAAACAATTGCTCATTGGATACAACAATAAATCAACAGGAAAATAATAATAATAATTGCCAACAAATAGGCTCATCAAGTCTGAATAATACTCCAACAATGATAATCAAAAACTGAAATCCGAAATATGGAATATATGTAACTGAGGGTCATAAGACCATGAACTATGTCCATAATTGTGAGTAATCTTTCAACTCCAATTTTAACAGTCATAAGACTATAAGGACTCCTCGTACTTAGGGGGATCAGCCCTTCGTACAATGTATTGTGCACAAACATTTTAACGCTAAGCGTAAATTATCCCCTAATAATAATAGGGTTGTTCATCCCAGTATTTAGAGTACATGTCCGCACCAAAGAAAGTTTGGTTTGGATAAGCTTTCAAGGGAAATTGAAGTTTAACGAACATCAACTACAGGACTAGTTGAATCAATAGTGTTTGATAATCACAACAGATGTTTGATAACAACATAACATAGAACAATTGAGAATCATAAATGAACTGATTATAAATATTTAACTCATGCTTGAAATAACTATAGAGCATAAGTATTTAACAAAATGAATAAAATAGTAAACCTTTGCTTGAACAATCAATAAGCTAAGGTTAGAGTTTTATAACATTAGAAATGAAACTACTGAACGTACATCAACTGATAGCAAACTGGAAACTAAAAACTTGCCCAACATGGTATTAACTCATGCAAAGAATTAAAACAGTTTAATAATAGAGACGAGAGTTCACAAACTACGTTCATTTACAATAATATAACTTAAGAAACTTGCTTAACTATAAACAAATTAGAATGAATCAATCAAATGAGAATTTCAAATAACATTAGAGTTAAAGTTTGCTCGAATGAATTTTAGGAACAATTGACTTATTCAATAACAGTTAAGATAAAAAGCTTGCTCAATCAAAAGAATAAAGTTACACAATGTAATAATAGAACTAACTCAACGAAAGTGTAGAGTTAGAAAACTTTCTCAATGTAAAAAGATAGGGTTTAGAAACTTGCCTTGAGCGTAAGTTATAAAATTAAACTCACGATCACCTACACATAATTTTAGAACCACAATACCTATTAGATATACTAACATACCATAACATGTTCTTTACCATTTACATTTCAGAAACTCTAAGTGTTTTACTTAGCAACACTTGTCTAACTTTCATTATGTATACTAAATTATCACATAACACGTTCTTGATTTACTGATCATTTTTGCAACTTTGAACCTACTAACCACAATTCACTATGTTATGTTAACCTTAACATTACCCATTTAACATTCTAACATAATTTGAGACTATGTTATGATGCTTTACCAAATCTGCAGCAACAGCAGAAGCCAAAATCTCAAACCAGGGTATGGCGCAGCTACGCCATACAAAGGCCTGGGACCGGCGCAGCTGCACCATTTGTTACCTTGGCACCGGCGCAGCTGCGCCGGTGCTCAGACAGACACAGAGAAGGCTAATGAACAGTAGCCGACTTTAGCCCAACAAACACAAATTTCACCCACCAAACAATTATAACAACACGTAAAATAATTATACAACTATCATAAACATGATTGCTAACATATTCAGCCACTTAGCACAATTTAACAACAACTAAAACCATTTTAATGTCTCAATTTTCATGTTTTTCCTATAAAACTCCATTTTTGATATTCATCCCAAAAACCATAGCCGTGAATTCATTATTTGTTCAAATCACTCCATTCAAATTACGTTATACTCGTATCTCATTGAACTAACATATACAAGCATCAATTTATTATTTTACACACTAATTGGCCACTAAAATTGATACTTACATAGCTACATATGAAAACATATATACTGACAAAATTTTTACTACTATTAATTGTAATTAGCATACGATTATTGTTTAAACATAATCTCTAATCATCATAAACATATAATCACAACTAATCCCATTGTATAGCAACAATTCAACAATTTGAAATTTACAGATTATATAAAAGTTTGTCGTAGCCTCATACACACACACACACACACACACACACACACACACACACACACACACACACACACACACACACATATATATATATATATATATATATATATATATATATAACACTAAGGTTGTGAACACAACTTCAATTTCTAATACAAATGCTGCTAATCACTGGAATTTGCTGTGAAAATTCTTAAGACTCTCTCAATTTTCTCTGAAGCTCTCAGAAAACTTAGTACTCTCAAACTTGGAAAATAAAATGCGTAATAAGAAAATCAACTGGTATTCAAGCGTAAGAATAAAACTGATAACCCTTAATAACACTACTAATTGCAAAATCAGTTACTAACATATATAACATAAATACATTTTATTATTTTAATTTATTTTATTTGTTTATTTTAAATTTCAAAAATTAGAAATACCAAAAGCCATAAGGCTTGTTTGGCAAAACCATTTAATTTTAAAGAATTAAAATACTTAAACCTTGTTTGGTAAAAACTAAATTAAACCCTTTTTTTAAAATTTATTTTAATAAACACTTTAGTTTATAATTATAATAACATACTATATTTTAATTAAATATAGTATTTTAACAAATATCACAAAATTATAATTTCCATTATAACTTTATTTAATAATTTAATATACCATCTAAATTATTAAATCAAAACAAGAATATAGCACCTTATGTTATTTCTACTGCTCTCTAAATTATAAATTAATTTAATTTATAAAAATTCTCTATTAAATTTAGATTCATAAATATTTACTAACAACCATCACATCGATAAAATATTTATTTCATCAAGTCAACAATAGACACATCAAAAAAATATTTATATTATTCGATAAATATTTAATATTACAATTTGAAATTTTGGATCGTTACATCCTTCCCTCCTTACAATGATTCTGTCTCTAGAATCACAATTCAAACAATCAAATTGTCACATTCTCCCATACTTACAAATATTTTGTCCCTAGAATCGAAGACACAGACTAAACAAATAACTCATGGTAATTTTTTATCATATCAGCTTCGAGTTCCCACGTAGTCTCTTCGACATTGTGGTTCTTCCATATCACCTTCACAGAAGGTATCACTTTATTCCTGAGCACTTGTTCTTTCCTGTTGACTATCTGGATAGGAATCTCTTCGTAAGACAAATCTTTACTGAACTGCAATTGTTCATACTCAATCACATGCTTGCAATCGGGTTTATACGGTCGCAACACTTACACATGGAAAACGTTGTGCACATGCTCTAATTCTGGAGGTAAAGCTACCTCGTAAGCTACTTCTCCAACTCGTCGCAAAAATTTGAAAGGTCCAATAAACCTTGGGCTGAGCTTTCCTTTCTTGCCGAAACGAATTTTCCCCTTCAAAGGAGAAACTTTCAGGAACACGAAACTTCCTGCTTCAAACTCACAATTCTGCCAGTGTTGATCAGCATACTTTTTCTATCGATCTTGAGTAGCTACTAGTCTTTCTCTGATGAGTTTGATAACTTCAGCGGTCTGCTGTACCAGTTCTGGGCCTAACAGTTGACGCTCACCAACTTCCTCCCAGCATAGTGGCGTTCTGCACTTTCTGCCATATAACGTCTCATACGGCGGCATACCAATGCTTGCGTGGTAACTGTTGTTGTATGCAAATTCCACTAACGGTAGATGATCATCCCAGTTTCCTTTAAAAATCCATAATGCACGCTCTAAGCATATCTTCTAGCGTCTGAATTGTCTGTTCGCTTTTCCCTTCAGTTTACAGATGGTATGTTGTGCTCATCTTCAGTTGCGTTCCCATGCATTCTTGTAGTCTCTTCCAGAAATTTGATGTGAACCTCGGATCTCTTTCTGATACAATTAGCACTGGAACTCCATGTCTTGAGACGATCTCCTTAATATATAGCTTCGCCAGCTGATCAAGATTAAATCTAATCTTTATTGGCAAAAAGTGTGCGGATTTCGTTAATCTGTCCATTATCACCCATATCGCATTGTATCCTTTCTGAGTCGTTGGAAGACCTACCACAAAATCCATTGTGATATGCTCCCACTTCTATTCGGGTAGTTTTAACGGTTGAAGTAATCCGCTTGGTCGTTGATGCTCGGCCTTCACTTTCTGACATGTCAAGCATTTTGCAACGCACTCTGCAACATCTCTTTTCATGTTCGGCCACCAAAAATGACACCGTAAATCGTGATACATTTTCGTACTTCCCGGATGAATCGAATATCTTGAGCTATGAGCTTCCGTCAAGATGTCTTCTTTAATATCCTGTACTACTGGAACCCAAATTCGTCCCTCGAATCTTAGCATTCCCTCAGTATCGACCTTGTACTTCACTCCTTTACCCTCGGCCATGCTTTCCTTTATTTTCTTACATTCTTCATCCTGTAGTTGTGCGTTCTTCACTTTGTCCACCAAAGTTGGACCAGCTTCTATCTGGAACAATTTTTCACCGGATTCTTCTGGAAATTTGATTTCTAGCTTTAGCCTTGCCATTACTGAAATGAGCTCCTCCTTATTAGTTAACAACATCAACTTTTCTCTGCCTTTCCTACTCAAGGCATCTGCAACCACATTAGCTTTGCCCAGATGATAAAAGATCTCACAATCGTAATCCTTTATCAATTTCATCCATCTCCTTTGCCGCATGTTCAGGTCTTTCTATGTGAAAATATACTTCAGACTTTTATGGTTTGTGTAGATCTCACATTTTTCTCCGTAGAGATAGTGTCTCCAAATCTTTAATGCAAACACAACCGCCGCCAACTCTAAATCATGAGTTGGATACCCATTCTCATAGTCTTTCAGTTGCCTTGATGCCTAGGTAATGGCTTTGCCATTCTGCATAAGGACACAACCCAATCCTTTGTGCGAAGCATCACTATACACCATAAAGTTTCCTGTATTATCTGGCAACGACAACACAGGTGCTACAGTTAACTTCTTTTTCAGTTCTTGAAAACTTTCCTCACATTTTTCTGTTCAAACAAATTTTATAGATTTTCTCGTTAAATTTGTCAACGGAGTGGTAATCTTGGATAAACTGTCTATAATATTCTGTCAATCCCAAGAAACTTCTCACTTCTGATGGAGTTCTTGGTTGTTCCCAATTTATCACAGCTTCGACTTTTGATGGATCTACCGAATCCCATCCTTATCAATTACATGCCCAAGAAATTGTACACGTTCTAGCCAAAATTCACATTTAGAAAATTTTGCGTACAACTTTTCTTTTCTTAGCATCTCCAGCGTCAGACGTAAGTGTTCCACACGTTCCTCTTGAGTTTTAGAGTACACCAAAATATCTTCGATGAACACCACTACAAACTTGTCTAAAAATGGTTTAAACACCCTTTTCATCAAATCCATGAACGCTACAGGGGCGTTTGTCAAACCAAATGACATCACTAAAAATTTGTAATGTCCATAGCGAGTTCGGAATGCCGTCTTCGGTACATCCTCCCTCACTTTTAATTGGTGATATCCACTTCTCAAATCTATTTTCGAGAAATATTTAGCACCCTTCAACTAATCAAACAAGTCATCTATTCTTGGTAATGGATATTTGTTTTTAATAGTGACCTTGTTTAATTCTCTATAATCAATGCAAAAACACATTGACCCATCCTTCTTCTTCACGAATAATAACGGTGCTCCCCACAGTGACACAGTCGGTTGAATGTACTTCTTATCCAACAGTTCTTGAAGTTGCACCATTAGTTCCTTCATTTCCACTAGAGCCATTCTGTACGGGGTCTTCGATATCGGAGCGGTTCCTGGCGCTAAGTCGATCACGAACTCGATTTCTCTGTCAGGTGGAAGCCCTTGCAAATCTCCTGGAAAAACATCCCCGAATTCCCTAACCACTAGTATTTCCTCCAATTTCACACCCTTCTCCTTTTGAGTATCGACCATGTAAGCTAAATACCCTACACAGCTCTGACTCAATAACTTCTTGGCCTGCATCATCGTCAAACATTTCATTTGTCTAGGTGATTTACTACCATGAAAAACTACCTTTGACGGAGTCATAAGGTTTACACACTTCTTTTGGCAGTCGATTATCGCTCCATAACTGAATAGCCAATCCATTCCCAAAATAACATCGAACTCTCCGAGTTTTATTGAGATTAAATCTACTTTCATAACATTCTCCTTAATGTTCACCCTACAGTTCTTGTATACGAACCTAACAGGAATCACATCCCTATTCGTAATTTCTATGTTTAAAGGGAAATTCAACTCTTCATTAGGTATTTCTAACTTCTTAGCAAAATCATCAGATATAAACGAGCAAGTAGCACCCGAATCAAATAATGCATATGCATTTATATCATTGATTGGGATAATACCTGACATGACATCTTTTGATTGCACCGCATCCTGCACCGTCATGTTAAAGGTTCTTGCTGTGGGCTTATTTGTTGACGTCGGTCCAGCAATAGCCAGTGCACCTCCACTAGCATTTCCCTGTCTTCTAGCTGTCTCACCCGACTTCTTCTTTGGACATTCACGAGCAAAATGATCCTTTGACCCGCAGGTGTAGCAAACATTCTTCTTGGGTTGATTGCAATTTGGGGCGATGTGACCCTCTTGGCCACAGTTGAAGCATACTCATTTCTCCATCAAGCACACACCCTTGTGAAACTTTTCGCACGTAGCACATGCTTCGAACTTCTTCTTTTGACGGCTTCCTTGCTGATTTTCAGCTCCCCCATTCGCATTCAACTTCCTCTTCAAACTGTTGTTGCCATTTCCACCATTATTACCTCCACCATTCTCAACTTCACATTCACTCTTCTTCTTCCTCTGCTCTTGATTATGTTTTGTTATAGCCTCGCCTCCACTCTCAGAGAGATTTACCTTCTCCATCACCACTACAAATGTTTTCAATTGGAACAAGGAGACCCTACTGTACAACCAGGGCTTTAATCCTTGTTCAAACCTCTTCGCCTTGTGTTCGTCCGTACTGACTTGATATGGCGCAAACCTCGCCAACTCATTAAATTTAGCGACATACTTAGACACCGTCATCGTTCCCTGCTTCAGTTCCAAAAACTACACTTCTAACTGACTTTTCGAACTCTCTGGAAAATAGGTCTCGAAGAACAATTCCTTAAACCTATCCCAGGTCATCACCCCTGGCCCTTCATGAGTTTTATTGGCCTGCCACCAATAACTAGCCTATACTTTCAACATGAATGTTACGAAAGCAGTCTTCTAGTCATCCCCTACCCTAGCGACATCGAACACCTTTTCTATCTCCATAATCCAGGTTTATGCCTCGACTGGATTCATGGACCCACGAAATTCAGGTGGTCCAACCGTCTTGAAATCCTTAAACGTTGTACCTTGGTTCTGTGGTTAATACTGCAATGCTCCTGTTAGTAGCGTTACTAGTTGCTAAACAGGGTTTCCTTCCACATTGTTGTTGTTGTTTTCCTCAGTGGTTCTTTATCGTGGTGGTTGACGTCTTGGAGGCATTTTCTTTTAAAATACACCCATTAGCTTTTATTTAACCTTTAAAGTATTATATACTTAAATTGCACATCATAAGAGATTATCATGTAACACATAACACTTTGAATAAAATAATAACTTTTATTCATTCATCATCTTTTAAAAACATCAAAACAATAGCATCACTGCTATTTACATTACTTTCCTGAACTATAACAGTTACAGGACAATATCATCATCATTTATCCCATCAGTTCTATCATACCCGGGATTTAAAACTTATTTACTTCCTAACCACATATCAGCTACGATGTCCTACTAAGATACTCCGTAGCCTTTTGACGTTCTTCTTCCATAATCTGGAACATTGTTCGACGATCTAACACGTACGATGACAGAGTCTCGAATTGAATAGGATAACCCATGACACGATCTTGGGCTCGATTGATCATGGTGTTGAATACGTTATTCATCTCCTCTATCTTCATCCTTTTTGCTTGTGCGTCTCTTCCTGCTATCCCGGCTCGTTGATAGGCTTCCTCGTACGCGTCTTCAGCTCTTGCCCTCTTAGTTGATTCCTCCCTCAACTTGTTCTTCAGCTCTACAATCTCCGCTGTCATTCATGCATTCTCTTCTTCGGTGTGAACTAGATTCTCTTTGACATTACTCAGACGTTCCTCTCGATCTAGGATCTCGTCATCCTTCTGTGCCATCGAGGTTTATTGTTCAGTTACTATCTCTTGCAACTCCCCGACGGTATCATGAAGTTCCACGTTGCGACCATAGACGTCATCATACATACGAGCAGCTATCGAGTTAAGTGGAAGTTCTTCCTCCTCGTTCTCCTCATCCGACTGTGGCAGCTCAACAGTGTCCTCCTCACCCGTCTCTATCTCATCCTCCTCATTAGGTACTCTTTCCTGCTCAACTACTGTGACCGACAAAACTGTTTCCCGTGGTAGTAGTTGTTCCCAAATCACCTGAATATCTCGAGGCTCCTCCTCTCTAGCCTGACTGGATCCTCCTACATTAGCCATCTTGTCAACCAAATTTTAAGTTTTAATTTCTAATCATCACTACTCGACACTCACGAGCACATAAGTTATAAACACATAAGCACATAAGTGTTTTATTACTTCTTCCTTAAAACTCGATAAGAGTTTATCATCACTATCTTTTCAAAGGTTACTTCCTAAGGCTTTTCCCCACCTAAGGTTCATAACCTAAGGCTTTGATACTAACCTGTGACACCACCAAATATAGGTACTTTTATTTCCACAAGATTTGGTGTTCAATATCCAAACATTCATACTATCTACCCAGATAAAATAATATTTAACCATAATCCCCCCTTTAAATAGGGTTACAACATTAATTCAAAAAACATCCCAGGTTCTCTAACCTTTAAACATCATTCAAATGCGGAATTTAATTATGACATTACATCATTATTGAAAAGTCTATGATCATAACAGTAAACAAAAGTACAAATCAGCATCACTTGTACATTTTTCCTTTTCCTTTACTAGTTGAAGGCTCATCTACCTTCTCAACTTTAGCTGCAATGAGTGTATAAATATGCAAGAGTGAGCAAAACAATTGCTCACTGGATACAACAATAAATCAACAGGAAAATAATAATAATAATTGCCAACGAATAGGCTCATCAAGTCTGAATAATACTCCAACAATGATAATCAAAAACTGGAATCCAAAATATGGAATATATGTAACTGAGGGTCATAAGACCATGAACTATGTCCACAGTTGTGAGTAATCTTTAAACTCCAACTTTAACAGTCATAAGACTATAAGGACTCCTCGTACTTAGGGGGATCAGCCCTTCGTACAATGTATTGTGCACAAACATTTTAACGCTAAGCGTAAATTATCCCCTAATAATAATAAGGTTGTTCATCCCAACATTTAGAGTACAAGTCCGCACCAAAGAAAGTTTGGTTTGGATAAGCTTTCAAGGGAAATTGAAATTTAACGAACATCAACTAGAGGACTAGTTGAATCAATAGTGTTTGATAATCTCAACAAATGTTTGATAATAACATAACATAGAACAATTGAGAATCATAAATAAACTGATTATAAATATTAAACTCATGCTTGAAATAACTATAGAGCATAAGTATTCAACAAAATGAATAAAATGGTAAACCTTTGCTTGAACAATCAATAAGTTGAGGTTAGAGTTTTATAACATTAGAAATGAAACTACTGAATGTACATCAACTGATAGCAAGCTGGAAACTAAAAACTTGCCCAACATGATATTAACTCATGCAAAGAATTAAAACAGTTTAATAATAGAGACGAGTTTAAAAACTACATTCATTATACAATAATAGAACTTAAGAAACTTGCTTAATTATAAACAAATTAGAATGAATCAATCAAATGAGAATTTCAAATAACATTAAAGTTAAAGTTTCCTAGAATGAATTTTAGGAACAATTGACTTATTCAATAACAGTTAAGATAAAAAGCTTGCTCAATCAAAAGAATAAAGTTACACAATATAATAATAGAACTAACTCAACGAAAGTGTAGAGTTAGAAAACTTTCTCAGTGTAAAAAGATAGGGTTTAGAAACGTGCCTTGAGCGTAAGCTATAAAATTAAACTCACGATCACCTACACATAATTTTAGAACCACAATACCTATTAGATATGCTAACATACCATAACATGTTCATTACCATTTATATTTCAGAAACTCTAAGTGCTTTACTTCGCAACACTTGTCTAACTTTTATTGTGTATACTAAATTATCAGATATCACGTTCTTGATTTACTAATCATTTTTGCAACTTTGAACCTACTAACCATAATTCACTACGTTATGTTAACCTTAACATTACCCATTTAACATTCTAACATAATTTCAGACCATGTTATGATGCTTTCCCAAATCTGTAGCAACAACAGAAGCCAGAATCTCAAACTAGGGTATGGCGCAGCTGCGCCATACAAAGGCCTGGGACCGGCTCAGCTACGCCATTTTTTGCCTTGGTACCGGCGCAGCTGCGCCGGTGCAGCTACGCCGGTGCTCAGACAGACGCAGAGAAGGCTAATGAACAGTAGCCGACTTTAGCCCAACAAACACAAATTTCACCCACCAAACAGTGATAACAACACGTAAAATAAATATACAACTATCATGAACATGATTGCTAACATATTCAGCCACTTAGCATAATTTAACAACAACTAAAACCATTTTAATTTCTCAATTTTCACGTTTTTTCTATAAAACTCCATTTTTGATATTCATCCCAAACGATGATTGCCCAGACGTAAAGGCTATCATTCGGGACAGGGAAGATGATGATAATCCCTCTATCACTGCGGTTCACCTAAAATTTGCTCTTGCCAATTGGAACAACATTCCTTGCATTGGTCGTCAAGGGTAAAGCGGGTGGAAATTCTTTCTGCCCTGTAGATATAATAACTGCTTACTTTTATGTACAGTATTAGCTGTTTATTTTGCCAGTATATGCTAACACTGTGTATGATCAACACATTTTATATATACTAAGTGAAAACATATTTTTTTTCAGGACTCTGAATTTAGATGTGCCTGTACTTGCTGATACGGTGCCTCTTCTCCACAAGGATTGGACCTTTGATGTAGAGATGAATTCAGCCTTGGTGGATATACAAGATGACATTGAGGTGCCTCCAGAAATTCAAGAATGGGTCAAAGACAAACCCAAACCCAACCTTGATCAAACCACTCTTTTCAATCTCGGAACCTTAGAAAATCCTAAGTTAATCCAAATTGGTTCAGACCTTACCCCAAACCTACAAAATGACATGGTTACGCTACTAACCCAGTTCTAGGATGTGTTTGCATGGCCTCATGAGGATATAGTGGGTTTGTCCACTGACATTGTCCTTCATCGCCTTCCCATTAAAGAGGGATTTAAGCTAGTCAAGCAAAAGCTCCGGCGATTGAAACCTGAATTGAGTTTAAAGGTGAAAGAAGAAATTGTGAAATAGTTTCAAGCTGGCATCATAATGGTGTCTACATATCCTGAGTGGATATCCAACATTGCGCCCGTACCTAAACCTAGAGGGAAGGTGCGAGTTTGCGTGGATTACCGGGACTTGAACAAGGCTTGCTTAAAAGATAGCTTTTCCGTGCCATTTATCCACATTCTCATTGACAATACTGCACAATACGACATGTATTCCTTTGCAGATTTCTTTGCGGGGTATCATTAGATCATGGTTGCTGAGGAAGATCGTGAGAAGACTGCTTTCATCACTCTTTGGGGAACTTTTTGCTATAGACGGTTTTCATTCGGCCTCATCAATGCTGGAGCTACCTATCAACGAGCTATGATGGCTCTTTTCCACGACTTAATGCATAAGGAGATCGAGATCTACGTGGATGACATTATTGTCAAATCCCGAAAGGAGGATGACCATATAGACCATCTCAAGAAGTTGTTCAACAGGTTCCGTAAATACAACTTGAAGTTAAATCCAGCTAAGTGTGCCTTTGGCGTTAAATCAGGTAAGTTGCTAGGATTTCTAGTCAGCCACAAAGGGATAGAGCTGGATCCTGCCAAATTCCAAGCCATCATGAAAATGCCCATTCCTCAGATAGAAAAGGAAATACGGGGATTTTTGGAAAGAATCAACTTCATTAGCAGATTTATCTCTCAACTCACAGCAACCTGTGAGCTAATCTTCAAGCTATTAAGGAAGAACTCCTCCATGAAATGGAATGAGGAGTGCCAGAATGCATTCCCTACAATCAAGAAATAGCTAATCAAAGCTCCCATCTTGGTACCACCCAAGGATGATGTTCCCCTATTTATGTATCTGTCCGTAACTGATAATGCCATGGGCAGCAGCATGCTGGGACAGAAGGACGATAGAGGCCTAGAACGAGCTATCTATTATCTCAACAAAAGATTCAGCAACAGTGAACACAAGTACACTCTGATCAAAAAGACGTGTTGTGCTTTAGCATGGGCTTCCATGAGGTTACAACATTATCTCCATGGTCACACAACCCATCTCATATCCCGCGTGGATCCTCTCAAGTACGTGTTAAACAAACCCATGTTAAATTGTCGGCTGTCCAGATGGCAATTGATCCTACAACAATTTGACATCGTATATGTGACTCAAAAGTCCATCAAAGGTCAAGGAATTGCGGATCAACTGACCGCCGCACCATCTGGGGATTTTAAACCCTTGGAGACATATTTCTCTGATGAAGGAGTAATGACAGTTCAGCAATACCATCAGTACGATACACGCCAAACGTGGAAGATGTATTTCGATGGAGCTGTTAATATGGAAGGTTTTGGAACTGGAGCAGTTCTAGTATATGATACGAGGGAGTAGTATCCCGTCGCTATCAAATTACAGTTTGTCAGCACCAACAATACGGCTGAGTATAAAGGCTGTCTTATGGGGCTAAAACTTTCCCATTCAATGGGCATCAGGCGGTTAACTGTCCTTGGATATTCGGAATTGGTAATCAGATAATCGACCGGAATATATCAAACCAAGGAATTACATTTGCTGCCTCACCATCGACAGGTTTTAAAGATGGCTTTGGGGTTCGAAGAAATATCCTTTCTACACATTCCTCGTAATAGGAATGATTTCGCGGACGTGTTAGCAACTTTGGCCTCCTTGATCCGCATATCAGACAAGGAACACTTGCCAAGCGTCACAATTTCCCTACACAAGGCCCCAACCTATGGGAATTACGTTGGAGAAGTATCGGATGAGCTACCTCCCATCCAACATCCTTGGTATCAGCATATCAAGGAATTTCTGCTAGATGGATCTACACCCGCTGAGGTGAGCCCGACTGAGAAAAGGCGGATCCATCGATTTGTAATGAAATTCTACCTGAGTGGAGATGCGCTCTACAAAAGAGATGCTAGATTAGGTCTCCTCAGATGTTTAGACAAAGATCAAGCCCAAATGCTTATGGATGAAATCCATGGCGGAGTCTGTGGTCCCCACATGAGTGGCCCCCTCCTTGTCAAGAAAGTCCTCAAGACAGGACATTATTGGCTATCTCTCAAAGCTGATTACAATGACCACGTCAGGAGATGCTATCAGTGCCAGATTCATGGGAATGCTATACACGCCCCTCCACGGGAACTTCACAATATGAGTTCACCTTGGCCCTTCTCAATGTGGGGAATGGACATTATCAGGCCCATTGAGCCTAAAGCCAGTAATGGTCATCGATTTATCTTCACCATGATCGACTACTTCACCAAGTGGGTAGAAGCAGCCTCCTTCCCCAGGGTTACTAAAGAAGTCATCATTGCTTTCATCAGAAACAATGTCATTTGTCGATATGGACAACCAGAGGTGATTGTGTCCGACAATGCCAAGAACCTCAACAACAAAATGATGGAGGAATTATGCATTAAATTCCGCATCAAACATCTCAACTCAGTCATCTATCGTTCGAAGATGAATGGTGATGTTGAAGCGACTAACAAGAACATCAAGAAGATTATGCAAAAGATGTCCACCAATCATAAAAATTGACCTGACCTATTGCCTCTAACTCTGTTAGCCTATAGAACCTCAATGCGAACTTCCACTGGGGCAACCCCCTACTCATTATCCTATGGGATGGAAGCGGTACTCCCCATAGAAGTTGAGATGGAATCCCTCAGAGTATTGATAGATGCTCAGTTGGATGAAGACCAATGGGTACAAGATAGGTATCACCAATTGGCTTTAATAGACGAAAGGCGAACCGCGACTATCTTCCATGATCAGTTATATCAATAAAGGATCGCCAAATCCTACAACAAAAAAGTCTGGCTACGGCAATTCAGACAACATGACTTGGTTTTGAAGAAAATCTTTGACAACCAAGATCAGTCTAAGGAAAAATTCGTTCCTAATTGGGAAGGCCCGTTTATTGTCAAGGAAGTATTGACAGGAGGCTCTCTCAGATTGTAAGAAATGGACGGCGATGAATTTCCATAACTCATCAACTCGAACACCGTGAAACGATACTATGTCTAAAGTTGCCATCAAGTAAACATCCTGGTGGTAGACCATCAGGGCACCAGTCATTCCGGTTCTTTAAACCTTTACCACAAACAACTTTTCTACACTTCGCCCCTCAGGGAAACATACCTTTCAAGCCAGCAGCCTGGCTCTCCTTTGAGCTCATGCAACTTAGGTCATCCCACCACGGATTGAACCTCTTGCGTATATAGTTTGGCTACCCATACCTGGGATCAAAATTTTCACCTGCAGTTTATCCTCAACCTAGGATTAAACTTTCTCTTCCCTGCACTCTGACTTGCACACGGGATTACGCTTTTCATCTCGCCCTGAGGGGCGAACTTCGTCAACTTGATCTCCTCTTCAATAGGAGTACGTAGGCAACCATTTCATATGGCCCGATCTCAATAAAACAAAAACAACAAAAACATTTCCACCCTTTTCCTTACAAAAACAAAAATAAAACAAACATTCCCACACCATTCCTGCCACATACAGCGTTGAACCTCTTACACCAGGTTCGAACTACGCAGACCTGATCTCCTTTTCAATAGCAGTACGTAGGCAGCCATTCATGGTACGGTCCCACCCCCTACCAAAACATAAACCCTTGTCAGTCGGTACTGGGATCATCCTTCAAACCACTACATTTCATTCGACTTCAGACCAAAGGGATGAAATTACCTAAACTCCTCCCAACTAGGAGATTCGGCGACCATCTAAGTTGCGGTTATACCTTAAAGAGCAACAGCAATCCATAAGAGATGGAATTAACTAGGCTTCTCCTAAATAGAAGTACTGGCAACCATCTATGGTGCGATTAATCTCAAAGAGGAAAGCCATACTCCTCTCCTCATTTCCATACAGAAACCAGTCCCAAGACACCAAAGATGGTAGGGATACATCCAGATCGATGATCCATTATGAACTATCCAGAGATAACTCAATGTCAATCCACCTAGGAGAAATTCAGAATACATCAAGATTACAAGCCCTGAAGCAGCATGCAAAATATCAAGCAAGTAGCAAAGCATATCTAAAAGGGAAGTAATCAAAAATATATTTCCCTGTCATATATATAATGCTGTTTGATATACACAATGTAAACTGTACATGACAAAATGGCTAAGCTAGTCTTTGCAAGAAAATATAAGATCATCTACAAGTCAGGGTATATGCGAGCTAACAAGCCCCACATGGCGTCCCTCTCAGAAGATGGAGTTGAAGCTATGGTCTCCTGTATGAGAATTTCCACACGACCCAACAGATCTGCAGCCATCTGCATGGTGACCATATGATCATCAATATATGCGCTCATCTCTGCGATCATGCTAGTGGTAAGGGACCTCACTGCAGTGCTATCTATGACGGCTACATCCCGGGCAGATATGGCGATATCCCGCTCAACTATCACTGCATCTCTGGCTGATATAGCCTCATCCCGCTCAACGACGGCGGCATCTCTACGAGATAATGCCTTGTCTCTCTCCAATAGAGCGGCCTCCCTCCCATCAAGAGCAGCCGACATCATAGATCGAATCTGATCTCTCTCAAAGGTCATCAGATGAAGACTCTGCTCTAAGTACCGTGCCGAGTGCTGAATCACAACAGTACTGGTACTAGGAGAATCCAGAAGAAATGCTGGTAACCCAGTTGTGGGCTCCTCTTCGATGTAGGTATCAATGTCCTCCATGGGCTCTACATCATCTAACTCATGCTCCGATACTGCAAATACTGCTGCAGCCGATAAAATCTCTATCTCCATCCACGCGAAATACTCTGTAGAATAACCAGGATGACTGACAGAAAAAGCCGCTATCTCGCGCTGATCCCAGCAGGCGTATACGCGAGATCGGTCCTCTGCTGAGAGGTATCGAGAAGCTGAACGCTGACCTGTCGCCCCCCAAAAGGATGAAAATCCTGGAACTGGTCGAACTGCGACATCACGGCCAATGGGTGATAAGTGGTCACTCCCCTCAAACCAGCCAGAGGAAGATAGTCCATGCCTGGAGCATGAGTAATGAAGCTGTATGGTGAGCTAAGCCCCGAACACGATAATATGCTGAATAGATCTCTGATATCTGCCAAGAATATGGACCAAGACAGAGAATCTATAAACTCTGATGGCTGAAAAGAGTATGACATATCTACATCATGGGTGAAGCAGTACCCATGCCGTCTAAGAGTGCCAATCGGTCTCAAGTGTGACATGAACCACACATATAGCATGACTGAGCTACCTGTGAACACTCCTGTAGGATACGTGCAACAGTGCGATGCCGACCGCAGCGTCTCTGCTACAATCATAAGTACAATAGTACGACCCTCCCTGAGAGCTCTCACGACCATGATAACGCCTATATCTATCTCATCCATATATCGCGGCATATACACATATGACAATGCACATAGCATCAGTACGCCAACTCTTGCCAAACGCCAATGATCCTCTGGTGCGGTGAAATCCCTGGAATGTCGTGAATAGCTATCTTCCGAGCTAAATCTGTCGTACAGAAAATGCTGGGATATCACGTGGCCAGATGTCAACTCATCCTGTACTACTCTGCGCCTCAATCATGTGAGAGTCATGAATCGTCTGCTCATGTCTCCCAAAGCAAGATACACACAAGGTCTGTCTAAAGGCAGCATCGTCAAACGTGCATACTCCTCCAGAGTAGGAGTCAACTCATGGGTGCCGAATTGGAATACCTGCCTATCCAGTAGCCAATGCTCTATCATCCCGTCCACAAATCCTGTGGGAACCTGAAAAGTCAAAAAGGTCATGGTATGCTGCAATAAATGATCTACAGTCACCCTGTCTGGTGGTGACATGCTATCATACCACGATCACATACCCGACGCCACCACTAACGGTGGGGTATGATCTATACGGCTAACTATCGAAGAACACATCTATGCGGGTCGTGTCATAAGACCATACAGGGGTTAATGCCTAATATCTCTAGACATACATGCATATGCATAACATGATACATGCATAACAGATAATAGATGGCAATATGATATAGGGAATGGAAATACTGTGCATACATTCCTAAGTATATCATCATCTAATACATCATCTCTGTACAACTACAAATACAGGGAAATGGGGCACAGACGCCCTACTACTAATAGAGGCCTATCAAAAGATATAGCGAGAGTGGGGAACAACCACCCAATATCTAACAGAGGCCTATCAAAAGACATAACGAGAATATACATCAGAAGAAGACCAGGGTCTCGATATCCACATCATCAATCCTGTCCACCTGATGTAACTCCTCCTGAGTCACTAGATCTCTATCAATAGGGATGTCAGGCCTATAAAGAGGAGGATCTGCACAGGAAAAACTGAATGGGTCGTCCGAGGGGCTAGCGCCTGAGCTAGAAGGAACAAATGACTCCGCCTCTACTGGATCTCTGCCCAAATGTCGAATAAATATATGTGCCCGATCTAACTGTCGGGTCAAGCCATCAATATGGGTCATATGAGTCGGAGCTCAGACACAAGATACCCAATCAGTCATCATCAAGGATCCTGGAACCATGTCCCCCATAAACTGTGTGGCGTGGGACTGGGCTCCAATAGTGCTAGGGAACCACCAACACTGGAATATCTCCTGAGTACATGGACCCTCTGACAATGCAATTCTGTCAACCCCCAACAACGGGATATCAATGGCGAGTGATTGTGATATGGGCCAAGAACGCCTAGCAGGAGGTAAGATCGGTATACGGATCTCCCCTGTGGTGTTCCTGATAGCACGCTCTCCTAAATAGAGCTCCCAGCCTCCATCCGTGAAAAGAGGAACTCTCCTGGTGGAAATCGCATACTCGGCTCCTATCGGGTATCCATCCTCAAAACCCACAGTCAGGTGTTCCCCGGAATAGGGAAGCCATATGATGGTGTCGACCGTCAGCAACTCCAGCTGTATACGGCAATGAGTGAATCCCTCAGCTACAAGGACCTCTAGCAGAATCAAATGGTGCCATCGTCGTCCTCGTGGATAGGTGTCTAAACCTAACACACTCACGGGACGCAAGCTTGGAAGCCTCTCATAGGCCCAGAACTGCCAATACAATAAAAAAGTATATCTGCTATCAGTTAACACTCTTAACCTATAAAGAGGAAACGATAAGAGAAATACTCACCAGTAGAAACGGGTAAAATCCTTGCCAAGCCTCGGTCAAACCCTGTGAGCGCATACGGATGCCTCGGAGGAAATAGGCAAAGGTATAGGAGCCCCAATCATACTCTCCAATACGGTCCACCTCACGTGTAGCGCTGATCAAAGTAAAAGATATCGTGGAAGAGTTATCTGCTATGAAGCAGCCTCGAATGATCATCAGGAACAATCGCCGCAGAATGCGATCCCTGATCTTGACATCATTAGACATGGGCTCACCAATAGCCCGCTCATAGCATCTACGGTCAAAGGACCTAAATGGACAGTCCTGCCTTTGAGCGCCGCCGCCGAAACTCCTAATAAGGATCTAACAGCGGTAGGGGTAATATTTTCTATGCAAGGCACTGACTCCCCTCTAAACTCCATACATGTGATAAATCACCAATCCATAGGCGTCATCATCACCTCGCAATCCAGCAGATGGAGTGACTGAGTCTGATGAAACCATCGCTCAGACAATGTCCTGAGATAACCCTAGGGACAACGACGGGGAAGGATGGAGAAAAATGCCCCAAATCCCCACTCATGCAGTACCGCTCTATAGTCAGGATGAAGCACCTGGTACATGGAGTGAATGTTGAACTAGTTCCGTCGAAGCTGTGTAAAACCAGGGACCTGCATGGAATGCAGATCATCATCAAAACCCTTTAATCCTCATCAATAGGAAAGAAGAAAGATCAAAGTCTAACGCCATACCTCGTTAGCATGCAAATACATCGATGGATGTTTGACCAAATCACCCAACAACTCTAGGTTCACCACCTGAATGCTCGAAAGCTCCCTACGAGGGACATATACAGTAGGAGCGGGGTCCTCTATCGGAATATTCGCCTCTTCGTCCTCAACATCTGGAACATCTACTTGAACAGGACGTATCACAGCCTCCACCAACTGACGAGGCTGTCTGACAGAACGAGGACGAGGCACTTCAGAAGCCCTCCGCCGTTTACCAGAAGTAGTCCTATAGGAACTACTAGGTTGATTCAGATCCATAATATCTGGACAACAAGTTTCCAAATCACCTCAAAAAGGATGTGGTATTTCCTTACCTGGAACTTTCTAAAATGCATTCTATGACTATATGCATGCATGCATTTACTTTAACATATAATAGAGTTAAAAATACATGACTACCCAATGCCTACATTCGGAAAATTTTTGCCATAGTCCCCTTTGAAAATAAGACTATCCACATGCATACAGGCATGTCTAGGTGGCCATTCAATAGCACACCTGCCCCAAAGTCATATACATAATATATGCATTAAAAATTAAAATCATCATGCATAAGGCCAACCTCAATAATAAGAGTACTTTGCCTTGCTACCTTATGCTCATTGGACCTCAAATAGGACAAAAAAAAAATAGCAGAAAAAGGTGCCAATTTGACTGTCTCAAAAGTCAAATTTTTTCACATCATTATGTTTAGCATGGTTTAATACTAACATTTACTATGTTGAATATTTTTTATCAAGTCATTTGTGCATACATAATCACTACTATGTGTTTAGATGCATTTCATGCTATAACTCAAAATCCAACTGACAGAAATGAGAGAAAATACAGGCATATGTTACCAGGATAGAGTAGAACACTTGTACGGTGACAAAATTTGCAGAAAGCAGCCCGAACTCAGCAGATCTGAAGATGGCTCACGGTTTTCTCTATACGAAGCAAGTTAAAAGTGACTTGTGAAGACCAACCAATAGGATTTATGATCTACGGTTGGCCGTAGGCCCATCTGTGGCTACAGTAGATGCACCTGTGGCACCCCTATATGGGACCCACGCCTCCGGCTCGGTCCAGTTCGAGTTACAAAGGAGTTTATGTAGATTAGCAAAGTTAAATTAGAAATAAAAATGCCATGCGATTGAGCAAAACTGCATACAATCCTGGTCCTCTCAGATTAGACTTTGAATCTGTACATCACTCATTGGTAGTCACCAGAGTACAAGGTATACCCTACCAATGATCCCAGTTGTCACAAATCATAGATGACAATACCTTATATAGGTCTGATGCCACCAACTCCGGGTCATTACCCTACGTGAAATCCCTGACGGGGGTTACAACGTGAGGTCCCCGACAGGGGTTACAATGCATGCTCATCCGTTGACACACAAATCAACGAAGGTCAAATAGCCTTGACGTTGTTTCAGCCGATGGCAAGTAAACCCATCGAAGCATGGAAAGTTGTTCAATCATTGCGTACATTTATATTCATCACTCCTCAGTGGATCCCCGACGGGGGTTACAATATGAAGTCACGACAGGGGATTACCACGTACATGCAAGCCGTTGACACACATATCAACGAAGGTCAAGAAGCCTTGACATTATTATAGCTGATAGCAATTTAAACCTATCAGAGCTCTGGAGCTATTCCAGGTTTTCACACCCAACTGCTCGTATTCCCCAGCGGATCCCTGACGGGGGTCAAAACGCACTATTTCAGTGATCTACACGACAGCGGATGTCAAGCAACCTTGATAATCTACCCACAAAGTTTCAGTCATTGATTAACACGTCGACGAATGGAATGTCAATAAAGAGGATAGATGATGGAATATGTTATACACATCCT
The DNA here is from genome assembly GCA_016801055.1 of Panax notoginseng. NCBI lineage: Eukaryota > Viridiplantae > Streptophyta > Magnoliopsida > Apiales > Araliaceae > Panax > Panax notoginseng. Next base: position 150,704,110 of record CM029018.1, on the reverse strand, counting down.
CAAACAGATCAAGCTTCATCCCAATAGATCTCTCACACATAAGAGGTACATCTTCGGGATCAAGTCATAATCGAAGACACAGGACTTTGGTGATAACTCCAACATCAACATCCTAACAGATTCAGATTACAAATCAAATCTGGTCATGGTTGCCAACCCTAGTTGAAGCAACAGGGAGCCAGCAATCATCCCTAGCGTGTTGGGCTACAACCCCGTACACATGCATCATACATTTACATCATGTTACTATCCACAGTACCATGTTCGTCTTGTTACGTTTCAAGTGTCTAGGATTCTTTATCCTACCCATGCATCGCCATGCATGAGTAAGATAAAGAGGGGCATCTGTAGACACTCAAATTTTTTTGTACTACTGTCACTAATATTGCAGGAGAGCAGATTCATCTTTCAATAGGGAACCCTAAAAGACGATCCATATCCGTACCAGATACTACCGAAAGTTCAGCATCAACCCCAGATCGCAATCTGGGAGTAACAATTCTAATCTCGGAGATAACCCCAAGGCATGCAGATCAAAACTGGCACACACACCGGAGAAGACCGATTAATCTCAGAGATAACCCCGAGGTATCTAGTCTCAGTCCCAACCATAGGAATAGCCACCAACCTTGGTGATAACCCCAAGGAATGCAATTTCGACAATAACCCCAAAAATGCTTGTTACAAGTGCGATCAGCTTCAATCTCGACGCTCACAATGAGATCCACTATACCAGCCCGGCGATAACATCGGGAAGACAGACACACCTCAAGGATGACAATGAGGACCTTTAACCAATTGCAGCAGTCCAATCCCAACGAAGCTGAGCAACATCTGCTTTATCAGCCCAATCCGGTAATAACACCTGTGAGGGGCAACATCGTCATCTGACCAACACTATGCCATGCCACGTCGCCTCAACATATTTACGCAATAATGTCCTACAAGACTAATCAATCCCGAGTGACTATTGTACGGGGTAACGAATGAAAGTTGAAGCTTGAAGACCGGAGGGTACCGTCCCATCTTCAATGACTTTGTACAAACTCTAATCCCATGCCATCGTACAACTTTCGATAACGGCGGTCCGAAATAGGTCCTGTATACCTCAAACGGATGCCCGGATTGCACTTCTAAAAATCTGAGTGGACATTACAGTGCCCGGGTGCACGTACTTCGAGATGACCTGGCCCAAAAAACCCGGGCCAACTCGGGTTGCCTCTGGTACACCTGCGGCTAATATGCCTATAAATAGAGGGCTTGGGGTGCTAATTTTTCAAGAGAAAATGGCGAGGAAGTCCTGCCCAATTTTCTTTGCACTCATCCCATGCAGTGTACTTTCCCCTTTTAAACACATGTGAGCTCATATATAGCCTCTTTTGTACCCACAAAAGCCAGTGTTTACCCACTCTAAAGATATAGAAGCCTTTTTTAGCAGTCAGCTGTAAGCCTTCTCACACACTTTAGAGTCTTTCTCTTCATCTTTGCACACACCCTTCTACATGTTGAGAGTCGTGTTGCTTGCTTTTGCCCGGGCTTTGGTCTGTGGTTTCATTCCAGTCTATATATATATATATATATATATATATATATTGACTAACATTATTGAGTTATGCCTCGATTGAGCCTAGATTTCAGTCTGGAGCGTTTAATTGCTTTTGTATATATATACATTTATATATATGAACTGCGTGTCGAACTCTGTTCGATGAGCCTAGACTTATGTCTGGTGCGTTTAATGGCTTTCTTATATATATGAACTGCTATCGAACTCTGTTCGGTGAGCCTGAATTTCACATCCGGTGCGTTTACTGCTTTAATATATATATATATATATATATATATATATATATATATACTTATATA